>JBAMMX010000024.1:18009169-18586669 GCA_037126225.1 Dillenia turbinata
ATTGAATATACTTTTCATATCAATGTATTGTGCTAAATCTTTTTCTTTCTGTCCTAATTATGACTTCTTTCTTTTTTTTTTTTTTTGTTTCCATGTATGTCTATTTCTTTTATTAAATTAAAAGAACTCGGAATCAATAAATACAATAGTGGTAATTTAAGGTGATTTAACATGGGATAATTGGATTTTATTTTTTTGGATAAAATAACAAAATACTATAGATTGTGTCTAAATAATGATTATAATTTAATTATTTAATCAAGGCATCTGGTTCGAGTCTAGGCAACGCCATCTTTCTTAGTAGTTGATCCCTGAACATATTTTAAACCTGCGCCATCTTCTTTAACATTTGATCTCTGAACAAATTTTTAACCTACGATTTCGTGCTCTCTCCCTTTTGCTTTTTTCTCTCTAGCCTTTTGATTTGAAAAACTTTCATACAATCACGCAATAGTACGAAGGTGTTGTAGTGCACTTGGTTATCACGCCAGTCTAACACACTGAAGGTCTTCGGTAAGTCCGGGCGACGCCCTTTTTTAACATTTGATCTCCGAACAGATTTTTAACCTACGATTTCACGCCCTCTCCCCCTCCTTTTTTCTTTATAGTTTTCTGATTTGAAAACTACCATAAAATCATGTAACAACATGAATGTGTTGTGGTGTAGTTGGTTATCACGTCAACTTAACACACTGAAGGTCTTCAGTTTGAGTTCGGGTGACACCATCTTTTTTAACATTTGATCTCTAAACAGATTTTTAACCTAAGATTTCATGCTCTCCCCCATCCTTTTTTCTCTCTAGCTTTTTTATTTGAAAAACTTCCATACAAACATGCTACAGCACGAAGGTGTCATGGTGTAGTTGGTTATCACGTCAGTCTAACACACTGAAGGTCTCTGGGCGACGCCATCTTTTTTAGCATTTGATCTTTGAATAAATTTTTAACCTATGATTTCGCGCTTTCTCCCTAGCCTTTTTTCTCTCTAGCTTTTTGATTCGAAAAACTTCCATACAATCACACAATAGCACGAAGGTGTCGTGGTGTAGTTGGTTATCACGTCAGTCTAACATACTGAAGATCTCCGATTCGAGTCTGGGTGATACCATCTGTTTTAGCATTTGATCCCTGAATAGATTTTTAACGTATGATTTCGTGCTCTCTCCTCCTTATTTTTTCTCTCTAGTCTTTTGATTTGAAAAACTTCCATACAATAACATAACAGCACGAAGGTATCGTGGTGTAGTTGGTTATCACGTCATTTTAATACACTCAAGGTCTCAAGTACGAGTTTGGGCGATGTCATCTTTTTTAGCATTTGATCCCTAAACAGATTTTTAATTTACTATTTGACACTCTCTCCCCCTCCTTTTTTCTCTCTAGCTTTTTGATTTGAAAAACTTCCATACAATCATGCAAAACTATGAAGATGTCGTGGTGTAGTTGGATATCGTGTCAGTCTAACACACTGAAGGTCCCTAGTTCGAGTTCCGGCAACGCCATCTTTTTTAGCATATGATCTCAAAACAAATTTTTAACCTATAATTTCGCGCTCTCTCCCTATCCTTTTTTCTCTCTAGCTTTTTGATTTGAGAAACTTCTATACAATCATGCAACAACACAAAGGTGTCATGGTGTAGCTGATTATCATATCATTCTAACACATTGAAGGTCTTTGGTTCGAGTTCGAGCGATACCATGTTTTTTAGCATTTGATCTCTGAACAGATTTTTAACCTACGATTTCGCGCTCTCTCCCCCTCCTTTTTTTCTCTCTATCTTTTTGATTTGGAAAACTTCCATACAATCACGCAACAACACGAAGGTGTCATGATGTAGTTGATTATCATGTCAGTCTAACACACTGAAGGTCTCCGATTCAAATCGGGGCGATGCCATCTCTTTTGGTATTTGATCTCTAAATAGATTACAGAATTTTAACGCACGGTTTCGCGCCCTCTTCCCCTCCTTTTTTCTCTCAAGAGTTTTGATTTGAAAAACCTCTATACAATCATGCAACAGTACGAAGGTGATATGGTGTAGTTGATTATCACGTCACTCTAACACACTGAAGGTCTTTGGTTCTTTTCTGAGAGACAATTTTTTTTATCATTTGATCTCTGAAAAGATTTTTAACCTACGCTTTCGTGCTCTCTCCCATCAATTTTTCAGTCCACCTTTTTGATTTGAAAAACTTTCATACAATCACACAATAGCATTAAGGTGTCGGGGTACAGTTGGTTATCTAGTCAGTCTAACACACTGAAGGTCTTCGGTAAGTCTAGGCAATGCCATTTTTTTTTTTTTTACATTTGATCTCTAAATAGATTTTTAACCTACGATTTTGTGTTCTCTCCGCCTCCTTTTTTCTCTGTAGCTTTTTTATTTGAAAACATCCATAAAATCATGAAACAACATGAAGGTGTCATGGTACAGTTGTTTATCACGTCAATCTAACACGCGGAAGGTCTCCGGTTCGAGTTCGGGTGATGCCATCTTTTTTAGCATTTGATATCTGAATAGATTTTTAACCTATGATTTCACGCTCTCTCCCCCCTCCTTTTTTCTTTCTAGCTTTTTGATTTGAAAAACATCCATACAATCATGCAACAATATGAAGGTGTCAATATGTAGTTGGTTATCATGTCAGTCTAATACACTGAAGGTCTTCGGTTCGAGTCCGGGCAATGCTATGATTTTTAGCATTTGATCTCTGAACAGATTTTTAAACCATGATTTCGCGCTCTCTTCCCCTCCTTTTTTCTCTCTATCTTTTTTCATTTGGAAAACTTCCATGCAATCACGCAAGAACACGAACGTGTCTTGGTGTAGTTGGTTATCACGTCAGTCTAACACACTGATGGACTCCAGTTCAAGTCCAACGACGCCATCTTTTTTGGCATTTGATCTCTAAACAGATTACATATTTTTAACCCACACTTTCATGCTCTCTCCCACCATTTTTTCTCTCGAGCTTTTTGATTTGAAAAATTTACATACAATCATACAATAGCACAAAGGTGTCACAGTGCAGTTGGTTATCATGTTAGTTTAACACATTGAAGGTCTCAGGTAAGTCCAAGCGATGCCATCTTTTTTAGCATTTGATCTCTGCACAGATTTTTAACCAACGATTTTGTGCCCTCTTCCCCTCCTTTTTTCTCTCTAGTTTTTTGAATTGAAAACTTCCATAAAATCATGCAATAACATGAAGGAGTCGTGGTATAGTTAGCTATCATGTCAGTCTAATACACTGAAAGTCTCCAGTTTGAGTCCGGGTGACACCATCTTTTTTAGTATTTGATCTCTGTATAGATTTTTAATCTACGATTTTGCGCTCTCTCCCCTTCCTTTTTTCTCTCTAGCCTTTTGATTTGAAACACTTACATATAATCATGCAACAACATGAAGGAGTCATGGTGTAGTTGGTTATCACATCAGTCTAACACACTAAAGGTCTCCGATTCGAGTTCGGACGATGCCATCTTTTTTAGAATTTGATATCTGAACAAATTGTTAACCTATGATTTCGTATTCTCTCCCCCTCCTTTTTTCTCTCTTGCATTTTGATTTGAAAAGCTTCCATACATTCATGCAATAGCACGAAGGTATCGTGTTGTAGTTGCTTATCATATCAATCTAACCCACTAAAGGTCTCCGGTTCAAGTCTGGGTGATGCCATGATTTTTAGTATTTGATCTTTAAACAGATTTTTAACCCATGATTTCACGCTTAGCCCCCCTCTTTTTTTATCTCTATCTTTTTGATTTGGAGAACTTCTATACAATCATGCAATTACATGAAGCTGTCGTGGTGTAGTTGGTTATCACATCAGTCTAACACACTAAAGGTCTCCAGTTCAAGTCTGGGCGACACCATCTTCTTTAGCATTTGATCTTTAAACAGATTATAGATTTTTAACCCATGCTTTCGCGCACTCTTCCATCATTTTTTCTCTCTAGCTTTTTGATTTGAAAAACTTCCATACAATCACACAATAGCACGAGGGTGTCATGGTGCAGTTGGTTATCACGCCAGTCTAACACACTTAAAGTCTCTGGTAAGTCTAGGCGACGCCACCTTTTTTAGCATTAGATCTCTGAATAGATTTTTAACCTACGATTTCATGCTATCTCCCCCTTCTTTTTTCTCTCCAGCATTTTGATTTGAAAACTTCCACAAAATCACACAGTAGCATGAAGGTTTTGTGGTTTATTTGATTATCACGTCAGTCTAACACACTAAAGTCTTTGGTTTGAGTCCGAGTGACACTATCTTTTTTAGTATTTGATCTATGAACAGATTTTTAACCTACGATTTCACGCTCTCTCCCCCTCTTTTTTTCTCTATAGCTTTTTGATTTGAAAAACTTCCAAACAATCACGCAACAGCACGAAGGTGTCTTGGTGTAGTTGGTTATCATGTTTGTCTAACACACTGAAGATCTCCGGTTCGAGTCTGGGCGATGTCATGTTTTTTAGCATTTAATCTTTGAACAGATTTTTAACGTTTGATTTTGCACTCTCTTCCCCTCCTTTATTCTCTCTATCATTTTAATTTGAAAAATTTCCATACAATCACACAACAACACAAAGGTGTCATGGTGTAGTTGGTTATCACATCAATCGAACACACTGATGGTCTCCAGTTCAAGTCTGGGCAATGCCATCTTTTTTAGCATTTGATCTCTAAATAGAATACAGATTTTTAACCCATGCTTTTGTGCCCTCTCCCACCATTTTTTCTCTCTAGCTTTTTGATTTGAAAACTTCCAGAAAATCACACGATAGCCCGAAGGTGTCGAGGTGTAGTTGGTAATCATGTCAGTCTAATGCACTGAAGGTCTTTGGTTCGAGTTCTGGTGAGGTCATCCTTTTTAGTATTTGATCTTTGAACAGATTTTTAACATACAATTTCACGCTCTCTCCCCCTTCTTTTTTCTCTCTAGATTTTTTATTTGAAAAATTTCTATACAATCATATAACAACATGAAGGTGTCATGGTGTAGTTGGTTATCACGTCAATCTAACACACTGAAGGTCTCCGGTTCGAGTCCGGGCGACGCCATCTTTTTTAGCATTTGATCTCTGAATAGATTTTTAACCTACGATTTCGTGCTCTATCCCTTACTTTTTTTTCTCTAGCTTTTTGATTTGAAAAACTCCCATACAATTACACAATAGCACGAGGGTGTCATGATGTAGTTAGTTATCACGTATGTCAAACACACTGAAGGTCTCTTGTTCGAGTCCGAGCGATGCCATCTTTTTTAGTATTTGGTTTTTGAACATATTTTTAACCAACGATTTCACGCTCTTCCCCCTCCTTTTTTTTTTCTAACTTTTTGATTTGAAAACTTTTATACAATCACGCAACAGCACGAAGGTGTCATGGTGTAGTTGATTATCACATTAGTCTAACACACTAAAGGTCTTCGGTTCAAGTCCAGGCGATGCCATCTTTTTACCATTTGATTTCTAAATAGATTTTTAACCTACGATTTTGTGCTCTATCCCCTCCTTTTCTTCTCTAGCTTTTTGATTTGAAAAACTTTCATACAATCACGCAACAACACAAAGGTGTCGTGGTGTAGTTGGTTATCACGTCTGTCTAACACATTGAAGGTCTCCAGTTCGAGTCTAAGCGAGGTCATCTCTTTTAGCATTTGATATTTGAACAGATTTTTAACCTACGATTTCGCACTCTCTCCCTCTCCTTTTTTCTCTCTAGCGTTTTGATATGAAAACCTTCCATACAATTACGCAACAGCACAAAGGTGTCACGTTGTAGTTGGTTATAATATCATTCTAACCCACTAAAAGTCTCCGGTTCGAGTCCGGGCAATACCATGACTTTTAGCATTTGACCTCTAAACAGATTTTTAACCCATGATTTCATGCTCTGTCCCCCTTTTTTTTATCTCTATCTTTTTTATTTCGAGAACTTCTATACAATCATGCAATTACACGAAGGTGACATGGTGTAGTTGGTTATCACATCAATTTAACACACTCAAGGTCTCCAATTCAATTCCGGGCAACGCCATCGTCTTTAGCATTTGATCTCTAAACAGATTATAAATTTTTAACCCACGTTTTTGCGCTTTCTCCCATCATTTTTTCTCTCTAGCTTTTTGATTTGAAAAACATCCATACAATCACACAATAGCACGAAGGTGTCAAGGTACAGTTGGTTATCAAGTCAGTCCAACACACTTAAGGTCTTCGGTAAGTCCAGGCGTTGCCACCTTTTTTAGAATTAGATCTCTAAACAGATTTTTAACCTACGATTTCGTTCTATTTCCCCCTCATTTTTTCTCTTAAGCATTTTAATTTGAAAACTTCCACAAAGTCACGCAATAGCACAAAGGTTTTGTGGTGTAGTTGGTTATCACATCAGTCTAACACACTGAAGTCTCTAGTTCAAGTCTGAGCGATGCCATCTTTTTTAGTATTTGATCTCTGAATAATTTTTTAACCTACGATTTCGCGCTCTCTCCCCTTCTTTTTTCTCTCTAGCTTTATGATTTGAAAAACTTCCAAACAATCATGCAACAGCACGAAGGTGTCGTGGTGTAATTGGTTATCATGTTTGTCTAACACACTGAAGGTCTCCGGTTCGAGTCTGGGCAATGCCATATTTTTAAGCATTTGATCTTTGAACAGATTTTTAACGTATGATTTTGCGCTCTCTTCCCCTCCTTTATTCTCTTTATCATTTTAATTTCAAAATTTTCTATACAATCACACAATAACACGAAAGTGTCGGGGTGTAGTTGGTTATCACGTCAATCTAACACACTGATGGCCCCCGGTTCAAGTCTGGGCAACGCCATCTTTTTTAGCATTTGATCTTTAAACAAAATATAGATTTTTAACTCATGCTTTTGGCACTCTCCCACCAATTTTTCTCTCTAGCTTTCTGATTTGAAAACTTCAACAAAATCACGGGATACCTCGAAGGTGTTGGGGTGTAGTTGGTAATCACGTCAGTCTAATGCACTGAAAGTCATCAGTTCAAGTTCGGGCGAGGTCGTCTTTTTTTAGCATTTGTTCTCTGAATAGATTTTTAACCTACGATTTCGCGCTCTCTCCCCCTCCTTTTTTCTCTCTAGCCTTTTGATTTGTAAAACTTCCATACAATCACGCAACAGGATGAAGGTGTCGTGGTGTAGTAGGTTATCACGTCAGTCTAACACATTGAAGGTCTCCGATTCGAGTCCGGGCGATGCCATCTTTTTTAGCATTTGATCTATAAACAGATTTTTAACCACGCACTATTCACTCCTTTTTTTTCTCTAGTGTTTTGATTTGAAAAACTTCCTCACAATCATGCAACAGTACGAGGGTGTCGTGATGTAATTGGTTATCACGTCTATCAAACACACTGAAGGTCTCCTGTTTGAGTCTGGGCGATGCCATCTTTTTTAGTATTTGGTCTCTGAATAGATTTTTAACCAATGATTTCGCGTTCTCCCCCCTCCTTTTTATTTCTAACTTTTTGATTTGAAAAATTTCCATACAATCATGTAATAGCACGAAGATGTCGTGGTGTAATTGATTATCACGTCAATCTAACATATTGAAGGTCTCCAGTTCGAGTCTAGGTGAGGCCATCTTTTTAACATTTGATCTCTAGATAGATTTTTAATCTACGATTTTGCACTCTATCCCCTCTTTTTTCTTCTCTAGCTTTTGATCTGAAAAACTTTCATACAATCACGCAACAGCACAAAGGTGTCGTAGTGTAGTTGGTTATCACATCTGTCTAATACACCGAAGGTCTCTAGGGCGAGTCCGAGCGAGGTCATCTTTTTTAGCATTTGATATGTGAACAGATTTTTAACCTACAATTTCGCACTCTCTCCCCCTCCTTTTTTCTCTCTAGCCTTTTGATTTGAAAAACTTCCATACAATCACACAATAGCATGAAGGTGTCGTGGTGTAGTTAGTTACCATGTCAGTCTAACACACTGAAGGTCTCCGGTTTGAGTCTGGGCGAGGTCATCTTTTTTAGCATTTTATCTCTGAACAGATTTTTAACCTACGATTTCATGATCTCTCCCCCTCCTTTTTTTTCCCTAGTCTTTTGATTTGAAAAATATCCATATAATCACGCAACAGCATGAAGTTGTTGTGGTGTAGTTGGTTACCATGCCAGTCTAACACACTGAAGGTCTCCAGTTTGAGTCCAGGCGATGCTATCTTTTTTAGCATTTGATCTCAGAACAGATTTTTAATTCACGATTTCACGCTCTATCCCCTCCCTTTTTTTTTCCTCTAGCTTGTTGATTTGAAAAACTTCTTTACAATCACGCAACAACACGAATATATCGTGGTGTAGTTGATTATCACGTCTATCTAACACATTGAACGTCTCCGGTTCGAGACCGGGCGAGGTCATCTTTTTTAGCATTTGATCTCTGAACAGATTTTTAACCTATGATTTTGCACTGTCTTCCACTCCTTTTTTCACTCTAGCTTTGATCTGAAAAACTTCCATACAATCATGCAACTGCATAAAGGTGTCATGGTGTACTTGGTTATCACGTCAGTCTAACACACTGAAGGTCTCCGGTTCGAGTCCGGGTGACGTCATCTTTTTTAACATTTGATCTCTGAACAGATTTTTAATCTATGATTTCACACTCTATCCCCTCCTTTTTTTTTTCTCTAACTTTTTGATTTGAAAAACTTCCATACAATCACGTAACAACACAAGGGTGTCGTGATGTAGTTGGTTATCACGTCTGTCAAACACACTGAAGGTCTCCTGTTCGAGTCCAGGCGATGCCATCTTTTTTAGTATTTGGTCTCTGAACAGATTTTTAACCAGTGATTTCGCGCTCTCCCTCCTCTTTTTTTCTTTCTAACGTTTTGATTTGAAAAAATTCTATACAATCACGCAACAACACGAAGGTGTCGTGGTGTAGTTTGTTATGGCATCAGTCTAACACACTGAAGGTCTTCGGTTAGAGTCTAAGCGATGCCATATTTTTAGCATTTGATTTATAAACAAATTTTTAACCTACGATTTCGTGCTCTATCCCCTCTTTTTTCTTCTCTAGCTTTTTGATTCGAAAAACTTTCATATAATCACGCAACAGCACGAAGGTGTCATAGTATAGTTAGTTATCACTTCTGTTCAACACACTGAAGGTCTCTAGTTCAAGTCCGAGCGAGGTCATCTTTTTTAGCATTTGATATTTGAATAGATTTTTAACGTACCATTTCGCACACTCTCCCGCTCCTTTTTTCTCTCTAGCTTTTTGATTTAAAAAACTTTCATACAATCACGCAATAGCATGAAGATGTCTTGGTTTACTTGGTTATCATGTTTGTTTAACACACTGAAGGTCTCCAGTTCGAGTCTAAGCGAGGTCATCTTTTTTAGCATTTGATATTTGAACATATTTTTAACGTACCATTTCGCACTCTCTTCCCCTCCTTTTTTCTCTCTAGCCTTTTGATTTGAAAAACTTCCATACAATCATGCAACATCATGAAGGTGTTGTGGTGTAGTTGGTTATCACGTCAGTCTAACACACTGAAGGTCTCTGGTTCGAGTCCAGGCGACGCCATCCTTTTTAGCATTTGATCTCTAAACAGATTTTTAACCTTCGATATTGCGCTCCATCCCTCCTCTTTTTTTCTCTAGGATTTTGATTTAAAAAACTTCCATACAATGATGCAGCAGTACGAGGGTATCGTGGTGTAGTTGGTTATCACGTATGTGTAACACAATGAAGATCTCCGGTTCGAGTCTGGGCGAGGTCATCTTTTTTAGCATTTGATCTCTGAACAGATTTTTTAACCTACGATTTCGCATTCTCTCCTCCTCTTTTTTTTTGTTTAGTTTTTTGATTTGAAAAACATCCATACAATCACGCAACAACATGAAGGTGTCGTGGTGTAGTTGGTTATCATGTCAGTCTCTTAGACTGAAGGTCTCTGGTTCGAGTTTGGTTGATGTCATCTTTTTTAGCATTTGATCTCTGAATAGATTTTTAATTCACGATTTTGCACTCTATCCCCACCTTTTTTTTCCCTTGCTTGTTGATATGAAAAACTTCCTTACAATCACGCAACAACACGAAGTTGTTGTGGTTTTGTTGGTTATCACGTTTGTTTATCACATTGAAGGTGTCTAGTTCGAGACCGGGTGAGGTCATCTTTTTAAACATTTGATCTCTGAACAGATTTTTAGCCAGTGATTTTGCGCCATCTCCCCCTCCTTTTTTCTCTCTAGCTTTGATTTCAAAAGCTTTCATATAATCACACAACAACACCATGGTGTCATGGTGTAGTTGGTTATCACGTCAGTCTAACACACTGAAGGTCATCGGTTAGAGTCCGGGTGATTCCATCTTTTTTAGCATTCGATCTCTCAACAGATTTTTAACCAACGATATCGAGCTCCATCCTCTCCTTTTTTTTTCTTTAGTTTTTTGATTTGAAAAACTTCCATACAATCACGCAATCGCACGATGGTGTCGTGATGTACTTGATGATCACGTCTGACTAACACACTGAAGGTCTCCGGTTTGAGTCCAGGCGAGGTCATCTTTTTTAGCATTTGATCTCTGAACAGATTTTTAACATACGATTTTGTGCTCTCTCCCCCTCCTTTTTTTCTCAAGCTTTTTGATTTGAAAAACTTCCATACAATCTCGCAACAGCAAGAAAGTTTCGCGGTGTAGTTGGTTATAATGCCAGTCTAACACACTGAAGGTTTCCAGTTCGAGCCCGGGCGACACCATCTTTTTTAGCATTTGATCTCTGAAAAAATTTTTAATTCACGATTTTGCGCTCCATCCGGTCTTTTTTTTTTCTCTAGCTTGTAGATTTAAAAAACTTCCTTACAATCACGCAACAGAACGAAGGTGTTGTGGTGTAGTTGGTTATCATGTCTGTCTAACACATTGAAGGTCTTCGGTTCGACACCGGACGAGGTCAACTTTTTTAGTATTTGATCTATGAACAGATTTTTAACCTACAATTTTGCACTCTCTCCTCCTCCTTTTTCTCTCTAGCTTTGATTTGAAAAACTTCCATACAATCACGTAACAACACGAAGGTGTCGTGGTGTAGTTGGTTATCATGTCAGTCTAACACACTGAAGGTCTTCGGTTCGAGTCCAGGCGACACCATCTTTTTTAGCGTTTGATCTCTAAACAGATTTTTAATTTATGATTTCATGCTCTATCCCCGTCTTTTTTTTCTCTATCTTTTTTATTTGAAAATCTTCCATGCAATCACGCAAAAACACGAAAGTGTTATGGTGTAGTTAGTTATCACGTCTGTCTAATACACAGAAAGTCTTCGGTTCGAATCTAGGCAAGGTCAACTTTTTTAGCATTTGATCTCTGAACAGATATTTAACTTACGATTTCGTGCTCTCTCCCCCTCCTTTTTTTCTCTCTAGGTTGTTGGTTTGAAAAACATTCATACAATCGTGCAACAAAATGAAAGAGATGTGGTGTAGTTGGTTATCACGTCAGTCTAACACACTGAAGGTTTCCAGTTCGAGTCCGGGCGGCGCCATCTTTTTTAGCATTTGATCTCTGAATAGATTTTTAACCTACGATATCGTGCTCTATCCCCTCCTTTTTTTCTCTAGTTTTTTTACTTGAAAAACTTCCATAGAATCATGCCATAGCACGAGGGTGTCGTGATGTAGTTGGTTATAATGTCTGTCTAATATACTGAAGGTCTCCAGTTCGAGTCCGGACAAGGTTTTTTTTTTTAGCATTTGATCTCTAAATGGATTTTTAACCTACGATTTCGTGCTCTCTCCCCCTCCTTTCTTTTCTCTAGCTTTTTGATTTGAAAAATTTCCGTACAATCACGCAACAGCATAAAGGTGTTGTGGTGTAGTTAGTTACCACGCTAGTCTAACACACTGAAGATCTCTAGTTTGAGTCTGGGCGATGCCATCTTTTTTAGTATTTGATCTCTGAATAGATTTTTAATTCACGATTTCGAGCTCTACCGCTCCTTTTTTTTTCTCTAGCTTGTAGATTTAAAAAACTTCCTTATAATCACGCAACAGCACGAAGGTGTCATGGTGTAGTTCATTATCACGACTGTCTAACACATTAAACGTCTTCGGTTCGAGACCGGGTGAGGTCATCTTTGTTAGCATTTGATCTGTGAACAGATTTTTAACCTATGATTTTGTACTGTCTCCCCCTCCTTTTTTCTCCCTAGCTTTGATTTGAAAAACATCCATACAATTACGCAACTGCATGAAGGTGTCACGGTGTAGTTGGTTATCATGTCAATCTAACACACTGAAGGTCTCCGGTTCGAGTCCTGGCGATGCCATCTTTTTTAGCATTTGATCTCTGAACAGATTTTTAACCCTCGATTTTGCTCTCTATCCCCTCTTTTTTTTCTCTAGCTTTTTGATTTGAAAAACTTCCATACAATCACGCAGCACCACGAGGGTGTCGTGATGTAGTTGGTTATCATGTCTATCAAACGCACTGAAGGTCTCCTGTTCGAGTCCGGGCGATGCCATCTTTTTTAGTATTTGGTCTCTGAACAGATTTTTAACTAGTGATTTCGTGCTCTCCCTTATCCTTTCTTCTTTCTAACGTTTTGATTTGAAAAACTTCTATACAAACACGTAACAACACGAAGGTGCCATGGTGTAGTTGGTAATGGCGTCAGTCTAACACATTGAAGGTCTCCGGTTCAAGTCTGAGCGATGCCATATTTTTAGCATTTGATCTCGAAACAGATTTTTAACCTCCGATTTCATGCTCTATCCCCTCTTTTTTCTTTTCTAGCTTTTTGATTTGAAAAAATTTCATACAATCACGCAACAGCACGAAGGTGTCGTGGTGTAGTTAGTTATCACGTCTGTTTAACACACTGAAGGTCTCCAGTTCAAGTCTGAGTGAGGTCATCTTTTTTAGCAATTGATATTTGAACAGATTTTTAAAGTACCATTCCGCACACTCTCCCCCTCCTTTTCTCTCTCTAGCTTTTTGATTTGAAAAACTTTCATACAATCACACAATAGCCCGAAGGTGTCATTGTGTGCTTGGTTATCACGTCTGTCCAACACACTGAAGGTCTCCAATTCGAGTCCGAGCGAGGTTATCTTTTTTAGCATTTGATAGTTGAACAGATTTTTAATGTACCATTTCGCACTCTCCCCCCTTTTTTTCTCTCTAGCCTTCTGATTTGAAAAACTTCCATACAATCACGCAACAACACGAAGGTATCGTGGTCTAGTTGGTTTTCATGTCAATCTAACACACTGAAGGTCTTCGGTTTGGCTTCGGGTGATGCCATCTTTTTTAGCATTTGATCTCTAAACAGATTTTTAACTTCCGATATCGCGCTCCATCCCCTCCTTTTTTTTTTCCTAGGATTTTGATTTGAAAAACTTCCATACAATGACGCAACAGTACGAGGGTGTCGTGGTGTAGTTGATTATCATGTATGTGTAACACATTGAAGGTCTTCGGTTCGAGTCTCGGCGAGGTCATCTTTTTTAGCATTTGATCTCTGAAAAAATTTTTAACCTACGATTTCACGCTCTCTCCTCTTTTTTTTTTTTCTCTAGCTATTTGATTTGAAAAACATCCATAAAATCACGGAACAACATGAAGGTGTCATGGTATAGTTGGTTATCACGTTAGTCTAACACACTAAAGGTCTCCGATTCGAGACCGGGCGACGCTATCTTTTTTAGAATTTGATCTCTGAATAGATTTTTAATTCACGATTTCCCATTTTATCCTCTCCTTTTTTTTCTTCCCTTGCTTGATGATATGAAAAACTTCCTTACAATCACGCAACAGCACGAAGGTGTTGTGGTTTTGTTGGCTATTACGTCTATCTAACACATTGAAGGTCTCCAGTTCGAGACCGGGCGAGATCATCTTTTTAAGCATTTGATCTCTGAACAAATTTTTAACCTATAATTTCATGCCCTCTCCCCCTCCTTTTTTCTCTCTAGCTTTGATTTGAAAAGCTTCATACAATCATGCAACAACACAAAGGTGTCATGGTGTAGTTGGTTATCACGCCAGTCTAACACACTGAAGGTCTCCGGTTCGAGTCCGGGCGATGCCATCTTTTTTAGCATTTGATCTCTCAATAGATTTTTAACCAACAATATCGAGCACCATCCTCTCCTTTTTTTTTCTCTAGTTTTTTTATTTGAAAAACTTCCATACAATCACGCAACAGCATGATGGTATCATGATGTACTTGATTATCACGTCTGACTAACACACTGAAGGTCTCTGGTTCGAGTCCAGGTGAGGTCATCTTTTTGCATTTAATCTCTAAACAGATTTTTAACGTACGATTTCGCACTCTCTCCCTTGCCTTTTTTTTCTCTAGCTTTTTGATTTGAAAAACTTCCATCCAATCACACAATAGCAAGAAGGTTTCGTGGTGTAGTTGATTATGATGCCAGTTTAACACATTGAAGGTCTCCAGTTCAACACATTGAAGGTCTCCAGTTCGAGCCCGGGCGACTCCATCTCTTTTATCATTTGATCTTTGAAAAGATTTTTAATTCACGATTTTGCACTTCATCCGCTCTTTTTTTTCTGAAGCTTGTTGATTTTAAAAACTTCCTTACAATCAGGTAACAGCACGAAGTTGTCGTAGTGTAGTTGGTTATCACGTCTGTCTAACCCGTTGAAGGTTCCAGTTCGAGACCGGTCGAGGTCAACGTTTTTAACATTTGATCTCTAAACAGATTTTTAACCTACGATTCTGCACTCTCTCCTCCTCCTTTTTTCTCTCTAACTTTGATTTGAAAAACTTTCATACAATCATGCAACAACAGGAAGGTGTCGTGGTGTTGTTGGTTATCACATCAGTCTAACACACTGAAGGTCTTCGGTTTGAGTCTGGGCTACGCCATCTTTTTTAGCATTTGATCTCTAAACAGATTTTTAATTCATGATTTCGTGCTCTATCCCCGCCTTTTTTTTCTCTATCTTTTTTATTTGAAAATCTTCCATGCAATCACGCAAAAGCACGAAAGTGTCATGGTGTAGTTGGTTATCATGTCTGTCTAATACACAAAAGGTCTCGGTTCGAATCTAGGCGAGGTCATCTTTTTTAGCATTTGATCTTTGAACAGATATTTAACCTACGATTTTTCACTCTCTCCCCCTCTTTTTTCTCTCTAGCTTGTTGATTTGAAAAACTTCCATGCAATCGTGCAACAGAACGAAGGAGATATGGTGTAGTTGGTTATCACGTCTATTTAACATACTGAAGCTCTTCGGTTCGAGTCCATGGGATGCCATCTTTTATAGCATTTAATCTCTGAACAGATTTTTAACCTACTATTTCATGCTTTATCCCCTCCTTTTTTTTTCTAGCTTTTTGATTTGAAAAACTTCCATACATTCACGCCACAACACGAGGGTGTCGTGATGTTGTTGGTTATCTTGTCCGTCTAACATACTGAAGGTCTCCGGTTCGAGTCCGGGCGATGCCATCTTTTTTAGTTGTTGATGTCTGAATAGATTTTTAATCTACAATTTCGCGCTCTCCCCCCTCTTTTTTTCTTTCTAACTTTTTTGATTTGAAAAACTTCCAAACAATCACGCAACAACACAAAGGTGTCATGATGTAGTTGGTTATCACATGTAGTTGGTTATCACGTCAGTTTAACACACTGAATGTCTCCGGTTCGAGTCCAAGGGCGATGCCATCTTTTTTAGTAGTTGATCTCTGAACAGATTTTTAACCAACGATATTGCGCTCCATCCCCTCCTTTTGTTTCTCAAAGATTTTGATTTGAAAAACTACCATACAATCACGCAACAGTAAGAGGGTGTCGTGATGTTGTTGGTTATCACGTCTGTGTAACACATCGAAGGTCTCCAATTCGAGTCCGGGCGAGGTCATCTTTTTTAGCATTTGATCTCTGAACAGATTTTTAACCTATGATTTCGCGCTCTCTCCCCCTCCTTTTTTTTTCTCTAGCTTTTTGATTTGAAAAACATCCATACAATCACGGAACAACATGAAGGTGTCGTGGTGTAGTTGGTTATCACGTCAGTCTAACACACTGAAGGTCTCCGGTTCGAGTCCGGGTGACGCTATCTTTTTTAGCATTTGATCTCTGAACAGATTTTTAATTCACGATTTCGTATTCTATCCTCTCTTTTTTTTTTTCTTCCCTTGCTTTTGATATGAAAATCTTCCTTACAATCACACAACAACACGAAGGTGTTGTGGTTTTGTTGGTTATCACGTCTATTGAGGGTATGAACGGTTCGGTTCGATTCGGTTTAGTGGCCAAACAGAATCGAACCGAAAACTGAAATTTAAAAAAATTTAAACCGAAAACCAAATCGAATTTAATTCGGTTTAAACCAAACCGAACCAAAAAAATTCAGTTTGGTTTGGTTTGGTTCGGTTTAAACCGATTTTTTTTTCATTTGTCGCTTTTTTTTAGGTATAAAGAAATACCATTTATAATAAATGTATAAAAGACATATGAGTTTTCTTTTCTCTTCTCTAACTATAACATTTTTAGAACTATTTATGGGGTTTTAACTCTAGTTTTAAATTAGTTTAGATTTTAAAATAATATTTTTTTATTTAAACCACATCAAGAATAATTATGGAGAAAAATATTCTTATGAATAATATATATTTTTTTAAAATAATATAATCGAATCCATCATTTGAATATTACAAAAAAAATGCAAGGAAAAAAAATAAATTAAATTAAATTTTTTAATATAAAAATATTAATAAAAAAAATACTAATTCGGTTCAAAACGAACCAAACCGATTTTAAAAAAATAAACCGAAACCGAACAGAACTGAAATAATTTCGGTTTGGTTCGTTTTGAACCGAATTAGTATTTTTTTATTAATATTTTTATATTAAAAAATCTAATTTAATTAATTTGATCTTAAAAAATTAAACCGAAATCGAACCGAACCGAAATAATTTCGGTTTGGTTCGGTTTGAACCGAATTTTTTTTTTCAAGAAAAAAACTGAACCAAATCGAAAATTTCGATTAGGTTCGGTTCGGGTTAACGGTTTAACCCGAACTACTTGTACCCCTAACGTCTATCTAACACATTGAAGGTCTTCAATTCGAGACAGGGCGAGATCATCTTTTTAAGCATTTGATCTCTGAACAAATTTTTAACTTACAATTTCACGCCCTCTCCCCCTCCTTTTTGAAAAGCTTTCATGCAGCAACACGAAGGTGTTGTGGTGTAGTTGGTTATCACGTCAGTCTAACACATTGAAAGTCTCCGGTTCGAGTCCGGGCGATGCCATCTTTTTTAGCATTTGTCTCAGATACAAATCTAATACCTCGTCTAGTAATCATAACCTTACAAACAAAGAACTTAAATTAGATATGATTCAAAGATTAGGGTTAGTTATTGTAACTAACCCCCTTAAAATGAATAAAATTATAAGTTTAAGAACTGATAGAACAAATATATTAGGCTAGATACGCACCGTATCTAACCTCCTAAAAAGAATAACTCATATGCCTAAGACCATGTACTTGGATCCCATGACTGCAATGAAACTCTCATATGCATTGAGGTCTTTTAAATCATACTTGGGAATACTTTCAAACTATTTTATCAAACACAGCTTTCAACCTAGAGCTCTGATACCAACCGAACTGTCACGCCCCGAACCGGGATCGTGAACAACCGCCCGTTACCCTGGATGCCGGCTATATTTTTACAGAAAATCGGGCAGAACCTCCCCATAAATCGGTGGTCTCCCATGTACAAATAAACATGTATATTTGTATAATTTAAAATCATCCTGTAAATTAAACAAATGGCCATCCCGACCTCTCAAAAACTAACAAATCCCAGAACCGACATCCAGAACAACGCAAGGCTAAATAAATTACCAGCAGTCCTAGCCACAGATCTCTACTGTCATGCCCAACTAGAGCATGAGCAGCCGTCACACCGAGTAGACCTAAATTTATACAAATGTATAACAAATTTCCCAAGTAACATTCAAATTCGTACAATCGCCTCAACGCAAATGAAATATGAGAGTTTCACAAATAGATATACATAAATTATACAGTCGTCCCAAAATAAGTACACGGCCAACTACGGATCTCAACAAGACCTCGCAGGGTCGAAATAAAGTGAGAAATCTGTATTTCAAATTAAACTTAAGTCTCACCGTCAAGAACAACCAGATCCGTCAAAATCTTTAAATTCTGAAGTATCGCTCCAGCACAACAATCCTGTCTGAGGGAGGAAAGAAGAGGGGTGAGTATCTATGGGAGGATACTCAGTGAGTAAGGGGATTAATCTCAAGTACTAATAGTGTAGGTGAACATTGGAGTGTCAAATAATATCATTCGTAACCAATAATTCAAATTTCGCAGTAAATCATGATATTTCCGAATAAAATGAACTCATTTAATCATTCACACGATATCATACATATATGCATCCATTTAAAATCAAGTAGATCATAAAGCAAGCCAAAAGGATCCTGACAAAGGTCAACCATGACCTGGGACAGGTGCATCGGGGGTTTTATTATACAAAGTGTTTCAAAAGTAACTATCTACCCCGACGTTGACCGTGGGCTTAGCTCCTTGCTTACCCAGACTCGTCAAATAAGACCCCGCCCGGTACTAGACGGTGGCGTCACACACGTCCTCCCCCGATGTGGGTTCAACCGGCCGTTCCTATGAATAAATATAAACTGGACGTTTGTTGATACCTCCTGCAGAAGCGTATCCGGGCAACCCGTGCCTCTACAAAGTCCCTTCGCAGCTATGGAATCATCAATGTCATCATCATAGTATCACAAGGGCACAACGTCCCGCAGGTAAGAATCATATCATCACAAGTGGGCATCCCAGTGCCCTCACAAATCTTAAAACATTTCAAATCCGTGTGCCAATACATTCATCAAATCATTTCAAATCAGTATACCATTGCAACGGTAGAAAAGGAAACTTATCAAATTTTCAAGTAATGGCACAATTTTGTTTCATTTCAAACATGGATGCATAGTCATGGAAAACATAAGTACGACACTCCAATAATCACAAAACAGATTTGAATTTCAATTCCATACGTCGAGACAATGCATATCAAAAGCATGTTTTATTAAAAACACGATAAAATCAGGTTTCACTATTTCATGCAAGAGATTAGGGTCTCACTCATATTCTAGGGAGGGTAATCACTCCATATTTCCAAAATAAATCCGAATTGACTCCTCGAGTCTCCAACAAGATCAACATAATCAAATCATCACGATTTTCATCAAATTTCCAATTATTTTAGGGTTTATCATTTTCCCTAAGTTTGTACAAACCTTAATTCTCCAATTTATGAATAAACTCCAATGTCATCAATTTTCATTCCATTTATAAATAAATAACACGATCAAAACCAAGTCTAATTCAATTCCAAAACCACTCAAAATCGGAAACATGCGTAAATTAATAAATTGTCTACAAAATAGAAAAATTTTTGAAAAATCATACACTTTTCAATTTCCATCCAAATGCTTCAAACGATATGTCATTTTCAAGGTATTGGAGTCTATTTTCTTAATACAAAAGTTGTATTTTGATTTCCTATACGTAGGACAATTTATAATGAAAAGACTGCATCAATCCTTAAACTCAAATCTCAAATTTCGACTGTTTTCATGCATTCGTCAAATTAAACTCTAAGTGAAACCATTTAAATCAATTTAACTCAATTCTATCATCCGAAACAGCTCAATTTCATATAAAATTCTATACTTAAGCTAAATAATAACATATAATGTCAAACAATGCATTTAAATCTAATCTAACATACATCCTAACATATACAATACATTCCTACTCTAATTTACCCTACATTCATCCAAATAAATCAAATGAGTTAGTATTTTACCTCACCTAGGGTTTCTCGGCTCGCGAACCTATCGTTTGTGTGTCATTCAATTCATTCCAGGACCTGTAATGCTTCAAATTCGAAGCAAGAGTCAGCAATTAAGTCTAAATCACCAAGGAATCGAAACCCTAGAGCTATTGAATCAGAATCTCGCCCTTACCTACGTAAAAGTGGGCCTAGGGTTTTTGAGGTCTGCGGGTAACTATCGGCTTGGAGCTCCTGCGATGATCGTAGAAGGGCTACAGTGTGCAGCTCGCGGTTGAGCGAACAAGGGAGGGGGACAGGGCTATCGCGCGTGGGAAGGAGAGGGAGAGAGGATCGTCGCGCGCGCACAGGGGAGAAAGTAGGCGACCGTAGGGAGGTTTCAGCCGCGGGAGGGTGGAGAGAGGCACGGTCGAGAGGGAGAGAGCGCGACTGTGAGTGAGTGAGAGAGTTCGAGGGAGAGAGAGAGATACGGTAGAGAGAGATAGAGTGACTGAGAGGGAGAGACGAGGGTGGTGCGGTGGTGGAACCGCCGATGGGTGGCGGCGAGAAGCGGCGAACGGCGGGGGAAAGCGAGAGGCGAGAGAGACAGAGAGTGAGAGACGACAGAGGGCGAGAGAGAAGAGAGAATTAGGGCATAGCTCTAATTCGATTTTTGGGGGTGGGGGAGGAGTGGAGTGCTGCGTTTCAGCCGAAACGCAGCGTTTCCTCCTCCCTTTTTTTTTTTCAAAACCAAAATGTACTTCGAATCGAAAGCACGGATATTTTAAATATACCTAAAATTCAATTTAAATACATTAAAATCGAAAATCAATACAATTAAAAATTTCTCTATGTATATATAAATTGAAAAATATTTTATTAAATTTCATGAATAGGAACACTAGTACGGGCACCGCAGTATCGGTGTTATACTTTCTCCCCCTCATTTTTTTTCTCTAGCTGTTTGATTTGGAAAACATCCATACAATCACGCAATAGCATGAAGGTGTCGTGGTGTAGTTGGTTATCACATCAGTCTAACACACTGAAGGTCTCCGGTTCAAGTCCGGGTGACGCCATATTTTTTAGTATTTCATCTTTGAACAAATTTTTAATTCATGATTTCGTGCTCCATCCTTGCCTATTTTTTTCTCTAGTTTTTTGATTTGAAAATCTTCCATGCAATCATGCAAAAGCACGAAGGTGTCGTGGTGTAGTTAGTTATCACCTGTCTAACACACAGAAAGTCTCCGGTTCGAGCCTAGGTGAGATCATCTTTTTTAGCATTTGATCCCTAAACAGATTTTTAACCTACGATTTTGCGCTCTCTCCCCCTCCTTTTTTTTCTCTAGCTTTTTGATTTGGAAAACTTCCATGCAATCATGCAACAGAACGAAGGAGACATGGTGTAATTGGTTATCATGTCAGTCTAACATACTAACGGTCTCCGGTTCGAGTCTGGGCGACACCATCTTTTTTAGCATATGATCTCTGAATAGATTTTTAACCTACGATTTCGTGCTCTATCCCCTCCTTTTTTTCTCTAGCTTTTTAATTTTGAAAAATTTCCATACATTCACGCAACAGCATGAGGGTGTCGTGATGTTTTTGGTTATCATGTTTATCTAACACACACAAGGTCTCCAGTTTGAGTCTGAGCGATGTCATCTTTTTTAGCAGTTAATGTCTGAACAGATTTTTAATCTACAATTTCACGCTCACCCCTTATTTTTTTCTTTCTAACATTTTTTATTTGAAAAACTTCCAAACGATTACGCAATAGCATAAAGGTGTCATGATGTAGTTGGTTATCACGTCAGTCTAACACACTCAAGGTCTTCGATTTGAGTCCAGGGGCGACGCCATCTTTTTCAACATTTAATCTCTGAACAGATTTTTAACCTATGATATCGCGCTCCATCCCCTCATTTTTTTCTCTAGGATTTTGATTTGAAAGACTTCCATACAATCACGCAATAGTATGGGGGTTTCGTGATGTTGTTGCTTATCACGTCTGTGAAACACACTGAAGGTCTCCAGTTCGAGTCCGGGCAAGGTCATCTTTTTTAGCATTTGATCTCTGAATTTAACCTATGATTTCGCGCTCTCTCCCCCTCCTTTTTTTCTCTAGTTTTTTGATTTGAAAAACCTCCATACAATCACGCAGCAACATGAAGGTGTCGTGATGTAGTTGGTTATCATATCAGTCTAACACAATGAAGATCTCCGATTCAAGCCCGGGCGACGCCATCTATTTTAGTATTTGATCTTTAAACAGATTTTTTAATTCACAATTTCATGCTCTATCCCTTTTTTTATTTTCTCTTGCTTACAGATTTGAATAACATCCTTACAATCACACAACAACACGAAGGTGTTGTGGTTTTGTTGGTTTTCACATCTGTTTAAGACATTGAAGGTCTCCGATTCGAGACCGGGCGAGGTTATCTTTTTAGCATTTGATCGCTGAATAGATTTTTAACCTACGATTTCGCACTCTCTCCCCCTCTTTTTTTCTCTTTAGCTTTGATTTGAAAAGCTTCCATACAATCTTGCAACAACTCGAAGGTGTCGTGGTGTAGTTGGTTATCACGTCAGTCTAACACACTGTAGGTCACCAATTCGAGTTTGGGCGACGCCATCTGTTTTAGCATTTGATCTCTAAACAGATATTTAATTCACAATTTTGCGCACTTTCTCCTCCTTTTTTTCTTCTCTAGCCTTTTGATTTGAAAAACTTCCATACAATCACGCAATAGCACGAAAGTGTCAGGGTGTAGTTGGTTGTCACATCTGTCTAACACACTGAAGTTCTCCGTTTTGACTCTGGGCGAGGTCATCTTTTTTAGCATTTGATAACTGAACAGATTTTCAACCTACGATTTCGCACTTTATCCCCTCCTTTTTTTTTCTCTAGCTTTTTGATTTGAAAATATTCCATACAATCACGCAACAGCACGAAGGTGTCTTGGTGTAGTTGTTTATCATGTCTGTCAAACACACTGAAGGTCTCTGATTCGAGTCTGGGCGAGGTCATCTTTTTTAATATTTGATCTCTGAACAGATTTTTAACTTACAATTTCACACCCTCTCCCCCTCCTATTTTTCTCTCTAGCTTTGATTTGAAAAGCTTTCTTACAATCATGCAGCAACACGAAGGTGTCGTGGTGTAGTTGGTTATCACGTCAGTCTAACACACTGAAGGTCTCCGGTTCAAGTCCGGGCGACGCCATCTTTTTTAGCATTTAATATCTCAACAGATTTTTAACCAACAATATCAAGCACCATCCTCTCCTTTTTTTTCTCTAGTTTTTTGATTTGAAAAACTTCCATACAATCACGCAACAGCACGATGGTGTCATGATGTATTTGGTTATCACGTCTAACTAACACACTGAAGGTCTCCGGTTCGAGTCCAGGGGAGGTCATCTTTTTGCATTTAATCTCTGAACAGATTTTTAACCTACGATTTAGCGCTTTCTCCCCCGCCTTTTTTTTCTCTAGCTTTTTGATTTGAAAAACTTCCATACAATCATGCAACAGCAAGAAGGTTTCGTGGTGTAGTTGGTTATAACGCCAGTCTAACACACTGAAGGTCTCCAGTTTGTGCCCGGACAATTCCATCTTTTTTATCATTTGATCTCTGAACAAATTTTTAATTCACGATTTCGCGTTCCATCCGGACTTTTTTTTTTCTCTAGCTTGTAGATTTAAAAAACTTCCTTACAATCACGCAACAGAACGAAGGTGTTGTGGTGTAGTTAGTTATCATGTCTGTCTAACACATTGAAGGTTTTCGGTTCGACACCGGACGAGGTCAACTTTTTTAGCATTTGATCTCTGAACAGATTTTTAACGTACCATTTCGCACTCTCTCCCCCTCCTTTTTTCTCTCTAGCTTTTTGAGTTGAAAAACTTCTATACAATCACGTAACAGCATGAAGGTGTGGTGGTGTAGTTGGTTATCACGTGAGTCTAACACATTGAAGGTCTCCGGTTCAAGTCCGGGCGACGCCATCTTTTCTAGCATTTGATCTCTAAACAGATGTTTAATCTTCGATATCGCACTTCATCCCCTTCTTTTTTTTCTTTAGGATTTTGATTTGAAAAACTTCCATACAATGACGCAACAGTACGAGGGTGTTGTGGTGCAGTTGGTTATCATGTATGTGTAACACATTGAAGTTCTCCGGTTTGAGTCCGTGCGAGGTCATCTTTTTTAGTATTTGATCTCTGAATAGCATTTTAACCAACGATTTTGCGCTCTCCCCCTCCTTTTTTTTTATAACTTTTTGATTTGAAAAACTTTCATACAATCACGCAACAGCACAAAGGTGTCGTGGTGTAGTTGGTTATCACGACAGTCTAACACACTGAAGGTCTCCGGTTCGAGTCCGGGCGATGCCATCTTTTTTAGCATTTGATCTCTGAACAGATTTTTAACCTATGATTTCGTCCTCTATCCCCTCCTTTTTTTTCTCTAGCTTTTTGATTTGGAAAACTTCCATAGAATCACTTAACAACATGAGGGTATCGTGATGTAGTTGGATATCACGTCTGTCAAACACACTGAAAGTCTCCAGTTCGAGTCCGGGCGACGTCATCTTTTTTAGCATTTGATCTCTGAACAGATTTTTAATCTACGATTTTGCCCTATATCCCCTCTTTTTTTTTCTCTAGCTTTTTGATTTGAAAAAATTCCATAGAATCACGCAACAACACGAAGGTGTCATGATGTAGTTGGTTATCACGTCTGTCAAACACACTGAAGGTCTCCAGTTCGAGTCATCTTTTTCTATATTTGGTCTCTGAACAGATTTTTAACCAGTGATTTCGTGCTCTCCCTCCTCCTTTTTTCTTTCTAACAGTTTGATTTGAAAAACTTCTATACAATCACGCAATAGCATGAAGGTGTCGTGGTGTAATTGGTTACGACGTCAGTCTAACACACTGAAGGTCTCCGGATCAAGTCTAAGTGATGCCATATTTTTAGCATTCGATCTCTAAACAGATTTTTAACCTACGATTTCGTGCTCTATCCCCTCTTTTTTCTTCTCTAGCTTTTTGATTTGAAAAATTTTCATACAATCACGCAACAGCACGAAGGTGTCATGGTGTAGTTAGTTATCACATTTGTTTAGCACACTGAAGGTCTCTAGTTCGAGTCTGAGCGAGGTCATCTACTTTAGCAATTGATATTTGAACAGATTTTAAACGTACCATTTCGCACACTCTCCCGCTCCTTTTTTCTCTCTAGCTTTTTGATTTGAAAAACTTTCATACAATCACGCAACAGCCCGAAGGTGTCGTGGTGTACTTGGTTATCATGTCTGTCCAACACACAGAAGGTCTCCGGTTTGAGTCCGAGCGAGGTCATCTTTTTTAGCATTTGATATTTGAACAGATTTTTAACGTACCATTTCGCACTCTCTCCCCCTCTTTTTTTTCTCTAGCTTTTTGATTTGAAAAACTTCCATAGAATCACGCAACAACACGAAGGTGTCGTGATATAGTTGGTTATCACGTCTGTCAAACACACTGAAGGTCTCCAGTTCGAGTCATCTTTTTTAGTATTTGGTCTCTGAACAGATTTTTAACCAATGATTTCACGCTCTCCCTCCTCCTTTTTTCTTTTTAACATTTTGATTTGAAAAACTTCTATACAATCACGCAACAGCATGAAGGTGTCGTGGTGTAGTTGGTTACGACGTCAGTCTAACACACTGAAGGTCTCCGGATCGAGTCTAAGTGACGCCATATTTTTAGCATTCGATCTCTAAACAGATTTTTAACCTACAATTTCGTGCTCTATCCCTTCTTTTTTCTTCTCTAGCTTTTTTATTTGAATAACTTTCATACAATCACGTAACAGCACCAAGGTGTCATGGTGTAGTTAGTTATCACATTTGTTTAGCACACTGACGGTCTCTAGTTTGACTCTGAGCGAGGTCATCTTTTTTAGCAATTGATATTTGAACAGATTTTTAAAGTACCATTTCGCACACTCTCCCGCTCTTTTTTTCTCTCTAGCTTTTTGATTTGAAAAACTTTCATAAAATCACGCAACAACCCGAAGGTGTCGTGGTGTACTTGGTTATCATGTCTGTCCAACACACAGAAGGCCTCCAGTTTGAGTCCGAGTGAGGTCATCTTTTTTAGCATTTGATATTTGAACAGATTTTTAACATACCATTTCGCACTCTCTCCCCCTCCTTTTTTCTCTCTAGCCTTTTGATTTGAAAAACTTCCATACAATAACGCAACAGCACGAAGGTGTCGTGGTATAGTTGGTTATCACGTCAGTCTAACACACTGAAGGTCTCCAGTTCAACTCCGGGCAACGCCATCTTTTTTAGCATTTGATCTCTAAACAGATTTTTAACCTCCGATATCGCGCTCCATCCTCTCCTTTTTTTACAAGGATTTTGATTTGAAAAACTTCCATACAATGACGCAACAGTAGGAGGGTATCGTGGTGTAGTTGGTTATCACGTATGTGTAACACAATGAAGGTTTTCGGTTCGAGTCCGAGTAAGGTCATCTTTTTTAGCATTTGATCTTTGAACAAATTTTTAACCTACGATTTCGTGCTTTCTCCCCCTTATTTTTTTTCTTTAGCTTTTTGATTTGAAAAACATCCATACAATCACACAACAGCATGAAGGTGTCATGCAGCAGTTGGTTATCATGTCAGTCTAACACACAGAAGGTCTCCGATTCAAGACTGGGCAATGCCATCTTTTTTAGCATTTGATCTCTGAACAGATTTTTAATTCACGATTTCACATTCTATCCCCTCCTTTTTTTTTTATTCCCCTGTTTATTGATATAAAAAACATCCTTACAATCACGCAATAGCACGAAGGTGTTGTGGTTTTGTAGGTTATCATGTCTATCTAACACATTGAAGGCCTCTAGTTTGAGACGGGGCGAGCTCATCTTTTTAAGCATTTAATCTCTGAACAGAATTTTAACCTACAATTTCACACCCTCTCCCCCACCTTTTCTCTCTCTAACTTTGATTTGAAAAGCTTTCATACAATCATGCAGCAATACAAAGGTGTCGTGGTGTAGTTGGTTATCACGTCAGTCTAACACACTGAAGGTCTCCGGTTCGAGTCCGGGCGACGCCATCATTTTTAGCATTTGATCTCTCAATAGATTTTTAACCAACGATATCGACCACCATCCTCTCCTTTTTTTTCCTCTAGTTTTTTTATTTGAAAAACTTTCATACAATCACGCAACAACCCGAAGGTGTCGTGGTGTACTTGGTTATCACGTCTGTCCAACACACAGAAGGTCTCCAGTTTGAGTCCGAGCGAGGTCATCTTTTATAGCATTTGATATTTGAACAGATTTTTAACATACCATTCCGCACACTCTCCCCCTCCATTTTTCTCTCTAGCCTTTTGATTTGAAAAACTTCCATACAATCACGCAACAACACGAAGGTGTCGTGGTATAGTTGGTTATCACGTCAGTCTAACACACTGAACGTCTCCAGTTCAACTCCGGGCGACGCCATCTTTTTTAGCATTTGATCTCTAAACAGATTTTTAACCTCCGATATCGCGCTCCATCCTCTCCTTTTTTTCCTAGGATTTTGATTTGAAAAACTTTCATACAACGACGCAACATTATGAGGGTGTCGTGGTGTAGTTGGTTATCACGTATGTGTAACACATTGAAGGTCTTTGGTTCGAGTCCGAGTAAGGTCATCTTTTTTAGAATTCGATCTCTGAACAGATTTTTAACCTACGATTTCGTGCTTTATACCCCTCATTTTTTTTCTTTAGCTTTTTGATTTGGAAAACATCCATACAATCACACAACAGCATGAAGGTATCATGCAGCAGTTGGTTATCACATCAGTCTAACACACTGAAGGTCTCTGATTCGAGACTCGGCAACGCCATCTTTTTTAGCATTTGATCTCTGAACAGATTTTTAATTCACGATTTCACATTCTATCCCCTCCTTTTTTTTTGTTCCCCTGTTTATTGATATGAAAAACCTCCTTACAATCACGCAATAGCACAAAGGTGTTGTGATTTTGTTGGTTATCACGTCTATCTAACATATTGAAGGTCTCTAGTTTGAAACCGGGCGAGCTCATCTTTTTAAGCATTTGATCTCTGAACAGATTTTTAACCTACAATTTCATGCCCTCTCCCCCTCCTTTTTTCTCTCTAGCTTTGATTTGAAAAGCTTTCATACAATCATGCAGCAACACAAAGGTGTCGTGGTGTAGTTGGTTATCACGTCAGTCTAACACACTGAAGGTCTCCGGTTCGAGTCCGGGCGACGCCATCTATTTTAGCATTTGATCTCTCAATAGATTTTTAACCAACGATATCGACCACCTTCATCTCTTTTTTTTTTCACTAGTTTTTTGATTTGAAAAACTTCAATACAATCACGCAACAACCCGAAGGTGTCGCGGTGTACTTGGTTATCACGTCTGTCCAACACACAGAAGGTCTCCAGTTTGAGTCCGAGCGAGGTCATCTTTTATAGCATTTGATATTTGAACAGATTTTTAACATACCATTTCGCACTCTCTCCCCCTCCTTTTTTCTCTCTAGCCTTTTGATTTGAAAAACATCCATACAATCACGCAACAGCACGTACGTGTCGTGGTATAGTTGGTTATCACGTCAGTCTAACACACTGAAGGCCTCCAGTTCAACTCCGGGCGACAGCATCTTTTTTAGCATTTGATCTATAAACAGATTTTTAACCTCCGATATCGCGCTCCATCCTCTCCTTTTTTTTCCTAGGACTTTGATTTGAAAAACTTCCATACAATGACGCAACTGTACGAGGGTGTCGTGGTGTAGTTGGATATCACGTTAGTATAACGCATTGAAGGTCTTCGGTTCGAGTCCGAGTAAGGTCATCTTTTTTAGTATTTGATCTCTGAACAGATTTTTAACCTACGATTTCGTGCTTTCTCCCCCTCATTTTTTTTCTCTAGCTTTTTGATTTGGAAAACATCCATACAATCACGCACCCGCATGAAGGTGTCGTGGAGCAGTTGGTTATCATGTCAGTCTAACACACTGAAGGTCTCTGATTCGAGACTGGGCAACGCCATCTTTTTTGGCATTTGATCTCTGAACAGATTTTTAATTCACGATTTCACATTCTATCCCCTCCTTTTTTTTTCTTTCCTTGCTTATTGATATGAAAAACTTCCTTACAATCACGCAATAGCACGAAGATGTTGTGGTTTTGTTGGTTATCACATCTATCTAACACATTGAAGGTCTCTAGTTTGAGACCGGGCGAGCTTATCTTTTTAAGCATTTGATCTCTGACTAGATTTTTAACCTACAATTTCACGCCCTCTCCCCCTCCATTTTTCTCTCTAGCTTTGATTTGAAATGCTTTCATACAATAATGCAGCAACACAAAGGTGTCGTGGTGTAGTTGGTTATCACGTCAGTCTAACACACTGAAGGTCTCCGGTTCGAGTCCGGGCGACGCCATCTTTTTTAGCATTTGATCTCTCAATAGATTTTTAACCAACGATATCGACCATCATCCACTCCTTTTTTCTCCTCTTATTTTTTGCTTTGAAATACTTCCATACAATCACGCAACAACCCGAAGGTGTCGTGGTGTACTTGGTTATCACGTCTGTCCAAAGCACAGAAGGTCTCCAGTTCAACTCCGGGCGACAGCATCTTTTTTAGCATTTGATCTCTAAACAGATTTTTAACCTCCGATATCGCGCTCCATCCTCTCCTTTTTTTTCCTAGGATTTTGATTTGAAAAACTTCCATACAATGACGCAACAGAACGAGGGTGTCGTGATGTAGTTGGTTATCACGTTTGTGTAACGCATTGAAGGTCTTCGGTTCGAGTCCGAGTAAGGTCATCTTTTTTAGTATTTGATCTCTGAACAGATTTTTAACCTACGATTTCATGCTTTCTCCCCCTCATTTTTTTTCTCTAGCTTTTTGATTTGGAAAACATCCATACAATCACGCAACAGCATGAAGGTGTCGTGGAGCAGTTGGTTATCATGTCAGTCTAACACATTGAAGGCCTCTGATTCGAGACTGGGCAACGCCATCTTTTTTAGCATTTGATCTCTGTACAGATTTTTAATTCACGATTTCACATTCTATCCCCTCCTTTTTTTTCTTCCCTTGCTTATTGATATGAAAAACATCCTTACAATCACGCAATAGCACGAAGGTGTTGTGGTTTTGTTGGTTATCACGTCAATCTGACACATTGAAGGTCTCTAGCTTGAGACCAGGCGAGCTCATCTTTTTAAGCATTTGATCTCTGAACAGATTTTTAACCTACAATTTCACGCCCTCTCCCCCTCCTTTTTTCTCTCTAGCTTTGATTTGAAAAGCTTTCATACAATCATGCAGCAACACAAAGGTGTCGTGGTGTAGTTGGTTATCACGTCAGTCTAACACACTGAAGGTCTCCGGTTTTAGTCTGGGCGACGCCATCTTTTTTAGCATTTGATCTTTCAATAGATTTTTAACCAACGATATCGACCACCATCCTCTCCTTTTTTTTCATCTAGTTTTTTGATTTGAAATACTTCCATACAATCACGCAACAACCCGAAGGTGTCGTGGTGTTCTTGGTTATCACGTCTGTCCAACACACTGAAGGTCTCCAGTTCAACTCCGGGCGACAGCATCTTTTTTAGCATTTGATCTCTAAACAGATTTTTAACCTCCGATATCGCGCTCCATCCTCTCCTTTTTTTTCCTAGGATTTTGATTTGAAAAACATCCATACAATGACGCAACAGTACGAGGATGTCGTGGTGTAGTTGGTTATCACGTTTGTGTAACGCATTGAAGGTCTTCGGTTCGAGTCCGAGTAAGGTCATCTTTTTTAGTATTTGACCTCTGAACAGATTTTTAACCTACGATTTCGTGCTTTCTCCCCCTCATTTTTTTTCTCTAGCTTTTTGATTTGGAAAACATCCATACAATCACGCAACAGCATGAAGGTGTCGTGGAGCAGTTGGTTATCATGTCAGTCTAACACATTAAAGGTCTCTGATTCGAGACTGGGCAACGCCATCTTTTTTAGCATTTGATCTCTGTACAGATTTTTAATTCACGATTTCATATTCTATCCCCTCCTTTTTTTTCTTCCCTTGCTTATTGATATGAAAAACATCCTTACAATCACGCAATAGCACGAAGGTGTTGTGGTTTTGTTGGTTATCACGTCTATCTACCACATTGAAGGTCTCTAGCTTGAGACCAGGCGAGCTCATCTTTTTAAGCATTTGATCTCTGAACAGATTTTTAACCTACAATTTCACGCCCTCTCCCCCTCCTTTTTTCTCTCTAGCTTTGATTTGAAAAGCTTTCATACAATCATATAGCAACACAAAGGTGTCGTGGTGTAGTTGGTTATCACGTCAGTCTAACACACTGAAGGTCTACGGTTGGAGTCCGGGCGACGCCATCTTTTTTAGCATTTGATATCTCAATAGATTTTTAACCAATGATATCGACCACCATCCTCTCCTTTTTTTTCCTCTAGTTTTTTGATTTGAAATACTTCCATACAATCACGCAACAACCCGAATGTGTCGTGGTGTACTTGGTTATCACGTCTGTCCAAAACACTGAAGGTCTCCAGTTCAAGGCTCGGGGGGGTGGGCGGCGATCTTTTTTTAGCATTTGATCTCTAAACAGATTTTTAACCTCCGATATCGCGCTCCATCCTCTCCTTTTTTTTCCTAGGATTTTGATTTGAAAAACATCCATACAATGACGCAACAGTACGAGGATGTCGTGGTGTAGTTGGTTATCACGTTTGTGTAACGCATTGAAGGTCTTCGGTTCGAGTCCGAGTAAGGTCATCTTTTTTAGTATTTGACCTCTGAACAGATTTTTAACCTACGATTTCGTGCTTTCTCCCCCTCATTTTTTTTCTCTAGCTTTTTGATTTGGAAAACATCCATACAATCACGCAACAGCATGAAGGTGTCGTGGAGCAGTTGGTTATCATGTCAGTCTAACACATTAAAGGTCTCTGATTCGAGACTGGGCAACGCCATCTTTTTTAGCATTTGATCTCTGTACAGATTTTTAATTCACGATTTCATATTCTATCCCCTCCTTTTTTTTCTTCCCTTGCTTATTGATATGAAAAACATCCTTACAATCACGCAATAGCACGAAGGTGTTGTGGTTTTGTTGGTTATCACGTCTATCTACCACATTGAAGGTCTCTAGCTTGAGACGCGGGAGGCTCATCTTTTTAAGCATTTGATCTCCGACGCATTTTTAACCTACAATTTCACGCCCTCTCCCCCTCCTTTTTTCTCTCTAGCTTTGATTTGAAAAGCTTTCATACAATCATGCAGCAACACAAAGGTGTCGTGGTGTAGTTGGTTATCACGTCAGTCTAACACACTGAAGGTCTCCGGTTTTAGTCTGGGCGACGCCATCTTTTTTAGCATTTGATCTTTCAATAGATTTTTAACCAACGATATCGACCACCATCCTCTCCTTTTTTTTCATCTAGTTTTTTGATTTGAAATACTTCCATACAATCACGCAACAACCCGAAGGTGTCGTGGTGTTCTTGGTTATCACGTCTGTCCAACACACTGAAGGTCTCCAGTTCAACTCCGGGCGACAGCATCTTTTTTAGCATTTGATCTCTAAACAGATTTTTAACCTCCGATATCGCGCTCCATCCTCTCCTTTTTTTTCCTAGGATTTTGATTTGAAAAACATCCATACAATGACGCAACAGTACGAGGGTGTCGTGGTGTAGTTGGTTATCACGTTTGTGTAACGCATTGAAGGTCTTCGGTTCGAGTCCGAGTAAGGTCATCTTTTTTAGTATTTGATCTCTGAACAGATTTTTAACCTACGATTTCGTGCTTTCTCCCCCTCATTTTTTTTTCTAGCTTTTTGATTTGGAAAACATCCATACAATCACGCAACAACATGAAGGTGTCGTGGAGCAGTTGGTTATCATGTCAGTCTAATACACTGAAGGTCTCTGATTCGAGACTGGGCAACACCATCTTTTTTAGCATTTGATCTCTGAACAGATTTTTAATTCACGATTTCACATTCTATCCCCTCCTTTTTTTTTCTTCCCTTGCTTATTGATATGAAAAACTTCCTTACAATCACGCAATAGCACGAAGGTGTTGTGGTTTTGTTGGTTATTACGTCTATCTAACACATTGAAGGTCTCTAGTGTGAGACCAGGCGAGCTCATCTTTTTAAGCATTTGATCTCTGAACAGATTTTTATCCTACAATTTCATGCCCTCTCCTCCTCCTTTTTCCTCTCTAGCTTTGATTTGAAAAGCTTTCATACAATCATACAGCAACACAAAGGTGTCGTGGTGTAGTTGGTTATCACGTCAGTCTAACACACTCAAGGTCTCCGGTTGGAGGCCGGGCGACGCCATCTTTTTTAGCATTTGATCTCTCAATAGATTTTTAACCAACGATATCGACCACCATCCTCTCCTTTTTTTTCCTCTAGTTTTTTGATTTGAAATACTTCGATACAATCACGCAACAACCCGAAGGTGTCGTGGTGTACTTGGTTATCACGTCTGTCCAACACACTGAAGGTCTCTAGTTTGAGTCCGAGTGAGGTCATCTTTTATAGCATTTGATATTTGAACAGATTTTTAACATACCATTTCGTACTCTCTCCCCCTCCTTTTTTCTCTCTAGACTTTTGATTTGAAAAACTTCCATACAATCACGCGACAGCACGAAGGTGTCGTGGTATAGTTGGTTATCACGTCAGTCTAACACACTGAAGGTCTCCAGTTCAACTCCGGGCGACAGCATCTTTTTTAGCATTTGATCTCTAAATAGATTTTTAACCGCCGATATCGCGCTCCATCCTCTCATTTTTTTCTTATGTTTTTGATTTGAAAAACTTCCATACAATGACGCAACAGTACGAGGGTGTCGTGGTGTAGTTGGTTATCACGTATGTGTAACGCATTGAAGGTCTTCGGTTCGAGTTCGAGTAAGGTCATCTTTTTTAGTATTTGATCTCAGAACAGATTTTTAACCTACGATTTCGTGCTTTCTCCCCCTTATTTTTTTTTCTAGCTTTTTTATTTGGAAAACATCCATACAATCACACAACAGCATGAAGGTGTCGTGGAGGAGTTGGTTATCATGTCAGTCTAACACACTGAAGGTCTCTGATTCGAGACTGGGCAATGCCATCTTTTTTTGCATTTGATCTCTGAACAGATTTTTAATTCACGATTTCACATTCTATCCCCACCTTTTTTTTTCTTCTGTTGCGTATTGATATGAAAAACATCCTTACAATCACGCAATAGCACGAAGGTGTTGTCGTTTTGTTGGTTATCACGTCTATCTAACACATTGAAGGTCTCTAGTTTGAGACCGGGCGAGCTCATCTTTTTAAGCATTTGATCTCTGAACAGATTTTTAACCTACAATTTCACGCCCTCTCCCCCTCCTTTTTTCTCTCTAGCTTTGATTTGAAAAGCTTTCATACAATCATGCAGCAACACAAAGGTGTCGTGGTGTAGTTGGTTATCACGTCAGTCTAACACACTGAAGGTCTCCGGTTCGAGTCCGGGCGACGCCATCCTTTTTAGCATTTGATGTCTCAATAGATTTTTAAGCAACGATATCGACCGCCATCCTCTCCTTTTTTTTTCTCTAGTTTTTTGATTTGAAAAACTTCCACACAATCACGCAACGACCCGAAGGTGTCGTGGTGTACTTGGTTATCACGCTCATCCAACACACTGAAGGTCTCCAGTTTGAGTCCGAGCGAGATCATCTTTTATAGCAATTGATATTTGAACAGATTTTTAACATACCATTTCGTACTCTCTCCCCCTCCTTTTTTTCTCGCTAGCCTTTTGATTTGAAAAACTTCCATACAATCACGCAACAGCACGAAGGTGTCGTGGTATAGTTGGTTATCACGTCAGTCTAACACATTGAAGGTCTCCAGTTCAACTCCGGGCGACAGCATCTTTTTTAGCATTTGATCTCTAAACAGATTTTTAACCTCCGATATCGCGTTCCATCCTCTCCTTTTTTTTCCTAGAATTTTGATTTCAAAAACTTCCATACAATGACGCAACAGTACGAGGGTGTCGTGGTGTAGTTGGTTATCACGTATGTGTAACGCATTGAAGGTCTTCGGTCCGAGTCCGAGTAAGGTCATCTTTTTTAGTATTTGACCTCTGAACAGATTTTTAACCTATGATTTCGTGCTTTCTCCCTCTCATTTTTTTTCTCTAGCTTTTTGATTTGGAAAACATCCATACAATCACGCAACAGCATGAAGGTGTCGTGGACCAGTTGGTTATCATGTCAGTCTAACACACTGAAGGTCTCTGATTCGAGACTGGGCAACACCATCTTTTTTAGCATTTAATCTCTGATCAGATTTTTAATTCACGATTTCACATTCTATCCCCTCCTTTTTTTTTCTTCCCTTGCTTATTGATTTGAAAAACTTCCTTACAATCACGCAATAGCACGAAGGTGTTGTGGTTTTGTTGGTTATCACGTCTATCTGACACATTGAAGGTCTCTAGTTTGAGACCGGGCGAGCTCATCTTTTTAAGCATTTGATCTCTGAACAGATTTTTAACCTACAATTTCACGCCCTCTCCCCCTCCTTTTTTCTCTCTAGCTTTGATTTGAAAAGCTTTCATACAATCATGCAGCAACACAAAGGTGTCGTGGTGTAGTTGGTTATCACGTCAGTCTAACACACTGAAGGTCTCCGGTTCGAGTCCGGGCGACGCCATCCTTTTTAGCATTTGATCTCTCAATAGATTTTTAACCAACGATATCGACCACCATCCTCTCCTTTTTTTTTCTCTAGTTTTTTTATTTGAAAAACTTCCATACAATCACGCAACAGCCCGAAAGTGCCGTGGTGTACTTGGTTATCATGTCTGTCCAACACACAGAAGGTCTCCAGTTTGAGTCCGAGCGAGGTCATCTTTTTTAGCATTTGATATTTGAACAGATTTTTAACGTACCATTTCGCACTCTCTCCCCCTCCTTTTTTATCCCTAGCCTTTTGATTTGGAAAAACTTCTATACAATCACGCAACAGCACGAAGGTGTCGGAGTATAGTTAGTTATCACGTCAGTCTAACACACTGAAGGTGTCCAGTTCAACTCCGGGCGACTGCATCTTTTTTTGCATTTGATCTCTAAACAGGTTTTTAACCTCCGATATCGCGCTCCATCCTCTCCTTTTTTTTCCTAGGATTTTGATTTTAAAAACTTCCATACAATGACGCAACAGTACGAGGGTGTCGTGGTGTAGTTGGTTATCACGTATGTGTAACGCATTGAAGGTCTTCGGTTCGAGTTCGAGTAAGGTCATCTTTTTTAGTATTTGATCTCTGAACAGATTTTTAACCTACGATTTCGTGCTTTCTCCCCCTCATTTTTTTTCTCTAGCTTTTTTATTTGGAAAACATCCATACAATCACACAACAGCATGAAGGTGTCGTGGAGCAGTTGGTTATCATGTCAGTCTAACACACTGAAGGTCTCTGATTCGAGACTGGGCAACGCCATCTTTTTTAGCATTTGATCTCTGAACAGATTTTTAATTCACGATTTCACATTCTATCCCCACCTTTTTTTTTCTTCCGTTGCATATTGATATGAAAAACATCCTTACAATCACGCAATAGCACGAAGGTGTTGTCATTTTGTTAGTTATCACGTCTATCTAACACATTGAAGGTCTCTAGTTTGAGACCGGGCGAGCTCATCTTTTTAAGCATTTGATATCTGAACAGATTTTTAACCTACAATTTCACGCCCTCTCCCCCTCCTTTTTTCTCTCTAGCTTTGATTTGAAAAGCTTTCATACAATCATGCAGCAACACAAAGGTGTCGTGGTGTAGTTGGTTATCACGTCAGTCTAACACACTGAAGGTCTCCGGTTCGAGTCCGGGCGACGCCATCCTTTCTAGCATTTGATGTCTCAATAGATTTTTAAGCAACGATATCGACCGCCATCCTCTCCTTTTTTTTTTCTCTAGTTTTTTGATTTGAAAAACTTCCACACAATCACGCAACGACCCGAAGGTGTCGTGGTGTACTTGGTTATCACGTCTGTCCAACACACTGAAGGTCTCCAGTTTGAGTCCGAGCGAGATCATCTTTTATAGCAATTGATATTTGAACAGATTTTTAACATACCATTTCGTACTCTCTCCCCCTCCTTTTTTTCTCGCTAGCCTTTTGATTTGAAAAACTTCCATACAATCACGCAACAGCACGAAGGTGTCGTGGTATAGTTGGTTATCACGTCAGTCTAACGCATTGAAGGTCTCCAGTTCAACTCCGGGCGACAGCATCTTTTTTAGCATTTGATCTCTAAACAGATTTTTAACCTCCGATATCGCGTTCCATCCTCTCCTTTTTTTTCCTAGAATTTTGATTTCAAAAACTTCCATACAATGACGCAACAGTACGAGGGTGTCGTGGTGTAGTTGGTTATCACGTATGTGTAACGCATTGAAGGTCTTCGGTCCGAGTCCGAGTAAGGTCATCTTTTTTAGTATTTGACCTCTGAACAGATTTTTAACCTACGATTTCGTGCTTTCTCCCTCTCATTTTTTTTCTCTAGCTTTTTGATTTGGAAAACATCCATACAATCACGCAACAGCATGAAGGTGTCGTGGACCAGTTGGTTATCATGTCAGTCTAACACACTGAAGGTCTCTGATTCGAGACTGGGCAACACCATCTTTTTTAGCATTTAATCTCTGATCAGATTTTTAATTCACGATTTCACATTCTATCCCCTCCTTTTTTTTCTTCCCTTGCTTATTGATATGAAAAACTTCCTTACAATCACGCAATAGCACGAAGGTGTTGTGGTTTTGTTGGTTATCACGTCTATCTGACACATTGAAGGTCTCTAGTTTGAGACCGGGCGAGCTCATCTTTTTAAGCATTTGATCTCTGAACAGATTTTTAACCTACAATTTCACGCCCTCTCTCCCCTCCTTTTTCTCTCTAGCTTTGATTTGAAAAGCTTTCATACAATCATGCAGCAACACAAAGGTGTCGTGGTGTAGTTGGTTATCACGTCGGCCTAACACGCCGAAGGTCTCCGGTTCGAGTCCGGGCGACGCCATCCTTTTTAGCATTTGATCTCTCAATAGATTTTTAACCAACGATATCGACCACCATCCTCTCCTTTTTTTTTCTCTAGTTTTTTTATTTGAAAAACTTCCATACAATCACGCAACGGCCCGAAAGTGCCGTGGTGTACTTGGTTATCATGTCCGTTCCCAACACACGAAGGTCTCCGGGTTTGAGTCCGAGCGAGGTCATCTTTTTTTAGCATTTGATATTTGAACAGATTTTTAACGTACCATTTGCACTCTCTCCCCCTCCTTTTTTATCCCTAGCCTTTTGATTTGGAAAAACTTCCATACAATCACGCAACGACACGAAGGTGTCGGAGTATAGTTAGTTATCACGTCGGTCTAACACCTCCCGAAGGTGTCCGGTTCAACTCCGGCGCGCATCTTTTTTTGCATTTGATCTCTAAACGGTTTTTAACCTCCGATATCGCGCTCCATCCTCTCCTTTTTTTCCTAGGATTTTGATTTTAAAAAACTTCCATACAATGCGCCATGCGAGGGTGTCGTGGTGTAGTTGGTTATCACGTATGTGTAACGCATTGAAAGGTCTTTGGTTCGAGTTCGAGTAAGGTCATCTTTTTTTAGTATTTGATCTCCGAACAGATTTTTTAACCTACGATTTCGTGCTTTCTCCCCCTCATTTTTTTCTCTAGCTTTTTTATTTGGAAAACATCCATACAATCACACAACGGCATGAAGGTGTCGTGGAGCGATTGGTTATCATGTCAGATCTAACACACCGAAGGTCTCGATTCGAGGACCTGGCAACGCCATCTTTTTTAGCATTTGATCTCTGAACAGATTTTTAATTCACGATTTCACATTCTATCCCCACCTTTTTTTTTCTTCCGTTGCATATTGATACGAAAAACATCCTTACAATCACGCAATAGCACGAAGGTGTTGTCATTTTGTTAGTTATCACGTCTATCTAACACATTGAAGGTCTCTAGTTTGAGACCGGGCGAGCTCATCTTTTTAAGCATTTGATCTCTGAACAGATTTTTAACCTACAATTTCACGCCCTCTCCCCCTCCTTTTTTCTCTCTAGCTTTGATTTGAAAAGCTTTCATACAATCATGCAACAACACAAAGGTGTCGTGGTGTAGTTGGTTATCACGTCAGTCTAACACACTGAAGGTCTCCGGTTCGAGTCCGGGCGACGCCATCCTTTCTAGCATTTGATGTCTCAATAGATTTTTAAGCAACGATATCGACCGCCATCCTCTCCTTTTTTTTTCTCTTGTTTTTTTATTTGAAAAACTTCCACACAATCACGCAACGACCCGAAGGTGTCGTGGTGTACTTGGTTATCACGTCTGTCCAACACACTGAAGGTCTCCAGTTTGAGTCCGAGCGAGATCATCTTTTATAGCAATTGATATTTGAACAGATTTTTAACATACCATTTCGTACTCTCCCCCCCACCTTTTTTTCTCGCTAGCCTTTTGATTTGAAAAACTTCCATACAATCACGCAACAGCACGAAGGTTTCGTGGTATAGTTGGTTATCACGTCAGTCTAACGCATTGAAGGTCTCCAGTTCAACTCCAGGCGACAGCATCTTTTTTAGCATTTGATCTCTAAACAGATTTTTAACCTCCGATATCGCGTTCCATCCTCTCCTTTTTTTTCCTAGAATTTTGATTTGAAAAACTTCCATACAATGACGCAACAGTACGAGGGTGTCGTGGTGTATTTGGTTATCACGTATGTGTAACGCATTGAAGGTCTTCGGTCCGAGTCCGAGTAAGGTCATCTTTTTTAGTATTTGACCTCTGAATAGATTTTTAACCTACGATTTCGTGCTTTCTCCCCCTCATTTTTTTTCTCTAGCTTTTTGATTTGGAAAACATCCATACAATCACGCAACAGCATGAAGGTGTCGTGGAGCAGTTGGTTATCATGTCAGTCTCACACACTGAAGGTCTCTGATTCGAGACTGGGCAACGCCATCTTTTTTAGCATTTGATCTCTGAACAGATTTTTAATTCACGATTTCACATTCTATCCCCTCCTTTTTTTTTCTTCCCTTGCTTATTGATATGAAAAACTTCCTTACAATCACGCAATAGCACGAAGGTGTTGTGGTTTTGTTGGTTATCACGTCTATCTGACACATTGAAGGTCTCTAGTTTGAGACCGGGCGAGCTCATCTTTTTAAGCATTTGATCTCTGAACAGACTTTTAACCTACAATTTCACGCCCTCTCCCCCTCCTTTTTTCTCTCTAGCTTTGATTTGAAAAGCTTTCATACAATCATGCAGCAACACAAAGGTGTCGTGGTGTAGTTGGTTATCACGTCAGTCTAACACACTGAAGGTCTCCGGTTCGAGTCCGGGCGACGCCATCCTTTTTAGCATTTGATCTCTCAATAGATTTTTAACCAACGATATCGACCACCATCCTCTCCTTTTTTTTTCTCTAGTTTTTTTATTTGAAAAACTTCCATACAATCACGCAACAGCCCGAAAGTGCCGTGGTGTACTTCGTTATCACGTCTGTTCAACACACAGAAGGTCTCCAGTTTGAGTCCGAGCGAGGTCATCTTTTTTAGCATTTGATATTTGAACAGATTTTTAACGTACCATTTCGCACTCTCTCCCCCTCCTTTTTTCTCCCTAGCCTTTTGATTTGGAAAAACTTCCATACAATCACGCAACAGCACGAAGGTGTCGTGGTATAGTTGGTTATCACGTCAGTCTAACACACTGAAGGTGTCCAGTTCAACTCCGGGCGACAGCATCTTTTTTTGCATTTAATCTCTTAACAGGTTTTTAACCTCCGATATCGCGCTCCATCCTCTCCTTTTTTTTCCTAGGATTTTGATTTGAAAAACTTCCATACAATGACGCAACAGTATGAGGGTGTCGTGGTGTAGTTGGTTATCACGTTGGTGTAACGCATTGAAGGTCTTCGATTCGAGTCCGAGTAAGGTCATCTTTTTTAGTATTTGATCTCTGAACAGATTTTTAACCTACGATTTCGTGCTTTCTCCCCCTCATTTTTTTTCTCTAGCCTTTTGATTTGGAAAACATCCATACAATCACACAACAGCATGAAGGTGTCGTGGAGCAGTTGGTTATCATGTCAGTCTAACACGCTGAAGGTCTCTGATTCGAGACTGGGCAACGCCATCATTTTTAGCATTTGATCTCTGAACAGATTTTTAATTCACGATTTCACATTCTATCCCCACCTTTTTTTTTCTTCCGTTGCTTATTGATATGAAAAACTTCCTTACAATCACGCAATAGCACGAAGGTGTTGTCGTTTTGTTGGTTATCACGTCTATCTAACACATTGAAGGTCTCTAGTATGAGACCGGGCGAGCTCATCTTTTTAAGCATTTGATCTCTGAACAGATTTTTAACCTACAATTTCACGCCCTCTCCCCCTCCTTTTTTCTCTCTAGCTTTGATTTGAAAAGCTTTCATACAATCATGCAGCAACACAAAGGTGTCGTGGTGTAGTTGGTTATCACGTCAGTCTAACACACTGAAGGTCTCCGGTTCGAGTCCGGGCGACGCCATCCTTCTTAGCATTTGATCTCTCAATAGATTTTTAACCAACGATATCGACCACCATCCTCTCCTTTTTTTGTCTCTAGTTTTTTGATTTGAAAAATTTCCACACAATCACGTAACGACCCGAAGGTGTCGTGGTGTACTTGGTTATCACGTCAGTCTAACACACTGAAGGTCTCTAGTTTGAGTCCGAGCGAGGTCATCTTTTATAGCATTTGATATTTGAACAGATTTTTTACATACCATTTCGTACTCTATCCCCCTCCTTTTTTCTCTCTAGCCTTTTGATTTGAAAAACTTCCATACAATCACGTAACAGCACGAAGGTGTCGTGGTATCGTTGGTTATCACGTCAGTCTAACACATTGAAGGTCTCCAATTCAACTCCGGGAGACAGCATCTTTTTTAGCATTTGATCTCTAAACAGATTTTTAACCGCCGATATCGCGTTCCATCCTCTCCTTTTTTTTCCTAGGATTTTGATTTGAAAAACTTCCATACAATGACGCAACAATACAAGGGTGTCGTGGTGTAGTTGGTTATCACGTTTGTGTAACGCATTGAAGGTCTTCGGTTCGAGTCCGAGTAAGGTCATCTTTTTTAGTATTTGATCTTTGAACAGATTTTTAACCTACGATTTCGTGCTTTCTCCCTCTCATTTTTTTCTCTAGCCTTTTGATTTGGAAAACATCCATACAATCACGCAACAGCATGAAGGTGTCGTGGAGCAGTTGGTTATCATGTCAGTCTCACACACTGAAGGTCTCTGATTCGAGACTGGGCAACGCCATCTTTTTTAGCATTTGATCTCTGAACAGATTTTTAATTCACGATTTCACATTCTATCCCCTCCTTTTTTTTGCTTCCCTTGCTTATTGATATGAAAAACTTCCTTACAATCACGCAATAGCACGAAGGTGTTGTGGTTTTGTTGGTTATCACGTCTATCTGACACATTGAAGGTCTCTAGTTTGAGACCGGGCGAGCTCATCTTTTTAAGCATTTGATCTCTGAACAGATTTTTAACCTACAATTTCACGCCCTCTCCCCCTCCTTTTTTCTCTCTAGCTTTGATTTGAAAAGCTTTCATACAATCATGCAGCAACACAAAGGTGTCGTGGTGTAGTTGGTTATCACGTCAGTCTAACACACTGAAGGTCTCCGGTTCGAGTCCGGGCGACGCCATCCTTTATAGCATTTGATCTCTCAATAGATTTTTAACCAACGATATCGACCACCATCCTCTCCTTTTTTTTTCTCTAGTTTTTTTATTTGAAAAACTTCCATACAATCACGCAACAGCCCGAAAGTGCCGTGGTGTACTTCGTTATCACGTCTGTCCAACACCCAGAAGGTCTCCAGTTTGAGTCCGAGCGAGGTCATCTTTTTTAGCATTTGATATTTGAACAGATTTTTAACGTACCATTTCGCACTCTCTCCCCCTCCTTTTTTCTCTCTAGCCTTTTGATTTGGAAAAACTTCCATACAATCACGCAACAGCACGAAGGTGTCGTGGTATAGTTGGTTATCACGTCAGTCTAACACACTGAAGGTGACCAATTCAACTCCGGGCGACAGCATCTTTTTTAGCATTTGATCTCTAAACAGGTTTTTAACCTCCGATATCGCGCTCCATCCTCTCCTTTTTTTTCCTAGGATTTTGATTTGAAAAACTTCCATACAATGACGCAACAGTACGAGGGTGTCGTGGTGTAGTTGGTTATCACGTTTGTGTAACGCATTGAAGGTCTTCGGTTCGAGTCCGAGTAAGGTCATCTTTTTTAGTATTTGATCTCTGAACAGATTTTTAACCTACGATTTCGTGCTTTCTCCCCCTCATTTTTTTTCTCTAGCTTTTTGATTTGGAAACCATCCATACAATCACACAACAGCATGAAGGTGTCGTGGAGCAGTTGGTTATCATGTCAGTCTAACACACTGAAGGTCTCTGATTCGAGACTGGGCAACGCCATCTTTTTTAGCATTTGATCTCTGAACAGATTTTTAATTCACGATTTTACATTCTATCCCCACCTTTTTTTTTCTTCCGTTGCTTATTGATATTAAAACTTCCTTGCAATCACGCAATAGCACGAGGGTGTTGTGGTTTTGTTGGTTATCACGTCTATTTAACACATAGAAGGTCTCTAGTTTGAGACCGGGCGAGCTCATCTTTTTAAGCATTTGATCTCTGAACAGATTTTTAACCTATAATTTCACGCCCTCTCCCCCTCCTTTTTTCTCTCTAGCTTTTATTTGAAAAGCTTTCATACAATCATGCGGCAACACAAAGGTGTCGTGGTGTAGTTGGTTATCACGTCAGTCTAACGCACTGAAGGTCTCAGGTTCGAGTCCGGGCGACGCCATCCTTTTTAGCATTTGATCTCTCAATAGATTTTTTGAGCAACGATATCGACCACCATCCTCTCCTTTTTTTTCTCTAGTTTTTTGATTTGAAAAACTTCCATACAATCACGCAACGACCCGAAGGTGTCGTGGTGTACTTGGTTATCACGTCTGTCCAACACACAGAAGGTCTCCAGTTTGAGTCCGAGCGAGGTCATCTTTTACAGCATTTGATATTTGAACAGATTTTTAACATACCATTTCGTACTCTCTCCCCCTCCTTTTTTTCTTTCTTGACTTTTGATTTGAAAAACTTCCATACAATCACGCAACATCACGAAGGTGTCGTGGTATAGTTGGTTATCACGTCAGTCTAACACATTGAAAGTCTCCAGTTTAACTCCGGGCGACAGCATCTTTTTTAGCATTTGATCTCTAAACAGATTTTTAACCACCGATATCGCATTCCATCCTCTCCTTTTTTTTCCTAGGATTTTGATTTGAAAAACTTCCATACAATGACGCAACAGTACGAGGGTGTCGTGGTGTAGTTGGTTATCACGTATGTGTAACGCATTGAAGGTCTTCGGTTCGAGTCCGAGTAAGGTCATCTTTTTTAGCATTTGATCTCTGAACAGATTTTTAACCTACGATTTCGTGCTTTCTCCCTCTCATTTTTTTTCTCTAGCTTTTTGATTTGGAAAACATCCATACAATCACGCAACAGCATGAAGGTGTCGTGGAGCAGTTGGTTATCATGTCGGTCTAACACTCTGAAGGTCTCTGATTCGAGACTGGGCAACGCCATCTTTTTTAGCATTTGATCTCTGAACAGATTTTTAATTCACGATTTCACATTCTATCCCCTCCTTTTTTTTCTTCCCTTGCTTATTGATATGAAAAACTTCCTTACAATCACGCAATAGCACGAAGGTGTTGTGGTTTTGTTGGTTATCACGTCTATCTAACACATTGAAGGTCTTTAGTTTGAGACCGGGCGAGCTCATCTTTTTAAGCATATGATCTCTGAACAGATTTTTAACCTACAATTTCACGCCCTCTCCCCCTCCTTTTTTCTCTCTAGCTTTGATTTGAAAAGCTTTCATACAATCATGCAGCAACACAAAGGTGTCGTGGTGTAGTTGGTTATCACGTCAGTCTAACACACTGAAGGTCTCCGGTTCGAATCCGGACGATGCCATCTTTTTTAGCATTTGATCTCTCAATAGATTTTTAACCAACGATATTGACTACCATCCTCTCCTTTTTTTTTCTCTAGTTTTTTTATTTGAAAAACTTCCATTCAATCACGCAATAGCCCGAAAGTGCCGTGGTGTACTTGGTTGTCACGTCTTTCCAACACACAGAAGGTCTCCAATTTGTGTCCGAGCGAGGTCATCTTTTTTTGCATTTGATATTTGAACAGATTTTTAACTTACCATTTCGCACTCTCTCCCCCTCCTTTTTTCTCTCTAGCCTTTTGATTTGGAAAAACTTCCATACAATCACACAGCAGCACGAAGGTGTCATGGTATAGTTGGTTATCACGTCAGTCTAACACACTGAAGGTCTCGAGTTCAACTCCGTGCGGCGCCATCTTTTTTAGCATTTGATCTCTATACAGATTTTTAACCACCGATATCGCGCTCCATCCTCTCCTTTTTTTTTCCTAGGATTTTGATTTGAAAAACTTTCATACAATGACGCAACAGTACGAGGGTGTCATGGTGTAGTTGGTTATCACGTATGTGTAACACATTGAAGGTCTCCGGTTCGAGTCTGAGTAAGGTCATCTTTTTTAGCATTTGATCTCTGAACAAATTTTTAATCTACGATTTCGTGCTTTCTCCCCCTCATTTTTTTTCTCTAGCTTTTTGATTTGGAAAACATTCATACAATCACGCAACAGCATGAAGGTGTCGTTGAGCAGTTGGTTATCACGTCAATCTAACACACTGAAGGTCTCCGGTTTGAGACTGGGCATCGCCATCTTTTTTAGCATTTGATCTCTGAACAGATTTTTAATTCACGATTTCACATTCTATCCCCTCCTTTTTTTTACTTCCCTTGCTTATTGATATGAAAAACTTCCTTACAATCACGTAATAGCACGAAGGTGTTGTGGTTTTGTTGGTTATCACGTCTATCTAACACATTGAAGGTCTCTAGTTTGAGACCGGGCGAGCTCATCTTTTTAAGCATTTGTTCTCTGAACAGATTTTTAACCTACAATTTCACGCCCTCTCCCCCTCCTTTTTTCTCTCTAGCTTTGATTTGAAAAGCTTTCATACAATCATGCAGCAATACAAAGGTGTCGTGGTGTAGTTGGTTATCACATCAGTCTAACACACTGAAGGTCTCCAGTTCGAGTCCGGGCGACGCCATCTTTTTTAGCATTTGATCTCTCAATAGATTTTTAACCAACGATATCGACCACCATCCTCTCCTTTTTTTTCCTCTAGTTTTTTGATTTGAAAAACTTCCATACAATCATGCAACAGCACGATGGTGTCATGATGTACTTGGTTATCACGTCTGACTAACACACTGAAGGTCTCTGGTTCGAGTCCAGGTGAGGTCATCTTTTTGCATTTAATCTCTAAACAGATTTTTAACCAACGATTTCATGCTCTCTCCCCCGCCTTTTTTTTCTCTAGGTTTTTTATTTGAAAAACTTCCATACAATCACGCAACCGCAAGAAGCTTTCGTGGTGTAGTTGGTTATGATGCCAGTCTAACACATTGAAGGTCTCCAGTTCGAGCCCGGGCGACTCCATCTTTCTTATTATTTGATCTCTGAACAGATTTTTAATTCACTATTTCGCGCTCCATCCGCTCTTTTTTTTCTGTAGCTTGTTGATTTAAAAAACTTCCTTGCAATCACGCAACTACACGAAGGTGTCGTGTGGTAGTTGGTTATAACATCTGTCTAACACATTGAAGGTGTCCGGTTCGAGACTGGACGAGGTCAACATCTTTAGCATTTGATTTTTTAACAGATTTTTAACCTACGATTTTGCACTCGCTCCTCCTCCTTTTTTCTCTCTAACTTTGTTTTAAAAAACTTCCATACAATCATGCAATAATAGGAAGGTGTCGTGGTGTAGTTAGTTATCACGTTAGTCTAACACACTGAAGGTCTCTGGTTCGAGTCCGGGTGACGCCATCTTTTTTAGCATTTGATCTCTGAACAGATTTTTAATTCATGATTTCGTGCTCTATCCCCGCCTTTTTTTTCTCTGTATTTTTTAATTGAAAATCTTCCATGCAATCACGCAAAAGTACGAAAGTGTCGTTGTGTAGTTGGTTATCACGTCTGTCTAACACACGGAAGGTCTTCGGTTCGAATCTAGGCGAGGTCATCTTTTTTAGCATTTCATCTTTGAACAGATATTTAACCTACGACCTTCTACCTCCTTATGATTTTGATATACTTTAATTAACTAAAACTTCTGGTCTTTGATACTCTTGAAACACTAGAAGTTCCATAATGAATGCAAGCACCTACCCCTTTTAGTCTGATATATTGAGTTTGAAGAGCAGTAGCGGACCTGAGTTGCCTCTTGTCAGATACTGTGATAACCGCAAACAAGGTTGAAAATTTGTAGGTGGAAATAAAAAATAAACAAAGCTTGCAACTTGATAGAAATTCATATTGGAAATAACCTAAATCCCTTTTCACTCCACTTTAGGCATACGAGTTTCTCAATTCAAGGATGAAAAGGCTGATCACCCACCTTATGCATCACGGAAGATTCTCCCCAAATTCTTAAAACAAGGGATTCGTCTGGAGTAAATATGGATGATGAAAGTTCCCTAGGATCTAATATTAGTGAGAGCCACCTAGTGAATGACATGGAGAATAGTTTTCTCATGGACAGGCCTGAGATAGGCCAATATGAATCTGGAGAACCCGTTGATGGAAACTATTGATTAGAGTTTGATCATAGGAACTGCTTTCTTAGCAATGATGCTGGTGAAATGATGGGAACTTGTTCTCCAAATGATGAAGCTGGAGTCAGGGTATGTTCCACTTACTGGTATTTGTTATTTTTGTCTTGGCTGCTGAAAAACAGAATAATGTAAAGGCGTTTGATTATTCATGGATATAGTTTCTTTGTTTTTTCAGCTAGTATGTTTCATTCATTCTCAGCTGAACATTTGCGTTCCCTCACTTTGAGTGCAATTCATTTTTATCATTCATGTTCAGGTTATTAACACTAATATTATACCAAGGACCCCATACTGTGGTGAAAATGAAGGGTCACAAGTGGCATTGAAAACAGGTACTGTTTCTTTTTCTGAAAACTTTGATAGTGATGGCCTTCTCAGTGACAAAAAGAGAATCTCCTTTTCTAAAGATGAGCCAGTCTCATCTTCATATCAGCAAGAACAGATTTTGCGGATAGATGGAAACAAGTGTTCAGTATCTGGCATTGAACTACCTCCAAGTTTCATTGAGGAGAGGCAAGAACATGCATATTTTTATCATGCTCAAAAGCTTCAGAACGAGCAGGAGCCTAGCTCCAGCTTGAGAAGTCCTCTGCCACAGATGAGGTGTTGTGTCCTTCTTACCTTTATTCTTAAAAACAGTTAACTTTCTAGTTCTAATGATTACTAGACACCGTTATAGTTTAATTCTTCAGATAAATATGCCTTTAAATTTTGATGAAACAAAGAATTCTATAGAACGTTCAAATGCTGAGCAAATCGATTTCATGAGTTACAAATTTGTTCATTTTATATACTCCTTTAATCTTGCCAATTTTTGTAAATTCTCAATTACTGGATCAAAGTAGTTTTGGACTAATAATAATTTTAAAGAGAATTTAATTTGGTATGAAAAATAATATATTTGAATTAAATTTTTTTAGTCTTTGTTTTTTTTTGAATAAGACAAAATATAAGCAAATTTAAGGAAGAGGAAACAAATGTCCCTTGGACTCGTTGATCTTCTATTTTATCATTGAAATACATAATCTAGTTTAAGCATTGATTGTTTGACAAAGTTTGACTGTTGGCAGGTCTATGAGGAAGGAACAAAATGCAAACAAGAGGAGGGGTAAGAAGCAGAAGACATCTTCCAAAGGTGCCAACCAGAGCCACCTACCTATTGATGTTTTCGCTGTTTGAAGTAATCAGAACTTCTAGCGTTGGAAACCATGTATTTATTTATTTAATGCAGCCTAAAAAGTTGAAATAAAAACTATGTACATCCAATTGGAAATAATAGAAGCTCCTTGGAAAGTGGCACTGTTGGTAACACTAAGGATTGCAAATGGGACCAACTAGGCCGTTTTGGATATACTGTACATTGTGTTTTATTTTTTTTTATTATTATATTTAAGTGGGGCCGAATCTTAAAATTACTTTGAGAATGACAAAGTGACATTTCTCTTAATATTATGTCAAACTTATATGAAGCTCATTTCATAGATGCGAATGCGAGCTGCAAATTTGGTGTTTCCTTAATTTTTACTTCAAAAACCTTAAAGATTTGATGAATGCGGTGGGATTCTACACAGCTAAACATTTCCTCACCTCATGAATTGGGGGAAAATATGTGAAAAATCTACTACTTTGGTGGGTGTATATCTTCCACGTGTTTTCTGATCAAGTGTCAAGTATGATATCAAGTATCAGTGACACCCACTCGCTCTCCTCTCTCTCGCTCTCTCCAAACCATGACAGCAAAAATGGAACTAACACACCTAAATCCCACACCCAAAATTTCATTCCAAAATCCCAAGAAAATCAGAGCCCAAATAACATCTTTTTTCTTCCCCAAACAACCCAATATCCCAATCACCATATCCTACACAAACTACTCTAAACCCAAAACAAATGAAAGTATTCTATTCTCGTAGCCAACCATGTCTGATATATTAACTTCATCGAAAGCTCAAAACCTTGGCCTTGAGCTCCAAACATTAGGACCCTTTTTCAGAATCACAGCGACAAGTTTAAAGACACAGAGAGCTTGGAAGAACTGAAGGAATTACAAGGGCATGGTTGGGAGGAAAAGTGCTTCACTTGGATTCTATTAAGTTGACAAGAGAGACTCTAGCAATGGAGAAATCGATTTTTGGGATTAGCTTGTATATCGGTGCTGTTGCTCTAAGTTATGGATATCACTGTGATTGTAAGAAAGCTGAGTTGCTTGCCATCAATGAGTCTGATCTTTACCACTCAAAGGTACTTTGCCTTGGCCACACTAATCTTCTTTTTGTCAAACACATTCACATGTTATCCAAATGAACTTTTAGCTTTGTTCAGTTTTATATATGCCATGACGGATTCTATTAGGTTGACAAGAGAGACTCTTGCAATGGAGAAAATCGATTTTTGGGATTGGCTTGTATATCGGTGCTGTTGCTATACGATATGGATATGACTGTGATTGCAAGAAAGCTGAGTTGCTTGCCATCAATAATTCTGATCTTTACCACTCGAAGGTACTTTGCCCTAGCCACACTAATCTTCTTTTTGTCAAACACATTCACCTGTTATCCAAATAAACTTTTAACTTTGTTCAATTTTATATATGCCATGACGGCTGCATCCGTTGAGCTATAGCTACTGCCCTCCAGGCAAGCTCGACACCACAGACCCATTGTGATGTCCGGTAACCACAACCCTCTCCCCAACCAATTAGTCCGAGGCTTAGTCTTGCGAGTAATTCCACTTAAATCAAGCTCACAAGCTAGGACCTCTTGGTTGCAGTGTAGGGGCATCCACCTGACCACCACCTTAGTAGTATTGCCTACAAGTTATATGGGGTGCACAAATTATACCTCGTAAGCATATCCACGGATCATGCGCCAACCAGTGACATTGAATATTGAGTATAGATTTGACCAGTTAGTTGCAGCAGAATGCGTACATTGACTGGTTTCAAAAATTTAATCACAGAACGAAAAAGATAATATACAGGATGGATAGAAAGAGTTGTGATATTGTATCAATCCATGACTGCGAGATAAAAAAGAATACGCCAACCCTAAGGGTCCACAGAATACGAATCCAAACATAACAATAGAAATATTTGGTTTTTTTAGTCTTAGATTTGTATTTAAGATCTTGCTTATTAATGGTTGATCAAGTTTGATAGATTCACTCTCAGAAACAAGAAGTTCTCATCCTGGAGGGATAATATCAACCACTTGATAGCCATCCGATGCATCCACTAAATTTAATAAGGTTTTGCATGATTCTTTTTGATGTCACAACTAGTGAAGTTCTACACAAGAATTGGTTTCAAGTCTGTGCATGAAGTTACTGGCTTATCATTCGGAGACCTTGCTCGTATGCTGGTCTGGGGAGGCATAGGTACACGAATGGATGCAGACATAGAAGAGCTTCTAGTAAAATGGTGCACCGGGTTTAAAACTCAAACCTGACTAGCAATGTGTCCTAGATGTTTGAGACAGCCTGGGAAAACTGGGTGGATCATCTTGGCGTCCAACTGTCAGATTCTCAGGATTGAGTCTGTTTGATGATGCAACAGTGCCCAAAGCTCTCAACAATTATTGCCCTTTATCTCGCTTATCTGCAAAGGATTCTTGCCTTCTGAGATTACATTCCCTATAGAACACCTAAAAGTGGTTTTAGCTAGTGCAGTTCTTCAGTTTTGAGTTTGACCCAGATATATGGTATGCTTGTGGCTGTTGTTGTCCACCTAGGAATGTTTACTTCACTGCCTTCTCCTTCCAAATTCCTATACGCAAAGGTGGGGTCCCGTCAATACAATACCAGAAGAACATGTTTCAAGAAAGAAGCTTAGTTTTGTTGATCATCTGTGTTGCCCAAAAAATAATTAAATAAAACATAAAAAATAAAAACCCTCTATTTTTAAAAAGCTTACCAGAATCCTCACAAAATCAGATGCATTCTCACTTATTTGCTTCAAAATTCCTGAAGGAACCCAGTCAACTTAGACAACCACATTAAGTGGCTAACAAATATGTTACCCTTTAGTAACAAATATGTTACTTTGAGCTTGTTCAAATCTGCCAATAACACAAGAAGTTCTTAATGCTGACATACATAATAGTTTAAAATGCACACATATGAGACAAAATGAAGAATGTTGCACAAAACAAACACCTGCTTTTACCCCAGTTCTGACTCAGATCGAATCATCCTGTGTCTGGCACTGGCAGGTCACTGGTTATAAATCCCAATTCATTGAACTTGAAGCCTCTGAATACAAAGGTACAATTTGAGTAATTGAAATTAGTTAAGAATGGGAGATCAACAAAATGGAGATTTTGAGGACAAAGCACTTAATGACTGAAAAACAAATCGCAAATAGTTGTAGAAAAGTTAGGAAGAGGTCCAATATGATCGCAAAAATGTGAAATAAAGGTGTTCTGTGCAGGCTGACGATGACAAATTGTTTATGCTATAGTAATTTTCCTTAAAGCCAAATGGTAGCCCCAAATTGCCAGAAAAGGGGGATTTTTATATCAACTAATTGCAACACATGAGCACCGCCATCAGGACCTATTATTCATACATGGAGGTGCTACATTCATTGTTCTCATGGGTGTGTTCAGGTAAAACAACTTCTCCTCCTAGTCTCTTCTCAAAAGCTTTACTTGCACTTCAATATTCAATTCTACATGAATGTGAACTTCAAAATTATTTTGGCTTTTGTCTGTCTCATCATTTGATATTTTCTAATTTTTTTTCCTTTTTTTTCCCTTTGATTGTTTAAGCTAATACGTATCACCGGAAAATGGGCGCATAATATGCCATGTGGAAACAAATATTGAAGTGCTATATGTGCTATTAGAGCTTCCAAGAAGAGAACAAGAGGAGTTGTTTTACTGAACACACACATGAGAACAACATATGCAGCACCTACATGCGTGAATAAGCAGTCCAAGGTTTAGTATTCAGAACTCATTTCAACCTGTGGGAGATACACATCTTTCTAGGAAAAGATCCAAAATTTGATCAAATTACACTAGTGATGTTTCGAATCCCATTGTACTTGCCTAGTACATGTGGTTAGTGGGAAATTACCTTTGTGAGGTTTTGAGTCTCATTTTTCTTGTCCAATACCTGTGGTTTGAGGGATATTTCATGCTCTCAATGGGTTTACCTGATGGCCGAGTTTCCTACTGTTGTAAAAGAGAGGAAAAAACACAATTCCAAGGTTTACAAATATAAAGGCACAACTTCATAATTTGTGCCAACCTATTTGAATCTTTCCTGGTGAGTAAATGCTACATTATGGTTGTGTAAATAGAATAACATAATGTTGTACACATCTTTACCCATTACCTAAAGAATGCAATCCCCTATGTTGTTAAAACCAGGGCGACAAGCAAAGAAGCCAAAAGATCCAACAAAGCTATGTCTGCACTGGAACTCACCACAAGAAAATTAGGCACTTTCATGGGGCCAAAGGAAGTTCACTTGATTGAAAGATTTAAGCCTTTCGAGTATGACAGAAAAATGATGCATAGATATAAATATATAAATATATATATGTATATATATATATATATATTTAACTGCTAATGAGTACCTGCCATTGTGAAGTTCGATATATGCACCTTCTCACCAGAAATCTCCGCAATTAGATACGCCACACTTAAAATGATGAAACTGAGTTGCATCTCTTACTGTGATCTCTCTATTCGAAATTTTTGCAATGAGCTTTATGGCAGAATGGCGGTCACTATGCTTCTCAGATGGTGAACTAAGCGAGGCAAATGCAATAGCTAGATTCTCACTATGATGTAGCACCACTTCTTCTTTTTCCTCTTCTTCAACATCTTGGAACACAGAGCTAGATTCTGCCTCATATCCCAACTTTTTCATCTCAATGAGAAGTTCCTCTAACTTTCTATGTATCTTCACAAACTCTGGGTGGGAACAATCTCCACCAGCAAATGCATGAACGACACTGTTGATCTCAACCATCTGCATCCTGGACATTTTTTAAAACCCTCGTCTCTTTGCTTGATTCTAATATCTGCAGCATCATCCCATCTCCTGGCAATGCTATATGGATTAGATAAAAGAACAAAGTTTCCAGTACCTTCTGGTCCAAGACTCTGGATCCTTTTTGATACTTCTTACCCCATTTCAATATTCTTATACACCCTATATGCGACAAGCAGGGCACTATATGCCCGAACATCAGGCTCAAATGGCATTTTTTTGGATCATATGTCAGGCTCATCCAATTGTCCAGCCCGCCTCAATAGATCAACCATGCATACGTGGTGCTCCAGTCTAGGAGTAAGGTTGAAATCTTGAGTCATGGCATGTAATACCGGAAACTCGACGTTGAGTAGTTTGTAAATATTTCTATAATAAAGTAGAAAATTTCGAATTTTATTGATTTTCGATTTTGGGGTTTTTATTTTACATTTTTGGTATATTTGAAATGCCGTATTACAAATTCACAGTATTTTTATTTTTGGTAAATTTAAAACTTCCAATATGATGAGAAAAAAACAAAAATACATATATATATATATAGTTATATATAAAAAAAAAAAAAAAAAAAAAAAAAAAAAAAAAAACAGGGAGAAAGAAGGAAAGAGGAGATGCTGCGGCGGTGAAACCGCACATCTTCCCCAATTCGATTAGGGCTAATAGCCCTAATCGAATTTCACTCTCCCGTCTCTCTTCGACGCTCTCCCTCTCCCTCACGATTTCGCCACCATCATCACCACCCTCTTCCGCCACTGCAACCACCGGACACCACCACCTCCACCTCCTTCTTCGTCTTTCTCTCTCGGTCTCTCTCTCTCTATTCCACAGTCTCTCTCTTCCTCCCGCTCGCGATCTCTCTCCATCGCTCTCTCTCTCTCTATCGATTTGCTCCACCGTGACCACCACAGCCACCGCGAACCACCGCGTTCGCTTCCTCTCGGTCTCGCGCCATCTCTCTGTCGACCTCTCCCTCACTGTTTTCCCTCTCTTTCCTCTTTTCCCGCGCGCGAACGAAGTTCTCCTTCTCTCTCGCGCGATGGCGGGATTCTTGTTCTCCCCCCCCCCGCTCGCTCGCAGTGCTCACCTGTGAGCACTTCTCTCTGTTAACAACCAAAATCGGTGGCCGTTGCATCCTCCTGCGAAAAACCCTAGCCGCGAGGACATCAAAAACCCTAGGTCACGGCTCTCGAGGTAAGCCTAGGTTGTCCAATTTTAATTCTAGGGTTGAATATTCTTAGTTGTTAGGTTTAATTCTAACGATTGCTGTAAATTGAACTTGTTACAGGTTTGATACACTGGTGATTGGAAGCTAGGTTTGCACACTGAGAAACCTTAGGTGAGGGATTTTCAATCCCTTCCGTAATTTGAATTATTTTGTTGAATTAAGGTAGAAATTACGTCTATATATATTTTGAAATGTGTTAGACTTGAAAGAAATATATTTCCCTAAGTGTTTGTATGAAATTATTGAGGTTAAGTCTAGAATTTGATGTAAATTGGATTTGTGAAGCATGTGAGAAAGTCGTAGATAGTATTAGAGTTGTATTTGATTGAATTACGTAGTTTTCCTTGGGATTTGAATGGAAATTGGCGTGAATTAAATTAATATTAAGGAATTCGGGAGAAAATGGGTAAAATTGAGGAATATTGTAAATTTAAAGTCGTTGGTGATTTGAAATGATACTAGCTTGAGGAAACGAAAGTTTTGGAACGTAATTATGCAAGTTAAGGCTATTGTACATAAAATGGGAATTTGAAAACCCTTTAATAGAGCTTTAATTGATCTTTATTCGTCTTGATTGGTCTAGGTTGACCTTTGGAGACTCGAGAAGAGTCGTTATGAGTTGGTTTCGGAAATAGAGAGTGAATACCCTCTCTAGAGGTGAGTGGACGGTTCATTGTGTTCATAAATGAGAAACCTGTTTTAAAATTGCTTTGAAAATGATTTGGAAAGAGTTTTACATGTTTGATACAAATTGTTTTGTGATTGTGGGCTGTCTGAACTGAATTGTAAAATACGAATGCATCCATTGTATTTATAAATGCTTTTGTGCCATGTGATACTTGATATTGCTCTATGAGCTGCTTTGGCATGAAATTGTGGATTATTTGCTGAAAATCATGGCACATTGTTGAGAAATGGATTGAATGAGAAATGGAGGGTGCCGTAGATGACTATAGTCATATACCTACCACGGAGCGACCCGACGGGGTGACGTGGTTTGAGGTTTAGATGTGCGGGGGAGTAGACGTCCCTCCCTCCGCAAAAAGTCGTGCTATATCTGGTGCACCCCGGTGAGGCACGAGCCAACGCCAAGGAAGGGGGTTTGTTTTGAGATATTGGATAGTAAAACCCTTGGCGGATTTTCGTCTGGGTTTGGCCGCCCTGAGACGGAAGCATATTTCGATGGAACCCCAGGATTTTTATGAAAAGATGATTGATATGGATGCATATTTATGAAATGTGATTTATTGAAATGATTTTGTGTATATGAAATGATTTATGAGATATGCTTTGACTGCCCCACATTCACACCTTATTTATTAGCACAAATGCACCATTGCACTCCACTCACTGAGTATACCCCTATACTCACCCCTCACTCCCCCCCATTTTTCGGAGGAGACTTAGTTGGGAGCCTACTGCGACGGACTGCTTTTAAGTATTTTTGCAAACTGTATAGGTATTTGGCAGACAGGGCTACTTTTGGGGATTGATAGCTTGCAAAGCATGGAAAGGGAAGTCTGTACATTCCAGCCGTGCGGATTTTATTGATACTGGCTGAGTTGTCGGCAAGTATTGATAAAATCCGTCGATTTTTGATTTGTTTTTATTTCTTTTGATTTCTCTAGTTTTGGAAAACTGTTTATATTTGTCTTGGGACATTTGATTGTAAATCTTAATTTCAATGCTTTTTCTTTGATTTTGTGAAGTTCTGTACAACTCATATCGTTAGGATTTTATCGATACTGGTCTGTTTTCCTCGGGTAAGTGTTGGTAAAATCTGGCGCTATGTTTTGGAACTTCTTGTTTGTTAAATGCTTTCATAGTGGCCAAGATGGTCACATTACATGCGTGCATGCCGTTCCCGCTCCCCGTTGTGTGTTGCTGTGTAATCGTGCATGTACAGGTTCCCACTCCCCGATGTGTGCTAATGTATGATTGCATGTACAGGATCCCACTCCCCGATGTGTGTCAATGTGTGTGTTTGTACATCCTTGATGAGCCGGATGGGCTCCTTGCATGTGTATTGATTTTGAAATTTCTTGTTTTTTTAAAGAATTTTATGAGTTTGATGATTTATTGTGAATGTGATAGCCTTGCGGAGTCCCGGTACATGGGGAGGTTTTACCCATGTACCGAGACGACGCGGCGGTTGTCGCGTGGTCGATCTGAGGATCGGGGCGTGACATGGCATGAAACAAGCACTTTCCTTTGCAATAAGACCTGAATGACTGCAAGCAGATAAGAGAGAGATGAATGTTACATCATCTGGCATTATATTCATAGACAGAAAATCATGAAACAATGATAGTGCTTCTGTTGCAAGCCCTGCATGCCATAACCAGCTATCAAAGCATTCCATGTGATAATATCTCGCTTAGACATCCCATTGAAAAATCCCCTGGCAGCATCAATCGTGCCACATTTGGTATACATGTGAATAAAAGCACTTCAGTTGCAAGACCATGGACAGTTAAGTAACTGTGGCCACAACGCCCATGTTGTAGGGCAGCCTAATGGGAATAAGCTGGTAAAATTCCAACCATGGTTGCTGAGTGGAAGATATCCAAAGCCTCCTCTGCATTGCCATTTTGCACACATCCAGAAATGATTGCACTGTAAAAAACTGTATCTTTGCATTTCATTTCACCAAAGAACCCAATTGCATCAGATACATGACCACATTTTGCATACATTGATGTAACCGTATTACCGAACATTAAATCCAAAAAGAAGCCCAACATAATTACATAGCAATGTATTTGTCTTCCTTTACCAGGATCAGTAAGTTCTGCACAAGCTCAAAGAATGCTCCCAAAAGTAACTGGTGACATATCCACAGTATCCGTGAGGAACATATAATAAACAACTCCAATGCCCCTTTCAGATCACCCCAGAACAGACATGCTCCAATCATGGCACTCCAAGTCACCTCATTCTTGAAACCCATCATATTGAAAATTCTCTGCCCATACAACTGGCACCGGCTTTTTCCATACATAACCAAAAGCCCAGTCTCAACCACAACATCACCATTAAAACCCCTCCTCACACGATAACTATGTATAGCCTTCACTCAATGCATTAGCTTGGGCAGCAGCTGGTAAGATCACCACAGGAGTTGAGGAATTTGGATTTATTTTGGCTTCCTGCATTTGGATGACCAACCTTCATGTGTCATCATACAATCCACGAAGAGACAAGCCAGCAATCATCACATTCCACGCTACAACGTCTTTATCCATCATACTATCAAAAACTCACTTTGCCTCAACCAGATTCCCACATTTAGCATAGAAATCAACAATAGCAGTAGAAATATAGACGTATGACTCAAGCCCATGAAGCTTACATGATTATGAATATCCATGTCATCTTCTACAGCTTGCAAAGAAGAACAAGCCTTTAGAACAAAAGGGTATGTGGATTTTGTTGATTTGAAGCCAGATCTCAGCATAAGGTGATACAAATAAATGGCCTCTTCAAAGGGTCCATTCCAAGCGTAAGCCCTGATCATAATATTCCACAAATAACACATGGGCTTGAAATTTTATCGAACACTCGACGAGCATAGAGAATCTGATCACATTTGACGTACAAATAGATCAAATTTTCAAGGACAGTGAAATTGTTGAAATGGGTATTGTCCTTTATGATTGCTTGGTGGATTTGTTTGCCTAAAGTTAAGGACTTTGATTGAATGCAAGATTCAAGAAGCTGAACATGATGACACCAGATCATTAAGTCACTACTTGGAAAAAATAATAATAATAATAATAATAATAATAATTTCTCCAGAAATAACGGGGTCAATGGGAGTAACAAAATCTTCAAGTATATGTTTGCTTAGGCGATAAAAATCTATGCTTCCCTTTCACAAATCCACGGTGGTAGTTGCAGTAGAGGGTGGAGACCAGACCAAGAGTGTCCAGGCAGGAATGTGTATTTGAAGAGGAAAATACGGGGAATGATATGACTAGCTAGTTGGCTGATATATAGAATTGCGGCTTCGTTTTTCTTTAGAAGCCCCTAATGGAAAGAACCAGCCGCTCAAATTCATTATTATTGAGTAATTATATAGAGAAAATTATTCTTATAATTTCAAATATAATTTTTTATTAAAAATAATTAATTATAACTACAGTATCATATTTAAAATTTTATTATTAAAAAATTTTAAATAATCAAAATTTATATCAACTATTATCAAAGGATATATATTGATTGTAAATAATTTTTTATGAGGAAATTTCTAGAAATTTCTACCATTCTTATTATAAGTATTAATATAGATGAGGAGGTGGTCAAAATAAATTTGTTTATCAAAAATTTTATTATTATGATAAAAATTCTATATTTGATTAGTGAATATTTATTTGATTAAAATTTTAGCATAAATGTTTAAAATATCATAATAATAAATATAATTGTCTCAATATTTATATTAAATTCTTTGGGATGTCATTCCTTTAATTATAGTTCTTGAATTCAAATCATAGAAAAATAAAATTTGAGAAAATTAATTTCTCTAGAGAGAGCTTTATAGCATGCTTGAATTCGATTGATCGGTAATGAATAATCTATTTAAAAAAATATCTCAATATAAAATATATATATATATATATATTATATTAACTATGGTTATCTGGGACTTTGATTAATTAAGAAACAGAAACCTTTTGGTAAGAAAAAAGAAAAAAATCCTATGCTGCAATTCAAAGTAGTAATCAATGGTGGAGATTGGATCTCGAGAATCCAAAGGACAGAGAAGGTGCTCCAATAAGAACATAAAATTATTTTCTCCAAGGTGTATATCGAACAAACCCTAGACGTCCTCCGCCCCCCCTCCCCAACCCCCGGCGGGATTCTCTGTAAAATTCCTCAAAATGTCTAGACGTGAGGATCGAGATTCTGACTCCAAACGTCACCGTTCTCGGTTCGATAGAGAACCCAGGTCTCTCTCTCTCTCTCGTTCAAGATGATCAAATGGTGTGTTTGTCTGCAAAAATATGTCTGAAAGCTTTTAGTTATGTATTGAATTGGGTTTTTGTCATTTTCGGATTTTGGGATTTTTGTGGGTTTTCTTCGTAGTTGGCAATGTGTGTTTCTCTTGGAATTCTGAGGAAGAAAGGATTATATAATAACTTTCGGGTTTTTCGATTTTTCATTTTCTTCCTTTTCTTGGTTAGGTATTACTGACTTACTGGGTCTATTGAATGTGTAGTTTTGGATTGGAATGTGCTTGAAACTTTACGCCCATTTTCATAATTTATGTTAAACTGAGCAGCTATCGTAGCTTGAGAGAGAGAGAGGGTGCTGTATGGTTTCTGGACCTCTTGAGATATAATAGATTAAGCTCTATGATAATCATGGATGTCGTAGTCATTCTAGTTCATTGGCCTCCTGAAAAATGCCTGTTCACGTCTTTAAATAAGAGCAATACAGGTGGTAGATTTTAAATTTGGCCTCGGATTGGTGTCTTTTACTAATAGTTTATAATCAAAGATGAGGTTGAGTTGTTCCACTTTAAACTAGCAATGGGATAAAGATTTCACTGCCACCTATCAAGTACTTTTGTTGTTGATGTTTCACTGCTAGTGGTATAATAATCACTACTTGATCGTTGGATTCTTACACCTTGCCTAATCCGTTAGAGCTATGGTTGTTTATGCACTGTGCATAGCAGATGGTTATATCTTTTTTTTAATAATCTATAGCACGGATGGCTATGTCTTTCTTCACTCAGTTGTCAAAAACCTAGACAGCCTTCACTTTGTAGGAGTTTAGGGCATTCTTGAGTGGATATTTCATTCATTTTGTAATGGGAATGTTTTTGACTCTTTTGTAGTCCTAAGAGATCGAAAAGGGATGGAAAACCGGAGATGGAAAGAGCAACCAGCAATAGGAGCTTTGATAATGGAGACTCTAAGGATGGGGAAAAGCAGCGCAGGAGATTGCAAGATGCTTTACCTCTTGAGGAACCATCAGCAGCACTTGATTCTAAGACAGAAACAGGTGTAGGAAATAAGGAATCGGTAAAGAGGAGCTATGGCTTTCAAGATGGAACCAAACCTTCTTCTGACCCTACTGAAGTACCCCGGTCACGATCTTATTTTCAGGTTTGGTATCATTATAGGATGAGAAGTCATAGTTTTTTGTTTTCATATGTTCTCTCCTAGAAAACTAATTTTGCTTTGTTGATTATATACCATTGAGTTTTTCCTTGACTCCATGCTTCCTTTTGTATTAGCTGGCTCATTTTGAACTAGATATCTTGTCTTTAACCGCCTATCATTGATTGGCTTTCCAAATGATTGCTTGTTGTCGATTAACTGCATTATTTGCTACTGTCAATCGAAAATTGAAAAGAAAAATGCATTTCCAATTGCTAAAACCTTCCAGCTTATCATTTCCTTCTACTCTAATATTTTTGTGATCAAAATACTCTGCTTGTGTTTATTATGAACAACATTTTCTAGTTCTCCTTATTGTGTGTTTATAATTGTTTGGTTTAGGGGAAAGATTGTGTGTTTTATGGATGTTATAGTCTAGTTCTCTATGCTCCATTTGAGATGGCATACAATTGAAAGTCTTTATGCAAAAAATGCCATCTTGGTCCTGTATGTGGGATTGGTGAAGGTTGATTAGGGAATGGCAATGAAAAGTTTCATATCTCCCCCCCCCCCCTGTCCAGGATAATGAAGGGGGTGGAACACCACTCCCTAGCTCCACCATCGGATGCACATAAAAATTTGGTTGCAATAAGTGCTTTACTGGCTTTTATTTTGGTTGAGAATCTTTTACCACATTACTTTGTATATCAGTTATTAGACTGTTCATTTAATTTTGTTGAGTTTATTGCTTGGTTGTTACTCAGTGCTTGCAAATCTTTTTCTGGGGTGATGTAGTGGCATTGTTGTTCGGCCCCATGACTTCAAGTGACTCCTAATGTATAACAGTCTTAGGCTTGCCTGTCCATGTCTCTTATAACAGCATGATGAGCGTGGTACTGCTGGGCAAGTTGGTCGAAGCATTGGTCGCAGGCCAGCTTCTGGTAAATTCTTCTTTCCACAACTTCAATGCCCCACTAGTCACACCCGCACATATAAAAGTCTCAGAAGAATATATTCTCTTTAAATCATTTATATATATTAGTTCTTGTTTCTTGTGAAGAGCGCGGATGGTGGCACGATTCAAAGGATAAGCATGGTGATAGAGCAGCAAACAAAACGGAAAGCAAAGGCATTCAACAGAGAGATGATCACAACAATCGGGGTGGTGACAACCGTGCATGGCGTCATGATGGGTATTTTGAATTGGAGGCAGATCCAGCACTGCCCGTAAGGAAGCGTCCTGCATTTAGGGAGAAAAAACTTCCTGCTGATCCTGTCTTCTCTGAGAAAGCGGCAGCAACTGAGCCAATCAAGACAAGCCAGCCTGATCAACCCATTTCAGTAAGCGAAAGAAAGGAGGAAAGAGGCCACAGCCCTCGTCGATTTGATCGATCATATGTAGGGTATAGGGCACGTTACAACAGGGGAGAGTCATACAACGGTGGCTTTTCATCAAGATACAGATATGGTGCCGGTAGCAACAACAGAGGGGGAGACAAATTTGACAGCAGGCAAGGGCATCGTTCAAGTGGTGGTGGTCATGTGGAGAAGTGGAAGCATGATTTATTTGATGAGGCCAACCAGAGCCCGAAGGCAAAAAACGAAGAGGAGCAGATTGCCAAGGTAGAAGCACTGTTGGCTTCATAATGTTGAAGTTACAAGCATTTCACTGAGCATGAGGAGGCATGCATCTTGTGTTTTACTAATTTCGTTTTATCCATGTCAATCCAATCCTTTGTGTTTTGTGTCCATGTATTCTCAAATTGTAAAAGCTTTCTTTGGGCCCTGTAACTCAGTTTCCAGAATTTGTTCCAGATTTCTTTATATAAATCCAAAACCTTTGGAATTATATATTACTGGTTGAATTTACAACCTGACTTTCCTGATAGAAAATTTTAGCACAAGTGGCTGAAGCAGTATAGAACTTGTAAGCAGTATAAATTCCTTTCCCCAGAACGTGTTACACACACACACACGCGCACACACACACACACACACACACGCATACCTCAATGATCTCATTTATGCAGGACAGAACTAATGTTACTTGCTACATTATTACCCTATCTTTAAGATGACAAAATTCTGAAAGAGTTTACATTCCGCAAAATGACTTGGGAGCTAATTGTTCTTGGGATGGACCAGCACCTTGGATTGTGGACACCCACGAGGCTATATTATAAAATCATGGAAATCCATTCGGCAACAAAGTCAAAAACGACACAGCCGCCTTTCCAAACTTTGCATCTGAGTTACTAGTTGCAGACCAACTAGGAGAGCTCTAGCAGTGTCCCAATGCTTAGCTGTAGAATCATCTCCAGCCTCTCAATCAACTTATCTGAATATTAATAACAAGTCAAGAGTTCATCGTTCAAGGGTTTCAATAAATTCACAAATGCAAGAAAAATTCACAGATCCTGACAGAAAAGTGATCAGTTGAAAGTCATGCATTGTATGTACTACAAGTATAATCTGAAGCATACTCAAAAAATTTACCAATTCCATTTTCAAAATCAAAAGAACTCCCTTTGAGAGTGGAAGGTTTGAAATGAACTCTAGAGTGTCCCTATTGAGTCTGCTTATGAGTTAGGCACAATCTAGTCCCTGGAATTTGGGGGAATGGATAATTGGTAAATTCTTCTATATTTGCATTAATTTCAGAAAGTAACTGATGCTTCAAGAAGTGGATTTCAATGCAAAACGCCTGAAGATATATCCAACATCAGAAAGGTGCAAGCTTACTCAGCAAAGCAGCTTCAATTTACAGCAGGCTATGTAGGATATCTAATTATTTAGATCCTAGGTTGTGCCAAAAACTAAAATTTACATTGCGTACGATCTCAATTATTTAAAAAAATGTTCCCCCTTCACCTCCCCTCTCCTCAGCCCTTTTCCTTTCTCTTTCCTACTTTAGGCAGACATGAGAACCTTCGATTTGGATAAGCTCCAGGCTTTTAAAAATCTAGATTTGTGGAGACTAAGAAATAGATATATTTTCAATAGTAATGAAGAAATCCAAAGTTTCTTTTTTGCCAGGAAGGAGCTTTTCAGTCAAGCTACTTAGAAAAATCACTACGGATAAAACACAAAAATAAAATAAGCAAGTCAATGAATTCTAACATCAGATCAAATGGTGTCTTTCTCTTACCATAAAAAGAATTTCTTTCTCAAACAAAATGTGATTTTTGCAGCTTCAGGGATGGAGATCTTCAATGTCGGGTAAGGAACCTTTAGACCTCTTATCAGGAAGTTTGACCACCAGCTGACCACATGCACCACTTATATCCTGCCCCATTTCATTACGACTTGTTGTTCGGATATTATATGTACCTCTGAGAATTTTCTGGAATCTTAGAACTCTCTGTTCCTCACTTGCTCTATATTGACTCAAAGAACCAATAGGATTGAAAGGAATCAAGTTTACAACCTGCTTGCAAAGTCCAACATTTCACAGAAGCAGTTAACATTTAAGACTTCTGCTAATCAAGTTGCATACTAGGTGAATGCATGATGCCAATCTACTATAAAATTACTCGAGCAAACTCCAGAAACTCTTAAAACATTAGCAAGAGCATTCTACATGATGCCAAGAGGGGGGGGTGGAGGAAACACCCTACATGAAGAAACCAACATAGAGTGAGAATGAGACAGACAGGTCCAATAAGATCACATCAACAAGCTGTTCTACATAGCCTTAGACATCGAAAGTACAAGTCATTTACTCCAAACATCCTTACTGAGTGTATTGTACTTATGCAAATGATAAAGACCAACTCCATCATAGAAGTAGGGACAAATTAGGAGATTTGAGCAACATTTCTGAGCCAGCTTAAGCAAAACAATTGTCCATCACTTATGTCCATTTCAAGTTAACACTTTGGCGCTGTTTGTTTCACTAAAATGGGCTTCTTGGAAAAACGTTTTACATGTTTAACAAATGAGAAAGAGGCCAACTCACTTAAAAATATTTTTCCACCTAACAGAAAATCTAAGGCATTTTTTGGGATCCTGTTACCCGGTACACAAAGTGTTTTTTGATTTAGTACGAGGTTGAAAGAGGATGAGTATGTATGTACGCAGTCTTTCTCTTACATTTTTACAATGAGACTATTTCCGCACCTCAAACCTGTTACCTCACTGTTATACCAAGATTCGTCTTTTGGAAAAATAAACCAACAATGTCTTGGCTACTAGCTGCTGCTGACAAAGGGACCTTGCTAGAGGCTCAAAAATAAGAAAAGAAAAATATTTGACATGTAATAATAAAACAGAAAACTTTGTCCAGGAAAAGACTTGGCTAAGAAAATATTTTCTTCAAAAGGGTGTAAAGAGAGAGTATACATTTTACTAACAATCTAACTCCCTAATATCACTCATTGCTGCTCTAATAGTTAAATTTAAAGGTCCAACACCAAACCTATTGCATCTGCACTACAGTCTCGTCGTCTTCGTCTCGTCGGTGGAACGCGCTCGGCCCGCGGCGGCCTGGAAATACAATTTTAAGCGAGCGGCTGCGAGCCTTATAAGAGTATTTTTCCAATAATCAGCATAGCCCAGCATGACCCGGACAATAAGGATTGTGCAAAATATAATATGATTAATCAGCTTTGCAATTCTTTTTTAACGTTATTATAAAAAATTTTTATACTATAAAATATTTGAATTAAGTCATATTTATTTTTTTAAACGAATTTATTATTACAATCACATCAAAATATAAAAAAAAATTAAATATATACATATGCTATTTAAGAAAAACTAAATTATTTTATTTGGTCCAACCATAATTTAGGGGGAAAAATAATTAAATCTACTCACAACTCCACCAACTTCCTTCGAATTCATGACATTGTTTAAGATTTTGCAAGTTATTGCCCAAATTACAATTAAATCGGCATGTTTGTGACCAATTAAACTAATTCAAAATTTACTTGATTTTTTTATTTAATTAAATATTTTTTCTGAAACTATAAATCACAAATTCATTTATTAAATACACAACAATACCTTAAGAATGTGATCATAATTTTTTTTTTCATTTTTTAATTACACACCTTAAAAACAAATTATTTTTTTAACTGTTGCTTGTTGTTATAGTTTATGATGTACAAAAACTTTTCGATATTTACTTTCTTTTTTTATTTTAAAATTATTTTTCGCTTGTGAAATGTTTCGAAGTCGAGGAATGAAGGCGAGAGGGACTGTTGATGTTGATTATTGTTGGCTGGACATCAAAGACTGAAAGCAGAAGTGTGGAAATCAAAAAACCGAAGGATAGAGGGGGAGAACCTTTTTTCTCTGTCTCTCTCTCGCCCTTTTTTTTGGAGGCCTTACGAGACGGACGTGTCCCATCCCAAATTGTCCCGTCAAAAAGATTCGCCCCTCCTATCCCCTGTCCAAGGACGGGGAGGGCCGTCCTCGTCATCGACAGCGGGTTATTTTTTAAAATAGAGTATTTTTTAAACAAAATTTTTTAAATAGTGTGATTTTTTTAGAGAATTTCTAAACTAGTAAAATCTTGATTCCCAATCGCGACTTCACCTTTTTTTTTTCTTTCGACTGTTAAAAAAAAAAAAAAAAAAAACTGAAAGCGAGATTGGCTTTGTTTGTTTTTTTTTTTTTTTTTTACTTTAAAATAAAAATAAAATTATTATTATTATTAAAACATAAAAATATTAATAAAAAATTTTATTAATTAAAAATTTTTATTAACTTCATTTTTTTTTTTAAAAAAATTTAAAATTAATAAAATTTAATTATTAACAAATTAATTAAAAATAAAAAATTGTTAAAATATTAATTAAAAATAAAAAATTGTTAATTAAAAAAGATATAATTAATAAAAAATTATCATTAATTTTTTTATTTAAAAAAATATAATCAATAAATTTTTATTAATATTTTTACAATTTTTTATTTTTAATTAATATTTTAACAATTTTTTATTTTTAATTAATTTGTTAATAATTAAATTTTATTAATTTTAAATTTTTTCAAAAATTAAAAATGAAGTTAATAAAAATTTTTAATTAATAAAATTTTTTATTAATATTTATATGTTTTAATAATAATAATAATAATAATAATAATAATATTTTTATTTTTATTTTAAAGTAAAAAAAAAAAAAAGAAAAAGAAAAAAGCAAACAGAGACAAAACAAATTGAAAATCTCACTGTTCAGAAAGCGCGATCTGCAACTGCGCTTTCAGAAAGCGCAATTGCCGATCTCGTTTTTAAATTTTTTTTTTTCGCAATCGTAAAAAAAAAAAAAAAAAAAAAAAAAAGTGAAGTCGCGATTGGGAATCGCGACTTCACTAGTTTGGGAATTCTCAAAAAAATCACACTATTTGAGGAATTTTGTTTAAAAAATACTCTATTTTGGGAAATAACCCTATCGACAGCTATACTTACCGGCCATTGTCCATGAATGAGAAGGAGAAAGGTTGGATGGATTTGATACTTTCTTTTCTTTTTTTTTTTTAATCAATTAATATTTAGATAGATATTTTTTATTAATATAATTTAATTATTATTGATCTCAATTTAAAAGAAAATTTTTAAATATAATTTTTTTATTTTTAAATTTAAAATTTAAAATTTAATTAAAAATTTTGATATTTTTATTTACTTAACTAACTATATATTATTAATTTAATTCAAGTTGAACACCAGAAGTGTCAAACAGAAGGACTTTCCCACGGGAATCGTTCAATTCAAGAGAGAGAACAAAGCCCCCAAAAGTTGAATGAGCCTTCGGCTCCAAATAGCGGATGTCGAAGAATTTCAGAGGGTCAGGAGAGGTCACTAGTGGTTCTATCAGTTCTCGACCAGGCTATTCTATTCAATGTGGACAAATACAATTCATGGTATTTAATGTTCACGTCAAAAGTCAAAGGGCTCTTTGGGTACTAAGAAAGAGAGAGACCTAGATTTTAATTTGAAAATTTTATATTTTACTTTATATTTTAGTTCAATTTTTGAAGTGTACTAATCAAAATCGTAGAAATTCACTAAAACTATTAATAATCTCCTTGAAAATCATATCATAGAAAAATCATCTGGTTGAGACAACGCAAAAAAAAAAGAGATTTCTAACTGCTAGTTGGTATGCCCATATGAAGCATTAATGAGAGAATAAAAGATTAAATTTAAATTTAAATTTTGAACATAATGGATTAACACCCAATATCCCTACAACTCCTATGACTTTCCAAAAAGATCTCCACCTCTCTTCCTTGATGAGAAGGACGAGAATTAACCTCTTGTGAATGAGCATGGGAGAGGCTAGAGCAATAGTGAATTGCTTAAGAGAGAAAAATACAAAACATTCTCAAAGTGTAAGAATTGTAATTAAGGGATTGAGAAATTTTTGTGTAGAAAAATTTCTTTTGTTATTGGATTCATCGAATTTAGAGTTGAGATATTGTGAATCCATGGTGGTGGTTCGATTAACCTCATGAGCATCATCTCGACCCTACATTCGTTCGATATATATTGCGGTTCGTCAGTCGATTAATTTAGGAGGCCATATATGTCGAGTTATTTATCCGAATTCAAATCTTGATTCATTTAAATTTTCAAAAATTATCTTGTTTACACTATACATGAAATAAATTCTAACATTGGTATCAGAGCCATATTAGAATTATTAAAAATAATTTTTGGATTTTATGGCATAAAAATATAAAGTATAAAAATTTAGCATTCAGATCACGAATGAATTTTGTGAATCCAATTATACCATGATGTTGCCCATCATTCGTAAATCACAAATATAATTTTTATTGAATTTTTTGATCACATTTAGGGCATGAAATGTTGGGTTGAAAGTTTCGGCACAAATGGTGACCAAACCCTTAGCCCTCATATCGGTCGAAACTTAGGACGAATTGATTTATAAAATTAGTATAAATGTGTTCCACATGTTGTGATCTACATTTTACATATATCAATTACATGTTTGAGTTGCCGAATTGAAAATTTTAAATTGGCAGAAGAGGGTCAAAATTTTGGAAATTAAATTTGTCGTGGAGATAAATTTTCTAATAAATCATGTAAATGATGTTTTTGGAAGTTAAATCGAAGTTTTCAATCAAAATCCGATGAAAACAGGGTCGGAAATGGAGTTTTTCGGAAGCCGAGTCACGAGACCCGGTTGCAGGCCCGTCAGGTAAAGGGGAAAAGCCCCAGACCTGCAGGCGGGTGCGCCACGCGCGCGGAGGTGCGTTGGCACAGAAGGAGTGGGCGCGTGAAGTTCACGCGTGAGTGAGGCGTGTGAACAGGGTCGAGTGATCTGGGTTAGTTTCAACCCGGATCCACGTTACCGACCCGCACCCCAACCCAAGAGTGACCCGGGAACATGGTCCGTGCACGTGCAGGCGCGTGGACGATGCGCTGTGCATTGGGCACGCGTCTGGCACGTGTGCAGGCGCGTGGCGACGCGTGGGACCTCCGGCGATGCGTTAGGCTTTGCTGGAATGAAATTTTTCACTTTTTTTAGGGTCTCATGCCATTAAATGTGACTTTTTGTGAGTTGTTGTATACTGAATCCAAATCCAAATAGTATGATGTGATCCCGAGTTGTGGTGTATGGTGTCCATTGACTCATACGCTCGCTTTGGGATCTATACTCAATTCATTTTGGATTTGTTGATTCGAAAGGTGCACAAAATTGTGGAAATAAGAATTACAAGTCACTGTTGTCTCTTAGACTGTTTCAAAAATTATCGTATTTAATCTTTGCAATGGGATAAACTGAATGGTGATAATTACGAGATTTTATACCGGTAGATTCAGTTTGTTCTCGAGGAGTAAGATCTATCTGAGATTTTGAGGTGCGAGATAGTGGACTCCTGGGAGGATACCACACCTCAGGGAGACGAGATTAGGAGGCGTTACATGCATGGATGAGAAAAAATGGTCAAGTTAGGCGTTGGTACTCCATTGCTATTGATCTATTCTGATGTTTGTGGCCTTTATAAATGAGAGTCCGAAATAGAGTTGTGTACTCTATTACGTTTACAGACGATTACATACATTTCGGTTACGTCTATCTAATCTCGAACAAGTCTGACGCATTGGGATGATTCAGGAGATTTATTAGCGAGGTTGAGAATTAGTTAGACTTAAGAGTGGAAACTCTCAAAATCGATCGAGAGCGTGAGTATTTGTCTGAAAAACTCTGTTTCGAGAAGGGTATTACGAGATAGCTGACTATTCCCGCTACTCAGTGGAGTAAAGTAGTCGTGAGGAGGAATAGGACTTTGTTTGAGATTGTAAAGTCTATGATAGCGCAGACTAATTTGCTCATTTCCCATTGGACAGATACATTGTTGACTGCAGCCTACGTCCTTAACCATTTTTTATCAAAATCCACAGTCAGTACCCCATATGAGTTTAGGACAGGGAGGCAGCCTATCCTTAGCCACTTGAGGTTAGTCACTTGAGGTTATGGGGTTGTGCCACATATATTCATATTTTTTCGCACTCACACGGCAAGTTAGACCTATGAGAAAAGAAGTGTATCTCTATGAGATACTCAGAACACTCCAAGGGGAATGTGTTCTTAGATGAGCATACAAATGACACTATCACCGAGATTGAATCTCATGATACCACGTTTCTTGAAAGTGATTTCCCTAATAGAGATGAAATCGATTGGGACTTAACTTTCTGTGAGATAGATGAGCTGAGCCCAGTGGCGGGATCTAAGAATCTGTTACGGATCTTGATCCTAGTGGGAATGATCCACCTAGAGGTAAACAAGTTCCTTCCTTCTCGTAGGAGCATTCGATGACATGTACTTAAACATCATTTCCTGATTGAGGGTGAGTCCCTCATTATGACTTCTGAGAATGATGAAGAGCCCAAAATAGTCCAGAAGGCTTTTGCGGGTTCTGTAACGAACCGATGGTTGAAGACAATAGATAAGGAGATAGATTCAATGAGAATCAATAGGGTCAGGGATCTAGTTGATTTGCCTGAGGATAGAAAAGTCATTGAGAATAAGTGAGTTTTCAAGATTAAGAGAGAGGCCGATGGATAGGTGGAGATGTATAAGACCCATCTGATAATAGGTAGATTAAGAGCGAGATTATCTCGATCTGTTTACTTTTAGTGATTGTCGCAGACATGAATCAGAAGTTACACCAGATGGACGTTGAGATTGTCTTCCTGAGTGAAAGTTTGGATGAGGAAATCTACAATGAACAGTCATCTGGCTTTGTCCCTGTAGGTCAGAATGATAAGATTGGTTGACTTCAGAAGTCGATATATGACCTTAATTATCAATCCAGATAGTGGCACTTAAGATTTCATGAGAAGATGATATATTACGGTTTCATAATAATCGAGGAGGATCATCGCGTATGCCTTATACGTTCTTCTGACTTTTTTGTGATCATATCTTTGTATGTAAATGATATTCTGTTGACTGGGAGCAATAGAGAATATCTGATGACCATGATAATGTGGTCATTGTCGAGCTTGATATGAAGGACATGGGTGAGACTCAATTCTTCCTCGAAATTAAGATCTCGAGGGATCGTTCGAGACAGATGTTGACTCTTTCACAGGAGTCTTACTTCAAGAGAGTTCTCGAGGGCTTTGCGAATAACGATTGTAACCCCATAGATATTTTTATCGCTAAAGGCTGAAGTCTAAGTTTTGATATGTGCCCTAACACTCAGGAAAGGATAAAAGAGATTAGTAGAATCTCTTGTACCAGTACAATGGGTAGTCTGATGTATGTAGTATTACGTACACGACCATACGTTTGTTTTACAGTCAGTCTAGTGAGTAGGTATCAATTGAATTTTAAAAGGGATTACCGGAGAGTAGTGAAAAGAATTCAGAGATATCCCGAGGGAACTGTGGATCTCTCCTTGTGTTACGAAGAATGTGATTTGTGTCTCGTTGGGTATTCAGATGCCAACTAAGGTGGCGATCTGGATAGAAGCAAATTGACATTAGATTTTGTGAGAAACCTGTGTATCTCTATCTACATAGAGGTTGAGCTTATGGCATACTCAGCGACAGTTCAGGAGAGTGTTTGGCTCCGAAGATTTCTGAAAATTTAGGTATTGTGGCAAACAGTGGGAGGTCAATGATGATTTATTGTGAAAATCAAGCCGCCATTGACCACACCCGAGACACTAAGTATCACAATGAGACCAAACACACTGATACTTAATATCATTTTATGAGAGACATCACCAAGAAGGGTAAAGTGACGATTAAGTATAATTTTACACAGTATGGTGGTTGATCCCTTCACCAAACACATTGTAAGAGATTCCTTTATGAAATATAAGAATCATTGAATTTACGTATATTTTGACATTTCACATTGCGTGCTGATGATACTTATTGTTTTTTATATATATGACATGTATACATAATTTAGTCACTTATTTATTGCACTTGTTTTATTGTCATATATCATGTAATATGTTGTGATAAAATATATGTCAAGCAGATGTGGTCGACTGTCTTTTACAAGTGACCACCTCCAACTCTGAGTAAGCCGAGATGAGATGGTTTCTAGTTGTAAAAGACTTTGAGAGTGGCTCTACTAGAATATAAGTCATCTTGATACATATTCAGGATGAGATCATATGCGATATAACCGACATGAACATACCCATATCCATGTTGTCTATAAGTTGTTAGGTATGAGATCTCAGATATCAACTGCGATTTGTAATATTGTCTCTAAGGTACTTTCTCTGAAATCTCTGGGTAAAGTGTTATGTATAGATTGAGTTTCATATCTATACAATGTCAGAGAAATCTGACATATGCCCTTTTGAGAGATTGAGAAATAACACTGTGGCACGTGTTTCATACTGTGTGTGATAAGACAACTAGGAATAGTGGGAGCTATATTACATGTGTCACGCCCCGAACTGGGAATCGTGAACAGCCGCCCGTTGCCCTGGATGCCGGCTGTATTTCTACAGAAAATCGGGCAGAACCTTCCCATAAATCGGAGGTCTCTCATATACAAATAAACCTGTATACCTGTATAATTTAAAATCATCCTGTAAATTAAATAAATGACCATCTCGGCCTCAAAACAATCCACCAAATCTCCCAACCGACATCCAGACAACGCAAGGCTAACAAATCACCAACAGTCCTAGCCACAGACCTCTACTGTCATGCCCAACTGGAGCATGAGCAGCCGCCACACCGAGCGGGTCTAAATTTATACAAATATATTACAAATTTCCAAGTTAACACTTTAACTAGTTACAAATGTCTCAACGCAAATGAAATAAGAGTTTCGCAAACAAAAGTCCAAAAATTATACAGTCATCCCAAAATATGTACACGGTCAACTACGGACCTCAACAAGACCTCGCAGGGTCGCGAATAACATATGAAATTCATCTTTCAAATTTAAACTTTGATCTCACCGTCGTGAACACCAATCCATCAACAAGCTATCATATGCTCCAGAGCCAAATGCATTGCCCTAGCACCATAATCATGTCTGGGGAGGGAAAGAGGAGGGGTGAGTATTCAGGGAAGAATACTCAGTGAGTGAGTGGGTCAATGTAATCGTGTAATATGGGGTGTGAAACTGGAGTGTCAAAACATAAGTATACAAATCATATTTCAAATCATCATGCTTTTCATTTCAATATATCATTAGCACGTATTATCAAATCAAATATGCATCCAAAACACTGTCATTAAAATCATAGAGCTGCCAGCCAAAAGTGTCCTGGCAGAGGTCTACCTCGACCTATGACAGGCGCACCGGGGGTGTTATATGCGATTTTATTTAAAGTGCTCTCTACCCCGGCGTTGGCGACGGACCTCGTCCAGGTGCTAGACTTGGATAGCATCCAAATCCTCCCCCTTTCGGGTTCAACCTGCCTAGTACCGTGTCGTAAATATAATCTCGATAACTCGTGGGATACCCCAGGCCTTAGGCATATCCGGACGCCACCCAAACGCCTCTCACGGTGTCATTCGTAGCTACGGAACAATACATATCAAAGCCCTCAAGGCCAAAATCAATATCATATCAAACATGTGTCGTAAATCAGGTTCTCAAACCAAATGCAACATATAGCATAAAATGGCACATTATACATTTCAACCACATGGATGCATATTTTCATAATTCAACCACATTTTTAGACACTCCATCGGTTCACAAAAATCATTTCCAAAACCAGTCAAAACATTTCAAGCACACGATAAATCATGTTCATTTATCAAACTGTTGTAAAGTAGGGTTTACATATTAAACGAAAACATTGAAATACATCACACTCACAGTATACGGGAGGGTCAATCACTCCCTACAATGCACAACAAGTGTCGAAACTGTGCTCCCCTCGATCAATCTCCAAGCAAGTCACTACAATTGTAACACATCACATATTTCTCACACCTCGACCTCAATTATATCCATATACATTCACAACATCACAAAAATTATGCACACTTTTCAGCTCATACACACTTGCATATACTCACAATTCAATCAAATGAAATCTTACTCGATCCTCGATTGACGTTCCTAATACAAAATCATAATTATGTCATCAATTTCCATTTTCTCTAATTTTTGTACAAATCTCAATTCTTCAATTCATGAATACACTCTAATGTCATCAATTGCATTTCATTTATAAATAAATAACACATTCAAAACCAAGTCTAATTCAACTCCAAAACCACTCAAAGTCGGAAACATGCGTAAATTAATAAATTGTCTACAAAATAGAAAAATCTTTGAAAAATCATATACTTTTCAATTCTCATCCGATTTTTTCAAACCATATGTCATTTTCAAAGTATTAAAATCTATTTTCATCATACGGAAATAGTATTTTGATTGCCTATATGTAGGACAGCTTATAATGAAAAGACCGCATCGATCCTTAAACTCAAATTCCAATTTTTCGACTATTTTCATGCATTCGTCAAATTAAATTCTAAAAGAAACCATTTAAATCAACCAAATATGAATCTTTCATCCTCTGACAAGCTTCTTTCATACTGAACAACCTAATTTACGTAAATGCCTAAACTTAATCCTAACATTCAATTATAGATCTTTAGAAATGCATTCAAATCAAATCTAAATACATCCTAAACATATAAAGATCTCTCTATCCTAGATTCACTCAATTCATCGAAAAAAAAATTAGTATTTTACCTCACCAAGGGTTTTCGGATCGTCGACCCAGTTTCCGTACGTCATTCAATTCAGTCTGAAACCTGTAATGCTTCTAAATTTGAAGCAAATGTTAGAAATTAACTCAAATTACTAAACCCTAGAACTATAACCAAACTCAGGAACCAGTTCTTACCTACGTAGAGAAGGAATCACAGTTTAGGGTTTTCGAGAATCTACTGCTAACTGCCAGATTGATACTCTGTGAAGGTTGCAGAAACTGTTGCAACGGCAGAGAGAGAAGCATGGACGAACAAGGGAGAAACAGTGTTGTAGTCGCGCGCGAGCCCGCAAGGGACAGAGTGAGAGAGCTCTGTTCTTCGCATGCGAGAAGAGAGAGGAAGGGAAACGAGAGAGGGGTGTCGATTGGTGGTTGAAGGAGAGAATGGCGGTGCTCACGGTGGCGATGCGGCGGAGAACCGCGAGAGGGAGATTGGGAGACCGCGAGGGGGGGAGATCGGGAGAGCGAATCGCGAGTGATAGAGAGAGAAATAGGGAGGGAACCAAGAGAGAGTGAGAGAACAGGGAAGTAAAGAGAGAGTGGTGGTCGTGCGGCGGCTGTGGGTGGCGCGATGGCGGAGAACCGCGAGAGGGAGAGAGAGACCGACTCGCGGGTGAGAGAAGCCGAGAGAGAAGGAGAGAGATAGAGAGATGGAGATGGTGGTTGAGGGGTCGATCGAGTGGAGGAAGAGCCGCGGCGGCGGAAGGGAGGGAAAGCGGAGGAGAGGTGGCCGCGGGAAGAGAGGGAGTAGAGAGAGAGAGAGGAGTGAGATTAGGGCTTTTAGCCCTAATCGAATTTTGGGTGAGGGGGCCAAAACGCCGCGTTTTGGCTCCTCCTCTCTTTTTTTTTTTTTTTTTTTAAACATATATAAATAAATAAATTATATATATATAATTTATATAAATTTCACACCCACATTTTACCAAAATGGGGTTCACTATGAATTACGGAGATGGCTTTTAAAATATACCAAAATTTTAAATTAAATACCCCAAAATCGAAAATCAATATAAAATTTAAAATTTTTCTATATATATATATATAAACGGAGAAAATATTTTATTAAATTTCATGAATAGGAATACTAGTACGGACACCGTAGTTTTGGTGTTACAACATGAGACAACGATTTGATCTTAATCCTCGTTCCCACTGTGTGAGACCCCAGATCTATTGAGTAGAATCTCTGTACGCTTATTATTTTCAGCTGTTTCTAAAAGTTTTGATTCAGTATTGCTATTTTAGTCTGTTTACCTATGGCCCGGAAGATAAATTGAGATTTAAGGGGCAAATCTAAGAAAGCAGCTAAATCATGACTGATAGATTCGAGTTTTGAAAATGGAAAATCAATTGACATTATATCATTGTGTTATATTTACCGATCGACCTGATATGTTTATCCATGTTGGGATTCAAATATAATAGTGAATACACAGTCGAGCAATTATTGGGAATTACTTTCGATGAGGAAAGTGGCTCGATAGATGTAATTGCGTTAACTTTGAGTTACAGCGAGTTCTTTTTTATATTAATGATGTCTCCTTGATCATCCTAACAAATGTATCAAGAAGTCTTTGTTTGTAAGTGTACTCGTCAGTCGCACGACGCCCAATCTTGTATGAAAGTCTAGTAGAGTGATATGATAGATCGCATGAGTTGTGATCTTGTGATAGACATAATATGTCCTAATATGCAAGTGAGAGATATTGGTTAGTATGCCCATGTGGGGTATTATTGGAAGAATAAAAGATTGATTTTAAATTTAAATTTTGGAGATAATGGTTTAACACATTATCCCCACAACTCCCATAACTTCCCAAAAAGATCTCCACCTCTCTACCTTGATGAGAAGGGGGTGAGTTAACCCCTTATGAATGAGCATGGATGAGGCTAGAGCAATGGTGAATTGTTTAAGAGAGAAAAATATGAAACATTCTCAAGAGTAAGAATTGTAATTAAGAAATTGAGAAATTTTCGCGTAAGAAAATTTTTCCTGTATTGGATCCATTGGACTTAGAGTTGAGATGTCGTGGATCCGTGGTGGTGGTTCGATTAATCTCGTGATCACCATCCCGACTGTGCATTCGTTCAATGTATATTATGGTGCGCCGATCGATTATTTTGGAGGCCCTATACGTTAAGATATTTATCCGAATTCAAATCTTGATTCATTTAAATTTTCAAAAATTATCTTGTTTCCGCCATATATGAATTAAATTCCAACACTAACATTCAGACTAATTTAAATTTTATGAAAGAATTATCTAATCTATAACTAAAACTTGCAGAGAGATGTACTATTATTATTATTTTATAACTATACAATAAGAATTTTGATGTTCTACTCTTCTAAAATAAATTATAAATTTTTTATTAATATTTTATCTATATGGATTAATATTACAACGGGAATATGATAAAATCTCACATCCACAAAGAATTACAAAAGGGTGCATGTCAAATAAGTAAAAAATGTAGGACGAGTAGTGATCAAAATCACATGCCAAATGATCAAACACAATGGGAGGTTTAGAGTTTAGAGGGCTTAAGATGTAAAAGGAGTCCAAAGGATAATTCCTTGGGACAGTTCAAGCAATAGAGTTTTTCTATTTCTGTTCTATTTTTTCTAATTTGATTCCACTTAATTGTATTTTCTTGTAAAAAAAAAATCCAAAGGATAAGCAAAAGGGGAAATAATAAGGATCAGGAACAGGTCTAAAGTAAGTGGCTTGACACTGAGAGTCGCATCGTTGCATGCCAGGATTTGCGTGTTATGACCCAACCGATTTTTCAACACTAAAGACGTTAGATTTTAGAAAATGAAAGGGAACAGAGCATGTTTAAGTAAGACAGAGCATGGAGAGGTCATAGACATGAAGGTTGAAAATCAATATGGTAATAGAAGAAAATGTTGTAAAAAATTATAGATCAAAAAAAGAGTTGAGAGAGAAGAGAAAGAGAGAGTTACAGAGAGAAAAAGAAGTAGAGAGAGAGGGGGGTTTAGAGGGAGAGAGAGAAAAAGAGAAGAAACAAAGGTAGGGAGTGAAAAATATCATTCAATTCATTGTCATTCCATCTCAATCTTAATTCTTCTTTTATACAAGGTTTAAGCCAATTGCCTAACGATCTAACAATTCTAACTAATTCTAGTTACAAGATCGCTAACTACTATGCATACTTTGACAGTTAGGTAAGTGGTTGAGTAAGCTGTTGCATTTGAAAATACCTTCTACACTGTTATATTGCGCTACGATGCTTCTCCTTTTGAGAGTTGCACCATGGCGCAACAAGCCGGGCACCGCAGTGCCTCGAAGAGAAAGTCAAGAAACTTTTAATTTATTATGAAATTTTTATTTTTATTCTTATTTCATTTTTTTTTTTTTTTTGTATTTAGAGTTTTGAAAACTTTAATATAAGTTGTTGCAAACTTTTATTTACTTTTATATTTTAGTTGGAGTTATTTCACTGGTCAAGTCATTTGTTTTTAGTTTTAAAAAATTATAATAAGCTTTCTTATTACTGATGTCTAATCGATTCAAAGATATCATGAGAGATTTGTCTCTTAAAAATTTAACTCGACTCGAATCGAATTTAATTAAATTTAAAATAATTATCAGATATTGATAGTTTATCTAAAAAAAAAATTAAGTAATCTTACTTGGTCATTACTTTAGTTTAGACCAATATACTCTACTTCAGATTTATATACTATCATTCACCGTAATGTAACTTTGGAATTTTAATACATTTTTTAGAATTTTCTCTTGACCATAATTTGAGCTTTATTTTATGAATAGATTCTGATCGAAGAGTTTAAAAATTTGTGTTCTAAAAAATTTCATCTCAATGATGAAGTAATTTTTAGTTTTATCTCTTCAATTCCATGAAACCTAACTTGAAAATTGAGACCGAAGTAAATTAGGGTTAAATAAAATTTTCAAAAAAAATGTTATATAATAACAGCAATTTTAATTTAATTTCTTGTAAAAAAAAATTATTTAATTAAAAATATCATAAATAAAATACAAATAAAAATAAGAATAATGTGAATAAAAAAACAAATTGAAATTTACAAGAAGCCCGCGACCAACTCTAGAAACTCTGGTCGCAACTCACCCGGTGGCTGCAGTCAGGACTAGGCGTGTCCTGCCCCTACTCGTGAACAATTGACAAACTACACGCCGCATGGCCAATAAATCACATTTGTTGACTTATTTTACAAAAATTATTTTAATAATGATTTGATTGAAAAAAAAAAAAAAAAAAAAAAAATTCTTATGGTACTAATATGAAGTCATAATGAAATAGCTTTGACGTGACATTAATTTCCTAACTGAGAAATTATGAAAAATCAATTACAAACATATATTCAGATAATTGAATTGATTTTGTAGAGGGTATTATATGATTATTTTATATTTTTATAAAATCCTAACATCAAATTCAATTTAAAATCAATAACTATAATTTCAACCGATCATTTTATAATTTCATGACAAGAAAAAAAGCCTCAAAATAACATTTGAAATTCTTTGTGGTGATATATAGCATTTTTTTAATAATTAATCTAACAATTTTTTATTTTTATTCGTAGGATATCCAATTTTGTTTGGCCATGTAAATTTGGAAAATGTTGTATACATGTTTTTTACATGGGCCAATTGAGAAATTATTTTGTTTTAATTATTTTTATTTTATTTATAATATAATTAAGAAAATAACATTTACCAAGAAATATAGAATTATATAAAAAATTTTAATATTTTAAAATTTAATATTATTATATTAAAAATATTACCTAATAAAATCTAATTAATTTCCACCATGTTGTTTGTAATGCATGTTCATTTATTTTTTTTAAAAAAAAAAGGGAAAAGATTAAAGCTCAATCTCTAAACAAAACCAAATCCGAATATCACTTAACTAATAACGGTAGACCTCACTGAGCGGGGAGACAAGCTCGTGAACCCCTAGAGAAACTGTAGGCCCGATCCTCACAAGAGCATCCGCACACATATTACTCTCTCTAAGAGTAAACAGAATCCTATGAACAAAAGTTTTTTACATCACATTCTGACATTACTTTATAATATAGTAATAGGGATTGGTTAGCTCTATCGGTGAGGAGATCGATTCTACCAGTTTCATCGAGTCCAACTCTAATATAACAAGGAAAGGTTTAGCGTTTACAAAAGGCAAAGACCCTCCTAAAGATCAATAATTCTATTAAATAAGCATCCGTCATACCAATATTAATCATGAAGTCACATATTCACAAACTATATTCATCTTGAATCAATCCCCAAACACCAACTATATTCCTGAGATTTGAAAATCCATCAATGTTGAGTTTGAAAAAACCCCGTCACGAATCCATAATCCAGTCCTAATAGATCTTCCGATACTTCCGGTGGGAGCCATCCATTCCTCCCTACCCTAGCATACGCACAAGCTATTGAAGCCGCCACTTCGGGGAAAATTCTACACCCAATCGTCAATCGTCTTACACCTGCTTTTTCATCCCGTCCAAAGAGTGTAAACAAACCATATTACCCAAGGAACTTTCCTATGCAACGCATACGTCTTGCAATTCCGAAGGATCCATTCCCTCACATGCCGTTGGTCCAGCACCAGCCGGGACTTTTAATGCAGGTTCTTTTTTCAAAGTGGTTAAGTCTGCTTAAATAGGTTTGTTAAATAAGGGGTTGCCCTTTATTCGTTTTGGTAGGTCCTCTCATGTCACATCAAATTATTCATTCATTCACTCTAGAAGACCAAAGACTTGACACCATAGTATGCCATTTTTTTCCCTTTTTTTTTGTTTTAATAATGCACATATAGGGTAGTGAAATATAAATTGTATATGGGCGTATAACTTTAATTTTTAAGGGATAAATAATATTTAATTTCATATATTATAAAATTGTATAACACATTATCTTTTAAAATTTATGGATCCATTGCTTCACATCCCTTTTTTTTTAACATATTTGTTAATTATTTCTGATTTGAAATCAAATGAAAAATGAGTACGGATGAGAATGGTTTCATGAGTTCGTTGTCGCTCAACCTATTTTAATCTAGTCTAACTGGTATTGTTTATCTAATTGAGTAATGTTTAAGCTAAAAGGTTGGCATAATTGGTTAAGTAAATTCAGTTAAATTCATTAGTTTGATAAGTCTGTTCGTATAATAATTATATTTTAATTATAATTTATATCATAAACAATAAGACAATAATCAGAGTTTTAGTCTCAATAATTGGAGTCGACTTTTGATAACCGTATAATTTATATCATATAATTATTATATATATATTTTGCATATATTCCGGAGTGGTTGAAATTTGTTTATTGGTTTGTTCTAATAGACAAAGAAGATAGGATAGGTTTTTAAGATATTTTACAAATAAACCAAACTAAACTTAGATCACGAGCCACGCGGTCTAACTTATTAACGTCTTAACTTGGACTTGACCTAAATTGAGTTTCAATTTATTTAAATTTATTAATTTTTTCTTGTATTTAGAACCAAAAAGTAAAATATAAAATTTATTTTTAAATATTATTTTTTGAAAATTTTTCTCTATTTAAAAGTAATTAGAATAAAATGGTTATTTAAAAGTAAAACCAGGTGGACCCTATAAATTCTTTTGAAATTCATTTGTAAATTACATAATTTTTCATTGATTTAAAAACTCACGATTTTTGTGGAGTTGGAAATGAACTCCATACTTACTTTTTTTTTCAACCAATAAAACTTGAATTAGAAATAATTTCTGCAAAAAATATAAGATTCATTTGAATTCAAATATATTTATACACTTTGCTTGACACCAAATGAAAAATGAACTTAGTTCATTTGAAATAAATCAAATCATAAAATTCATTTACAAATGAACTTCTAAATTTAGAAAAAAAAATTAAAATTTGGAATTCAATTGAATTCCTATATTTAAAATAAAAAAATAAAAGATGAAATTCATTTACTAAATTATTATTGAAAGTCTCTTCTTTTAAAATTAATTAGGATAAAATAATAATTAAAAAAGTAAAATAGATGTGGACATAATAAACTCTTGTATAATTCATTTGAAAATTATAACTTTTTTACTAACTGAAAATTTATAATTTTTATGGAGTAAAAATAAAGTCCCTATTTTTCTAATTAAGAAAATTTAAATTTAGAAAAAGAACTTAAGTTTTTTTTTTATTTTTTTACTTAATCATAAATATTTAAAAATTTAACTAATTCAATTTAAATAGTTATGATCTATGATACTTAATTTAAAGGACGGATTCGCTCGTGCTTAATTTTTATTTTCAAAATTTAAAATATAAATTAAAAAATTTAATATTCTATCATATATATATATATATATATATATATATATATATATATATATGTTGCGATATATATGAAAAGAAGATGTGGAGTAGATTTGGATCGTGAATCTAGGGATGACCTTAGGTTTGAATCAATCAAATTATGCACTATCTTTCAAAATCTCTGCAATTAAAAAATTGGAAAACAAAAACTTTCCTTACAAATGATTACAATCATTTTAACCCAAAAAAAAATATATATATATTTCATACAATTTCCTCAACCCCATTACGCCTCCATTGTTGACCCCTTTACACTTTCACAAAAACTATAAAAAAAAAAAAAAAAAAAGGAAAAAAAAAACCTTAATTCCCATACTGGAATGGCTCATAAAACTGATAAGCTTTATCTTTTTTGGAATCAATCATCGGAAAAACGAACTTTCTCTATGGAGATCCGACGGTGATGAATTTGTTTGGAGAGACTTCTGACAGGACGAGCCGGTATAGGATCATTTCTGAGGCCATTCGAGCTGGGGAGATCTGAACCGGACCAGCAATCGAGATACTCTTTGGTTGGCGGATGAAATTCGGAGCGGGTTCGACGGTGAGATGAGACTGTGTGTGAGACTTCAAGTGAGTCCGGTTCGATCAGTAGTTTGTCTTTGTAACTCCGGTTCGACCCCTTGGAGAGACATTGATAATTTTTGTGAGATTTTTGCTTCTTGATTGCATGAAAAAGGTTTGCGATCAATCCTTCCATGATCGATCTCTCTCTCTCTCTCTCTTCCTCCCTCTCTCTCTCTCTCTCTCTCTCTCCCTCTCTCCCTCTGAAGATTGGACTTTGGTGAAGAATTGGAGGTGATGGCTGATGGGTATACATTTTCCAAAGTTGTATTTATAGTGAGAAAGGAGAGAAAGAAATGGAATGAACCTGGTGGGGCAGCAAGTGGTTTATTACATTTATATCCCTGTAGTATGGTTAACGAATTGGCTACTGATTCTACGTTCTAGAACCATTTTGGGTGTTTTAGCCGGTAAATCTAAAGGACAAGTAGTGAAATCACATATATTAAGCCCTTACGTTATTTGATTCATTTTAAACACATATTAAACATTATGATTCATATGGATATGAAATGCATCAGATAACACACCTCAATCAAATTCTTTTAGATTGAGTGGTCCAACACTCTATTTCCTTAATAAGAGATCTCGATTTCGAATCTTGAGAATGGAGAAAAATGATTTGAAAGAATCAACCTCTAAATGGATCCTACAGTACTCGAATCAGATTAATTAGATAAAACCCAAATATCGATTGGAGAAAGCAAAAAAAAGATAACACATCTCTATTTTTTTATTATTGATATCCGAAATTATATTTTAATTAATCTGATTCGAATTTGAGATTTGATTAATATCTTATTAGACCGACTATCTCTCCACGAATAATACATCTCGATTGGTTAACATTTGATTTTACGTCGAATCAAATCTTGTCACAAAATATAACCACATATTTAAATTTTAAATTTTTCTATATTTAAAAAACAAAAAAAAAATGATAATTTCTGCTTTAATAATTAATATCAAATTTTGTTAATTCATTCATTTAGTTCCTAAATCTAATTAGAATACAGAGTTTGGTTACTCAGGGTTAAGGAAATATAAATTTATCTTATTTCTTTCAAGAGTTGCTAGTACTATTAGTTAGGGATGCGAAAGAGTGATGGCTATTGGAAATACTAATATTTTTCAAAATGGGTTATGGATTTGGTATGAATTCAAAAAGTCGACAAATTTGACTTGGAGATGGTCGTAGGTCAGGTGTCACTTGCTGAGGGACTCAGGTTTAAATGATTTGTGTCTGGCTTACGTGTAGTGAACCCAAAATACAATTAAATTATGGATTCATCACATTACACAAGCAGCGGTTCAGAAGGAATTTGGGGATTTATTTTTCAGAATACTAATAAATGAGGAAAATTAATTAAAATATTGTGATTAATTTTTTAAAAATCAAGTCGGAACTACTTAGAAAGTCTTTTCGGATATTGTTCCATAATGACAATAAATAAATAAATAAATAAATAATTGATTTTAAAATCGATTATTTTTCTCGGTATCTGGATCCAATAAAGGAAATAGTGCCACCGAAGAGTGAACTCAATCTAAACCAAGTACTTCTCCAAAAATCACACCAGATCATTTTTCTCGGTGTCCGAATCCCGAGGTTACCGGTGTTGAACTCGTTGAGCTGAAAGATGTTCAATCCAAAACTACCGGAGAAATAAGATTTGGATAGTAATCCCACCACAAAAGCAATAGTCGAAATAGATTAATCAGACGAATTCTAAATATTGATCGGTGACGAGTAATCGACTCAGGGATCGCTTGCTTTTGATGGACACTCAGATCTACCCATCCCGAACTTTGGAACTAGTTGGTCTTCAACACCACGGTTCTGGAGGAGAATGGGGTGATATGCTAGATGTCATGTCTCGCGGAAAGACTCGAGCTGTTGCTCCAGAGCGCTTAGACAATATGTGAGCAGGAAGAAATTACAGAGAAGGCACAAACCAAGAGCAATTTACTCCTGGTTCAACAGGTCCTTCTGATCGGATCAGAAAAGGTTGTTACCTAAATCCAAGGACAAAAATGGAACAACAAAGGTTAGTTTTCCAGAAAATAGGACAGTTTTTCCTATATATATATAAGGTCAATTTCTTGAAGATCATAAATTTCTTGAAAATCGGTTTTAAAAACCGATTTTAAAGTCAATTTTTAAAATATCAAATTCACTAAGAATAATAATATTTTAATAAATTTAATCACATTTTTTAATATTTTGAGAAATAATCCAGGAATTTACACAGCAAATAAAGAAATAAATTCATATAATACACTTATTTTGCATAAAAATAATTATTTCTTATTTTTCACAACAACAGTATTCTCTAAAATCATTCATATAACTAGTAGGTTTGATAGATTTATTAAACTATTTGGATAATATAAAGTAACCTAAAACTTTTTTTTAGTAGATAGAGTGATTCGAATTCAAGAATTTTTACGAGAGGAGATATAATGGTATCAATTGAGATGTAATTCTTTGACAAAGTAATCTAAAAATTACGTAAGTATTTACGTGACATAATAAAAAAGTTATTAGGAGGGTATTTGATAAACTAATAAAAAAAATTTGGAATTTTTGCACCTGCATTTATATATATCTATATATATATATATATATATATATATATCTTTCTTAAATAAGTCATAATGTAATTTTTTTTTTTTTTTGGAAACCATCAAGAATTATGGTAAAACGTTAAGCAAGAATAGCTATTATCTAATAAAGTTAAAAGTACAATATATGACTTAAAATAAAATGCAGTAGTCAAGATCTTCTGTTATTATAATGTAAAACTAAATTTAAACTATTACTTGTATAACTCTCTAATTTAAAAAAAAAAAAAAAGATTTATGAATATAGATCCTCTTTTTTTGCAATTTTCTTTTAAATACGTAAAATTTATTGTGGAATTAAATTAATACTTAATTATTAAAATTTTGTGAGATGGGATTGGGAAGTAAACCAGTTGTCAGTGTCAACCGAGAAGAGATGAATGTTTGAACCAAACATTTTCAAACTCCGACGATTGTAATTACATACTAACTAAATTTTGTTTGAACCAAAGTAAAGTCAATTCCTAAGAAAAGAGTTTAATTTGTTAGTCATGCTTAATTGTAGGGTTGTAAATCGTTACATTTGGGTGCAATTTAATTTAATCAGGATTTTGGTACACTAAAAATCTCTTAATTTTAATTTATAGGGTACAAACTAATATAATATTTTTTTTATAAATTATCATTTTCTGATAATTATTTTGAATGTAATTAATTCTTGATTTGAATCAAATTGATATTTAAAAACAAATCTTTTATAACGCATATTTTCTTCGTATATAAGATTCAAACTCAAAATATTACTAATATTGTGTCTGGCCACTAGACCAATTTGATGTTGATAAATATAATGGTTCTATTGAAAAATAAAATTATACAACAATAATTTAAATTTTAATTTCAAATTTTAAGAATGGCTGTTTGATCGACAAATATAGTAGAGTGAAAAAAATAAAAATTTAAAATTTAAAATTTAAAACAAAATTAAAAATATAAAATTAAAGTTAAAATAGAAAAGATAATACTAAAAAATAAAAGTATAAATAAAAACAATAAAAAAAGAAATAAAAATAACTATTCATAAAAACTTTAAATAATAACATAGATGATTTAACTATTTTGAATTCTTCTAAATCACTTATTTCTATCTAAATTCATTTCCTTAATTAAACTCTTGACACTTATACTTTTAGGGGTAACTTGTATTCCGGTTTTCAATGGTCTCTCTCGACATTTTACTAAATCTCTTTCATTTAAGATTTTGTTCCTCCTAATTAGTATATTTTTAGATTTTTATTGCATATATTCAAATTACCTTATTGAATTTACTAAAAAATAAAATTATAAGCACAAGTAATGTAATTAAAATCTGTATGGGTCATAATCTAATTTCCTAAAACACAGGAAGATACGATTAGCACAAAATTAGTAAACCATGCAAATGGAGTACAACTTGTATAAAGCCTCTGTTGAGCCTACTAGCACAAAATAAATCCATCTCTGGTTATGCCCCATGCATTTTCCTAATTTTTAGATTCAAATCCAATTCCATTCCTAGGCTCCCCCCTCTCCCCAAAAGAAAGAAAGAAAGGAAGGAAGAAAGAAAAACTAATTCATATAGTTGCTCAACTGGACTTTAAGAGAGAAATTCAAAGAAATTTGTGTAAAAATGTGGTTCTAATTTCAAAAAGTTTTGAAAGTTAATATTTTAGTAAAATTATGTTAATTATTTAATTTTGATGACAATAATTATAATTTAACATAATATTTTATAATTTACGTTGAGAACAATAATCATATCTTAAAATAGAATATTTAAATTAAAGTGTTTGCCTTAAAAAAACTATACAACTTACATCAACTCAAATAAAGTAATTTAGTAATAAATAATTACCAGATTTAAGAATCTTCAAAAAAAATTTATAATTTAAAAATAAATATTTTCTATTTTTAAACATATATGAATTTTAACTTAATTTAACTTTTTTCTTTATTTTTTTTTAAACAATATTTATTCAAACAATAATAATTTATTTTTAAAAAAAATTAAAATAACCACATAAATCAAAAAGTTGATCGTAAGCACCGAGTGATTGCAAGCTACATTTCTACATTTTTTAAACGATTCCAAACCGCTTTTAAAGTCTTCAAACCAACGTCAATACCGTGGATCTTCTGCTTCATACGCATCTTCCCATGAATCCTTACTCCTATTTTCTCTTCCAATCCCACAAAAGAAACATGTTTCAACTGATCTGCTTCATCTACTTCTTCCACGAACTCTCACAAACGCACCCTCTCTCTCTTCCTCCGGTTTGAAATTAATCAAAGAATTACGAAAGATTTTGCTTCAGAGAAAACATGGGCAAACGTAATTTTCAACATCCTCTGTGTTTTTATCCTTCAAAATTTGTTTGGATTTATGTACTTCGATGATACGATTTTTTTGGGGATTTTTTTGCCCTTTTTTGGTGGGATATAGGTTTTGATCGCGGCAAGATGGTTCTGGCATTGTCTGAAGAGGATCGTAAGCATTTGAAAAATTCGCGTAACAAGCACAAAGCCAAGCAAATGGATCATTATTTGAAACAATTGTTCGAGAAAAGTTTTTTTTTTTTTTTATTAAGATACAATTGTTTGTTTGTTCTCTTGTTTTAGGTTTCATGGAATTAAGGGTTTCTATGTATTGGACTTTTGTTGTACAGAGAATCTGCAAGAGAAGATGCACTTCGTTCAATTGTTGAGGCGTTTACTAATAAATTGCAGCACCAGTTTGCAGAAACAAAGTAAGCAATTCGCTGTTTTTATCCCCACCTTTTATATTTAGAGAAAGATTTTTTTTTTCTTTCCTAAGGCTTTCTATATATGCTAGTTGTGATAAAATTTTGAATCTTTACAAGTGATATATAGCATTGCTTGTCCAAATTGTGGAATTACCTATGGTTGCATTAGAGGCGAAGTTAGAAATTTATATTAGGGGTATTACAACATACATCAATCAGGGGAAAGTGATTAATGCTCAAACAATTGTTTGCCTCTGTCCCCATTTTGGGGTTCTAATTTCGGGCGGGGAAAACAACAATTGGGGTTATAATTTTTTAAATTATATATTTCCTTTAAATTTCATGGGAGCAGCCCCCCTTCACCGCTAGCTGCAAGCGAGTAGCATTCATAAGATAAGCATGGGGGTGGTATCAAGAGATTTGAACGTTGGCAAGGGAAGAGCCACCCCACCCTCATTCTGTCGGGTCAATCACATTTGGACCCGGAAATAATAAGGAAACTTAATTTGGATGGATGTCAATTAGTTCAATTGGTAAATTTTCTTTGGGTGGTATGAATAATAAGGTGAAATCCTAGCCCTACACTAGGGTTATTGGTAGGGGAAGAGTCACCTCTATTTTAAGTGCCAATTCCACTTGGACCCAGAAAAAAATAAAAGAAGACTCTAAATTCAGTGAATCTCAGTTAGTTTAGCAAGAAAACACTTTTGGGTTGTATCAAGAGATTCAAAGGTAAAAATCCACTTATATGGAAGGGTAAAGGACAAGGGAATGGCTAACACTCATTCTGTGAATTAATCACCTTTTGACCCAAAAATAAGTAAAAGAAAGCAGTAATTTTGATAGGTGTCAACTATTTAGCCGTTTCACTTGGTAAGTACACTTTAGATAGTATCAAGAGATTGAAAAGGAAAATCCTGCTTGTATGGGAGGGCTATGAGCAGCGGAAGAGCTGGTCCCATTCTGCAGGTGGATCATGTGTGGGGACCCAAGACAAGACAAAAGAAATTCTTTATTTTGTGTAAATCAATTGTCTCAAACTTGAGTATGTTTAATTGTGTGTGTGTCTTTTCCCTGCCCACAGTTTAGCAACCATACTTGATAGGTGCTTGAAGTCTGTAAAGTTGGGATCTGCTAATGAGATCGATTTAGCTTGTCATGCAATTGGTAATTTGTTTAGTCTCCATGCAAAAGCATGATTTTCAATCGTTCAGTATGTAGCACACAATCACTATCATTGACTATTAAACTTGCAGGACTCTTGGTTTTGACTAACCAAAATGAAAGTAATGCGCGTGATGCATATGAAGAATCACTTCCTGTTCTCTCAGAATCTCTGAAATCTAATTCCGAATTAGTCAAGGTATTAATTTCCTAAATACTCAAAAAGAGCATATTTCTCTTATTCCATTATATGTGCATTTCAATTTCAATTCTTACTTTTTGTCTACTTTGCAGATACCGCATTCCTCGGCCATAGTGACATTTGTAGGTGCACAAAATGCTATTGAGACCGAAACATCAATGTTAGTCCTATGGCAATATATTTCTGAATCATCTGATTCCAAGGTATGCTCTCTTTCCAAAATTCTCTCAAATCCTAATTTTGAAATCTGGATTTCCAATAGAAAAATGCAGCAGTTACAGTCCTTGTTTAAGTCCTGAAGTTGCAACATAAAGAGTTGAGCCATTTTTCTTTGGCTTCAGAGTACCTCTGAAAGTAAGAATTTGGCTCTTGCTATGGCAGTCTAGGCTTGGACATTTCTTTTGTCAACCTTGGATGCATGGGATATCAGCTACAAGCATTGGAAAGGGTAAAATGACACTTTTTTTTTTTTTAATTATCTGGACAATAATTTTGTCAACACATTTTCCATAGTACTGAAATATGGCTGTATATGATTTGATTAAGGTAACACCTGGCACATATAGCCCACCCTGAACCTAACATAATTTATGGGATGCTTTAAGCACCAAGTGACTTGCACTTTGCTTTGATAAAGGTAGAAGTCATTTGAATTAGCTTTTGTTGATGGTTTCTTGTGATGTTTTGTGTTGTGCTCCCTTGCTTTTTCTTGTTGTTTAGGTGTTTACCTATGGCGATTTTGGGTAGTAATTTTTGTAATGTTTTTGGCTATAAATCATTTTGGCTTGGTTTCTACTTTATGCACGAATAGAACTACATATGATTTTCAAGGAAAAATAGAGAAAAAAGAATTTTGAGTAATTTCTTATGTGCATTTCAAATCCTTTTCTGTATGAATTTATATCAGTGCTATGTTCCAGTTTTAGGTATGCCACAAAGTTATGATTTTCTTACATGCACAAATTACATTATATTCTAGCCTACTTATGCATTGAAGCCTAATATCAGCTCTCCATATTGAAACAGCACAATTTCTTGATTTTTCGACCTACTTGAAGCTGTTAAAGTTGTTGCTGTCTTTGCTAGTCAGGCACTATTGCTGATTATCCAAAAGGGTTGTCTTGCGAAGTTCACAACGGATTCTAGTGACAATGTTCTAAATGAAGTAAAGACTTTCTCAGCAGAACATGCCAATTCTCCAAAAAAATCATCTCAAATGATCCAAGTACGACTTTGATAAAACATACTCATCATCGTTATGGTCTCCTATAATTAAGCATTAATCTCTATCTCATCAAATTTTCATGGTACTACAGCTGAACTTTTTCAAGCATTTTCTCAGTAGTGGATTATCCATACATATGGAGGTTAGTTGTTTGTCCCTTATAAGACTATTTCTGTAACCATATGTAGTGTCCTAAAAGAAATATTTTATTGTTTAAACAGGAAAATCATTGTTTTCACGACAAATTTAATTTCAAACCCAAAAATGTGCAACTTAAGGATAATGATTTTTGCAAGCCTGAGATTACAGAGGTAACATGACACTCAAATTCACCTGTCTGGAGAAACTTATATAATTTCACTTTGTGAACCATTAATCCATATTTAATATGAAATCTATGATGCAGGTCGGTGTCCAATTATTCTAACCCGAAGTGAAGCGGAAAGTTTGCCACCAGGAATTGCTGTATTCTGCTCTGGAGTCTTTAAATGCCTTTTCGAGTCTATTCTTCCGATTTTAAGAATCCTAAGCTATAGAAGCTGAACTCTACCCATCTAGCACATTAACCTCATGTGTTCCTAGTGAATTTTATCTGTCCTCTTTCATTACAGAGATTGTTCAAATCACCAAACTCGATATATAGGAAGGGCATGACACAACTACCAAACAAGCTGCGGCTGCAGTCACAGGTAAATGCGGCTAACAATTCAAGTTAGTTTTGTCCTATATTGTTGAAAGCTTTTGATTAGTTTTGTTTGTGTGCGTGTAGGTGAGGAACTTTGGTGATGGCTATGCAGCAGAGGACTGAGAAGCAATTTTTTTTGAAGCTGTCACTCCATCTTTTTATTATTATTATTATTAATTATGTCTTACTATCATTATTTTTGTAAACTCATTTCTTTTGGGTAATTTCAGGCCATTTTTATTTCAAAAATAATAATAATAAAGCAAATTTTTTATGCAATCTTTACCTTATTATTGTTTTTTTGTAATAATTCAATTTCTTTTTTCAAATTATGCATAAGTAAGATCACGAAGGAGACGACAAGAGTAGCTATGGCAACAGCCACCTTTACTCGTAGGGGAACCAATAACCAGAAGGATTAGCTTCAGATGCTAATAGCAAGGGACATAATTTAACCATAATTATACCTACAATAAAAGATATGATCAATTTATTAATAGCTAGCCAGTTAGGGACCCTAGGAGTAGTACTGATTTTGGGATAAGACAATTTGCAAATCTTCCATGACCCTCATTTTACAGAACCCTTATATTAAAATGATGCTTCACTTGATTCTCACTTGAAGACCCTACAAGAAGGGTATGGTGTCCAGTGACCAACTTCCTAATTCCTTCAGCATCCACAACACTGAGCTCTTTACACACATCCAACTTCACCTTCACACTCTCTATCTTCCCTTTTTTCACTTCCACTCTCTCAAACCCCACAAGTTGCACATTTGGAACTCCACTCACTCCACTTGAGTTTGATGGCTTCCAAAACACTAGCACCACATGTGCACCATCACTCGGACCATAGTTCTTCACCCCAACCTCAACTTTGAATGTCAAGTTTGCACAATTAATGCTTGAAATGTTGATTGCTTGGCCAATAAGGCTTAGCATCGACCGTGCATTTGAGTCATGCAAAACGGAGGTTTGGATTGTTTGGATGAGTATGGTAGACGGGGCTAATATAATGAACTTGGAAAATTTTGAGTAGCTTAGTCCATGACCGAATTTGTAGATTGATCTTCCAGAGTAAAATTTGTAGGTTCTTCCGGGAAAGTTTCTTGTGGAATCAGCTCTCATGTTCATGTCTGTCATTGGCACTTGATCCGCATACTCTTGGGGATACCATGTAAATGGTGACCTTCCACCTAGAAACATAAAAAAAAATATATAAATAACAAAAAATTAAAAAAAAAAATCTTAGTATACTATGAACTCCAATCTTTGATATATGAGAGAGAGAGAGAGAGAGAGTACTTGGATTGTAATCTCCAAATATGACTTGAGCTATAGCATCTCCACCATCTTGACCAGGATATCCCACCCACAAAATCCCTCCAATTTTGCTCTCATTTCTAGCAAATGAAACATCAACTGGACTTGCTGACATGACCACAAGTATTACTGTTCCATTAGCTGCATTAGCCACTTCCATCACAAGCTTCTCTTGAAATCCTGGCAATGTTAAATTCACTCTATCTAACCCTTCAGCTTCAACAGACTGATCAAGCCCAACGACAACCACCACTGCATCGGCCACCCCTGCAGCCTTAGCCGCTGCTTCAATGAGGCTCTCATTGGTGCACCCCACATCGCCACACCCCGGTTCATAAGTCAGATTTAGAACATACTTTTGTAGACCTTGTAAAGGGCTAGTATACTTGCAAGGTATGCCTGCATAATTACTTATCATAACCTTTGTGGCATTTGCATTAGGCCCTATGATAGCTAAACTCTTGGTGGCATTTTGGGACAGAGGAAGAACACCATTGTTGTCAAGCAAAACTATTCCTTGCTTGGCTGCTTCAAGTGCCAAGGACTGGTGGGAATCCGTACATACATCAGACGGACCAAGATTTCCGTAAGGCAGTAATTTAGGGTCTCCATCAAAGAAGCCTAGTCTCATTAGGACTATGTAGTTGTATGTCAAGGCTTGGTCTACCACTGCTTCTTCTATTTTGTTCTGATTAACAGCATTTTCGGTATACTTACCCAGATAATCCCCACAGTTCATATTTACTCCTACATTGTATCATTAGGCAACTTTAGACGAGCACAACATATAACTTTGCAATCTCTAGCATATATATTAATCATAGTTGTGATAAAGTACCTGCTTTTAAGGCAAGTGTAACAGCATCTTCAGGTGTTGCAGTATAATGAATTGACTCGTAAAAAACTTGAATTGAATCGCAATCTGTAACTATGTATCTGCAAAATGCAAAAAAAATTGTGTAGTCAGTTGGTGATGAATATTTATATCTAAATACTATCTCCTTCTTAGAGGTCTCAAATTTAAGCATCTCAAGCATCTCTTATGTACCAATATATATATATATATATAGTATATATATATATGTATATATATATATATAGTATATATATATATGTATATATATATATATGTATGATGAGCATGGGCTTAACAGGCCGGGTCATTTAGCTTTCCTTTAGAACCCGGCCTTGTCCTGAAACATGCCACAAAAGTCCTAGCTAGCCGATGGTGGCATAATTCCTAGGCCCAACTATCGGCCAGGCCAGGGTTGGGGCTAGGGCCCAACTTTTATTTTAAATATCCCCCGGAGGTCATCTAATAACTGATTTTGGTGAGGGACACTTCTAGAATATAACTATTTTTTAGCGCCATCTTTCTTAATATTTATTCTATTTATAAAAATTGTGCTCAGATCTAGTGCTAACCCATCTAGATCCCATTGGCCTCGGACAATCCCTTGAAGCAGATCAGGATCAGCACAAGTAGGGATGCCATTAACCCTGTTGTACGAGCACATCACACTGCTGACATGCCCTTCCTCCACACAGCTCTTAAATGGGGGCTGATAAGTGTCCTCCAAGTCCTGTAAAGTGACCTGCAAAAGTTTCCATCTCCTGGTATTAAAGACCGCATACATGCAAGCATGTAGTAAAATGTGTAATATTTTACTACCTTTGCATCAAAATGAAATCGATCTACACCTTCCCATTTATCAACATCATAGGCAGTATAATGCTTACAACAACTAGAAACCTTAAGTTGATCCTTAGAAAAATTCCCTTCCTCACCCACATCCTGCAGACCTCTAACATAGTTCACTGCATACTTGGACACAACCAAAGGGTCCTCACCGGGTGTCTCTTGACCCCTTCCCCATCTAGGATCACGAAAAACATTCACATTAGGACTCCAAAAGGTCAATCCGGCTAGACCCGCATTGTACATGGCTCGAGCCTCAGTGGACACTACCTTACCCATCTCATACCATAGTGTGGCATTAAAACTTGCAGCTGAGAGAATCACAGCTGGGAAACTAGTAGCACCAGGAATAGTCTCATTAAATTTTGTGCCTGGGCCAAGGTCTGAGACACCATGAAGTGCTTCAGACCACCACTCATAGGCAGGAATACCTAGCCTAGATATGCCTGCGGCCTTGTTCACTAGCTGCTGCACCTTTTCTTGTAAGCTAAGCCGCGAGACCAAGTCGTTGGCACGTTCATTGTAGGGTAATGAAGTGTTGCAAAACGGGAATGGGGTGATGTCCATGACTCGGTTATCACAAGCATATTGGTGACTAGGGTGAGGGATTAGTAGTAGGAGGAAAAAATAAGAGGGCAAGAGAAGATCATAGAGTTTCATGGTTATAGCTTTACTCACTTTTGTTTTCTATTCTGTGATGATTGTAAGCATCTGGCAGTGGATTTTATAGTTGATAAATTAAAAGTTATATTATATTTTCTTTTTTCTTTTCGAAGAAAAACAAGTAAAAGAATAAACAAATATGTAAACAAGTAGTAAAATATTTAATTTGAATATTATCCGATTGCCATCATAATTTTATTAAAATATTAATAATTTAATATATTAATATACAAAATATCATATCACAAAATGCTATTTACTTTTTTATATTGTTAAATGTGATAAAATGTTGAGTTTACTTGAGGTTTTTTTTTTTTTTTTTGTTATAATGTGATTTGAACATAATATCATCTGATTGGAAAAAGGAATTATTACCATTAAAGGAGAGGAGTTTACTTGAGATTTGAGAAACATGGGGGGACACTCTTGCTTAGCCTAAACAAAAGTCACTTTACTCACTACCTATTAATGTGATCCATTTATGAAGCATGAATCCTTTTCAGGACTATACCTCGTATGACATTTGCCTATGTATGATTGTGACTTTTGTTTTGCGCATGTGGCGAATCGGAATTGGGCTTCCTTATGACTTATTGGTGGAATCTACACACATCAAGTACTATTATGTTTCTCTGCCACTTTTTGATTAATTTGGTCATATTGGTGTGGTAGCTAGTTGATGAGATAGAGATAGAGAGAGTGTGTGCCTTAGAAGCAACCACAAACATAACTTGTACGACAAAGGCAACCGTGGTCATATCATGGAAACCATCGCTGCCTATATTTTGCCTTTGATCAAAATTCTATCCCAAAGTAGCTTATGTGCCTTATTATCAATAAAAATATCTTCACAATCATAATGCATTTCATTATTTTAATTACAACATCATTAATCCAAAATCAATGATCTTGTAACCCGCACGAAAAGAGAGAGTGTGAAGTAATTGTCTTGAATTTTTTGACAATATGAATTATACATAATTATAAAAAATTATAACATAGTTTTGTTTTCCAAAAAACTAATGATTCGAGGTGAAATTATATACCCAAGTATATGTTATATTCCATTCTCTTTGATATTAATTCTTAGTTTAACCCCTGCTTATAACGTAGTGATGTCTTTCTCTAATAGTTGGAAAGAAATAAAACTTTTGTATTAGGATGAAATACAATATGTAACTTAGTTATAATTTAGGAGAAGAGAGTTATAATTTTTAGTTAAACAAATAATATTTAAATTTATAGTTTCAAACATTATATACCTAAAATCTTTTCTTCAAATTTGTATTTTCTTACCATTTTCTCTTGTATTTGGGAGTAAATATTATCTCCGATAAAAATTTAGAGAGTAAAAATATAGATATCATAAATCTTTAAAAGAGGGAAAATTTTATGATATCTATATTTTCTCCCCCTTTTTTTAAAGATGTAATATCTATATTTTTTTAACCCATAATAAAAATTAAAGAAAAAATTATTACTACTTCCACTTGTATTTTTTTTTTCACCCATTAAGATTTATGGAAAGAACAAAATCCTAAATTTATGAAATTTTTTTTCCATAAATTATTAAATTTAGTAAAAAATTTAAATCTTTATGGGAGATAACATTTTCCAAATTTACATAAATCTTTAATAATCTACGTAAATTTGGAAAAATTTAAAGGAAATAGATTTATTAATAATTTAATAATCCATGATATCTATATGCAAAGAAAAAATTTAATAATTTATTCTAAAGAAAAAATTAATTTCCATGAAAAATTTTTCCTTAAGGTTTAATATTTTTTCCATAAAATCTTTATGGAAATTTCCATAACATTTTCATAATAATTTACAAAAAGATTTATGATATCTATATTGTTCTTTCCATAAATCTTTTATGGGAGATAATATTTTCCAAATTTACATAAATCTATTTCTATAAATCTTTCCATAAATGTAAAAGAGGGAAAGAAAAAAATTATGATTATTATGAAAAATGTTTTTAATAATTTATTCATATCTTTGAAAATTTATAGATATAGATTTCATACTTTTTTTTTCATTACAGGTAAATCTTTATGGATATAAATATCACAAATCTTTATGAGAGATAACATTTCCTAAATTCACATATATCTATTTCCATAAATCTTTAAAAGAGGGAAAGAATTTTTTTTTAATTCTATTTTCATACATTTTATCCCATTCTTCACTGGTAATGTCAAATCCAACAATAGTAACAATTTTTCTATAATTAGATTACAATAACAACAGCATACTGAGTTTTGATTCTAAATTTTGAAGTCAATCATTTGGAATAAAATTAAGAAAAAAGAGAGGAAAAAATATCTACAGAAACTTAATAGTAGTAGTTGTTGTCGTTGTAGTAGTGACAGATGATTCATGCGAATTCTTGATGAGGCATTTTGTAACTAAATATATTGTGTTTTAAGGGGGATTTTGATTTTAGTCACAAATCTAACTTCCTTAAAGCTATTATAAATAATATTATTCAAATTAATTTTTTGTGCAATTTTGATATTGTGACCATTTAAAATTATGTTATTGTCATTTGAAAATTTATTTAGTTGCGAATTAATTAGGAGAGTACAATTAGCCAAAAAAATTAAATAATTGGGACAATTCACGCAATATATGTAGCTCAAAAAATATAATCAAGAGAAGTTTAAGATAAGGTTAGCTCAACTTTTAATATAGTCTCAACAGTCATAAGAAAAATAATCAAGAAGAGAAAGAGAGAGAGATTCCCTTGCGAATGATCTATAACTCAACTAATACCATTCTCTCCTCCTTTCGTGAGTCCTGAGTTCAAGTCTCCCAATGTATCAAAAAATAGAGAGAGACACACATTCCCTTTGGTATGTGACGCTAGTCCCTTAACCAAGATCTTGCAATTTGGATATGGAACAGACTACGTTAGAAGGGTAGCTCCTAAATGGGCCATGCAAGTATCATACCAGATTAGTTAGAGCGTGCCTTCGAATGCTGATTGGTATAGTACCTGGAAAAAAAATAGATGGCTGGTATTGGGCTTTGGCAAAATGGGTGGGTTGAGGAATTACATTACAGGCTGAGATTTGGGGCTCGGTTGGTTTTTATGATTAAGGTTAGTTTAGGCCTTTTGCAATAAAGTTAGGATGAGCAACTACAATGGAGGCTATGATTTGGGCTTCAAGTGGATAGCTTTTCGAGATTCTGTTCCTTTTGGATCCATCCGGTAACTAGGTTTCTTTGTTTTTTTTTTGGTGCCCTTGGAGTCGATCCATCGTCCGGTATCTAAAGATTCGTTCTAATTAATTTGAATCGACCCAATTGAGATCCCTCTTGGGAGTAGGGGTCTCCCAATGTAGACAACTCTAATACAAGTTGCGAGTCGAACTCATGATCTTGCTTAAGGGGTATAGTAATTTACTCGCTATATATGTTCATTGATATCCAATAACTAGGTTGCCCTTGACTAAATTTCGTTCAACCCGAGTTTGACACAACTTTTCTAATAATTATTTTCTTTATACACAAAATTTGAATCTAAAAATTTAGTTAAAAGATACCAGACTATACCATTAGGTCAGTTCATCTACGTCCAAAACATCGAGTCCTCTTATCTGCTTGAGGACTGGACCTTGTACGAGGTTTATATCCATTGATTGGATCAACAAAAGACATTTTTGTCAGATAAAGTTGCCTAATTTTGAGGATCAATCGGGGGACAATGGGAGCAGCCCCTTTCACCTCTTGCTGCAAGTGAATAGCATTCATAAAATAATCATGGGGGTGGTATCAAGAGAAAACCTCTTTCTGTGGGTTCAATCACATCTGGACCCGGAAATAAATAAAAGAAAAATTAATTTGGATGGATATCGATTAGTTCAGTGGGTAAATTCTCATTGGGTTGCATAAGTAATAAGTAAAATCCTAGCCCTACACTAGGGTTATTGGCAGAGGAAGAGTCACCTCTATTTGAAGTGCCAATTGCACAAGGATAATGATTTTTGCAAGCCCGAGATTACGGAGGTAACATGACACACTCAAATTCGCCTGTCCAGAGAAACCTATTTAATTTCACTTTGTGAACCATTAATCTATGTTTAATATGAAATCTATGATTGCCACCGGCTATCGCTGTGTTCTGCTCTAGAGTCTTTAAATGCCTCCTCATGTCTACCCTTCTGATTTTAAGAATCCTAAGCTATAGAAGCTGAACTCTACCCGTCTAGCACATTAACCTTATTGTGTACATGTGTTCCTAGTGAATTTTATCTGTCCTCTTTCATTAGAGAGATTGTTCAAATCACCAAACTCGATGTATAGCAAGGGCAAGACACAGCTACTGAACAAGCTGTGGCTTCAGTGACAGGTAAACGTGGCTAAAAATTCAGATTAGTTTTGTCCTATATTGTTGAAATCTTTTGATTAGTTATGTTTGTGTGTGTGTGCAGGAGAGGAACTTTGGTGATGGCCACGCAGCTGATGATTGAGAAGCAATTTTTTTGAAGGTCTCACTCCATCTTTTTTTTTTTCTTTTAATTGTGTCTTACTATCATTATTTTTTGCAATAACCCGTTTCTTTTGAGTAATTTCAGGCCATTTTTATTTCAAAAAATATAAAACCAATTTTTTGTGCAATCTTTACCTTCTTTTATAATTCAATTTCTTTTTTCAAATTATGCATAAATAAGAGTACGAAGGAAACTACAAGAGTAGCCACAGTGACAGTTGCCATTACTCATTGAGGAACCAATACCCAGAAGGATTGGCTTCAAATGCTAATAGCAAGGGATATAATTTAACCAAAATTATACCTACAACAAAAGATACGGTTAATTTATTAATAGCTAGCCAGTTAGGGACCCTAGTAGTAGTACTCATTTTGGGATAAGATAATTTGCAAATCTTCCAGGACCCTCATTTTACCGAACCATTATATTAAAATGATGCTTCACTTGATGCTCACTTGAATACCCTACAAGAAGTGTATGGTGTCCAGTGACCAACTTCCTTATCCCTTCAGCATCCACAACACTGAGCTCTTTACACACATCCAACTTCACCTTCACACTCTCTATCTTCCCTTTTTTCACTTCCACTCTCTCAAACCCTACAAGTTGCACATTTGGAACTCCACTCACTCCACCTGTGCTTGATGGCTTCCAAAACACTAGCACCACATGTGCACCATCTCTCGGACCATAGTTCTTCACCCCAACCCCAACTTCGAATCTCAAGTTTGCGCAATTAATGCTTGAAATGTTGATTGCTTGGCCATTAGGGCTTAGCATCGACGGTGCATTTGAGTCTTGTAAGGGGAAGGTTTGGATTGTTTGGATGAGTACAGTAGATGGTGCTAATATAATGAACTTGGAAAATTTTGAGTAGCTTAGGCCATGACCGAATTCATAGATTGATCTGCCAGAGTAAAATTTGTAGGTTCTTCCGGGAAAGTTTCTTGCGGAATCGGCTCTCATGTTCATGTCTGTCATTGGCACTTGATCCGCATACTCTTGGGGATACCATGTAAATGGTGACCTTCCACCTAGAAACATAAAAAAGAAAAAGAAATAAATTTCTTAGTACACTATAAACTTTGATCTTTGCTATAAAATGAGAGAGAAGAGAGAGAGAGTACTTGGATTGTAATCTCCAAATATGACTTGAGCTATAGCATCTCCACCATCTTGACCTGGATATCCCACCCACAAAATCCCTCCAATTTTGCTCTCATTTCTAGCAAATGAAACATCAACTGGACTTGCTGACATAACCACAAGTATTACTATTCCATTAGCTGCATTAGCCACTTCCATCACAAGCTTCTCTTGGAATCCTGGCAATGTTAAATTCTCTCTATCTAACCCTTCAGCTTCAACAGACTGATCAAGCCCAATGATAACCACCACTGCATCCGCCACCCATGCAGCCTTAGCCGCTGTTTCAATGAGGCTCTCATTGGTGCATCCCACATCGCCACACCCCGGTTCGTAAGTCAGATTTGGAACATACTTTTTTAGACCTTGTAAAGGGCTAGTATACTTGCAAGGTGTGCCTGCATAATTACTTATCATAACCTTTGTGGCATTTGCATTAGGCCCTATGATGGCTAAACTCTTGGTGGCATTTTGCGACAGAGGAAGAACACCATTGTTGTCAAGCAAAACTATTCCTTGCTTGGCTGCTTCAAGTGCCAAGGACTGGTGGGAATGAGTACATACATCGGACGGACCAAGGTTTCCGTAAGGCTGTAATTTAGGGTCTCCATCAAAGAAACCTAGTCTCATTAGGACTATGTAGTTGTATGTCAAGGCTTGGTCTACCACAACTTCTTCTACTTTGTTTTGTTTAACAGCATTTTCGGTATACTTACCCAGATAATCCCCACAGTTCATATTTACTCCTACATTGTATCATTAGGCAACTTTAGACGAACACAACATATAACTTTGCATTATCTAGCATATAAATTGATGGTAGTTGTGATAAAGTACCTGCTTTTAAGGCAAGTGCCACAGCATCTTCAGGTGTTGCAGTATAATGAATTGACTCGTAGATAACTTGAATTGAGTCGCAGTCTGTAACTATGTACCTGCCAAATGCAAAAGAAAATGTGTAAGTAGTTGGTGAGGAGCCAACTATATCTAAGCACCATCCCTTTTCCTGTAGATGTATAAAGTTTGAGTCTCTCCTATATACCAAATATATATATATAGTTGAGCATGGGCTGAATGGGCCGGGTCATTTAGCTTTCCTCAGACACTTTTAGAATATAATTATATTTTAAGATCATCTTTTTTTTTTAAATATTTATTCTATTTCAAAATTTGTAACATCTCCTATAGGCCTAGCCTGAATCGGTCGATGCTCAGGTCCAGGGCTAACCCGTCTAGATCCCACTGGCCTCGGACGATCCCTTGAAACAGATCAGGATCAGCACAAGTTGGAATGCCATTAACCCTGTTGTACGAGCACATCACACTGCTGACATGCCCTTCCTCCACACAGCTCTTAAATGGGGGCTGATAAGTGTCCTCCAAGTCCTGTAAAGTGACCTGCAAAAGTTTCCATCTCCTCGTATTAAATACAACATACATACAAACATATAGTAAAATTTGTAACATTTTATTACCTTTGCATCAAAATGAAATCGATCTACACCTTCCCATTTATCAACATCATAGGCAGTATAATGCTTACAACAACTAGAAACCTTAAGTTGATGCTTAGAAAAATTCCCTTCCTTACCCACATCCTGCAGACCTCTAACATAGTTCACTGCATACTTGGACACAACCAAAGGGTCCTCACCGGGTGTCTCTTGACCCCTTCCCCATCTGGGATCACGAAAAACATTCACATTGGGACTCCAAAAGGTCAATCCGGATTGACCTACATTGTACATGGCTCGAGCCTCAGTGGACACTACCTGACCCATCTCATGCCATAGCGTGGCATTAAAACTTGCAGCCGAGAGAATCACAGCTGGGAAACTAGTAGCACAAGGAATAGTGTCATTAAATTTTGTGCCTGGGCCAAGGTCTGAGACACCGTGAAGTGCTTCAGACCACCACTCATAGGCAGGAATACCTAGCCGAGGTATCCCAGTGGCCTTGTTCACTAGCTGCCGCACCTTTTCTTTTAAGCTAAGCCGGGAGACCAAGTCCTTGGCACGTTCTTTGCAGGGTAGTGAAGTGTTGCAAAACGGGAATGGGGTGATGTCCATGACTCGGTTATCACAAGCATATTGGTGACTAGGGTGAGGGATTAGTAGTAGGAGGAAAAAATAAGAGGGCAAGAGAAGATCATAGAGTTTCATGGTTATACCTTTACACCGTTTTGTTTTCGATTCTGTGATGATTGTAAGCATTAGGCAGCGGATTTTATAGTTGATGAATTAAAAATCTTCTTTTCAAATAAGAATATGTAAAAGGATAAAGGGATATGTAAACAAATCGTAAATATTTAATTTGAATATTATCTCATTTGTTGTCATAATTTTATTAACATATTAGTAATTTAATATATTAATTTACAAGATATCTCATCTCAAAATACGAGTTACTTTTTATATTTGTTAAATGTGCTAAAATGTTGACTTTAGTTGAGATTTGAGAAATATGGGGAGGATACCATTCATGGAAGTAACGATATTTTGATGCTTAGCTTAAATAAAAGCCACTTTTCTTGTACAATGTGGTACCTATTAATGTGATCCATTTATGAAGCATAAATCCTTTTTAGGACCATACCAGTATGATTGTGATCCGTTTATATAGCATAAATCCTTTTTAGGACTATGCCTATATGGTTGTGACTTTTGTTTTGCATATGTGGCCCATCGCAATTGGGCTTCCTCGTGACATATTGGTGGCATCTACACCCATCAAGTACTATTATGTTTCTCTGGCATTTTGTGATTAATTTGGTCATATCGGTGTGGTAGTTAGTCCATGAGAGACAGAGGGCTTAGGGTTTAGAAGCAATGACAAACATGATTCGGACAACAGAGGCAGCCGAGAACATCAATGTGAGGGAGGGTCTTATGATAGCCAAGAATAAGGATTTTTCAGAGATTGTGGTGGAAAGCGACTCCCTGACAGTTGTGAATGCAGTGAACAAAGGTGTGGGATTGAATCATCCTTGGAGAAATGTGGTGCTTGATTGTAGGGATCTGATGAAGGAGCATCGGATTGTGGAGATTAAGCATGTCTTTAGGGAAGCCAATAGATGCGTGGACAAATTGACGGAGTTGGGTCAGGGTCTGCATGGAGGATTGCATGAGGAGTCGGTCCCCCCTGTTGAGGTCGAGCCTCTCTGGAAGCTGGATGCAATAGGAGTGGTGTGGATTAGGAGGAAAAGGAAAGCTTCTTTTGCTATGTGTTAATTATTGGGTTGGGCGTTTCTGTGTGCTTTTGTTGGGCATTGCTTCCTGCTGGGTCTTTTTCTCATTTACCAAAAAAAAAAAAAAAAAACAGTTATTTCGGATCAAAAACTACAAAAAACTCTGGCCCTTTACATGCTTTGCAATCTTAAATTTATTAACATCGTTCTTATGGTTCACAATCTATCCAACTTTATGGTCCCTAAACAGCCTGGAATGATCATATGCATTTTCATCTTTGTATTTTTTTTTTCAATTATTTGAGAAGAAGAACACGTCTAATTGAAAAAGAGGGGAAAAATGGAATTCTCTTTGGACCTGGAATTCCTGTCAAGCGTATTGATCAAATGGGTGTCAATGAAAATGAAGCATTAGAGGATCAAAAGCCGGCTTTATTGCAAATAAGAAGCATGGTTCCTGTGATGGCGGATGACGATGTGTTGTGGGCAAGCAGACGCTTATACTTAAAGGTATCGAATTCTTCACGTGCAGCATTTGTCTCTCTTCTTCATCTTCATGAGTATGATGATTCGACTCTTTGCAATGAATTGCAAATAGGTCAGTTCATCTTCGTCCAAAACATCGAGTCCTCTTATCTGCTTGAGGACTAAACCTTGTAAGAGGTTTATATCCATTGATTGGATCACCAAAAGACATTTTTGTCGGATAAAGTTACCTAATTTTGAGGATCAATCTTCTGATAATGATGGAATCACATATCCATGGATTACATGGAGAAGTTTCTAGATGGGTTTAAGGAGAAAACCGTATCCATGGAATCACATAGACAAGTATGACGCATCAGATTAAGAGATGAAGAGATCCCACCACCATTTTCTCATCTCTTCTCCCTCTCATCTTGTCGGTATGACCATTAGTAGGAATGTGAAAGAAAAAAAGAGAGAATCAATAGAAAGAACTAGGAAGAGACAAATAAGGAAGAGAGAAGAGAGAAAGAGAAAGAGAGAGAGAGTCTTGGAAAGAGATCGTTAGAGACGGATAAAAGGAAAAAGTTTTTAGATAGTTTAGTTTAGTCATTTTGCTTATCATGATTCATAATTTGATTCTTTGTGGTGGTTTGGAATTTTCAAAACTTTATTCTAAGAATAAATATTTATATTTCTTTTTTTTAATATATATTTCTTAAGTAGACTTAATTTAAAGTTTGATACCCTAATTGGCATGGGCCATGCTTTTGCGACCAATCATGATTAATACAGCTCTAGAATTTTCTCACGCTGCAAAGTCTGGTTGAGTCTAAAAAGTTCTATTTATATGAGCAAACGTACCCTAATCTGTTTTTTCATCTAGAGTGGCTGCCCTCTGGTCTAGGGATGACAATGTCCGATTCGAATCAACCAATACCTAAAAAATTCAATACGTATGATTGGAATTTTTTTAAGTCAGATTAGAGTCATATTTGTTAGATTTTAATATTAGAATAGTCGAATCGATTCAGAAATGAATTAAGATTATAAAATAATTCAATTTCATCCGATCCAATAATAATTTATAATAAAATAATATTTTATTTTAATGTTATATTACTTGTTTACTCTTTTCTTTACATTATCTAAATTTTAAAACATTTTCAAATAGATTTAGTTTCTCATTTTTCTTTTTTCATACAATTTTATTTATTATTATTTTTTTCTTAAATTGGGTATAGATCAGGTATGTGTTGAGTACGGATCGATTTAGGATTGAACTGGATCAATTTTTAAATATGTATAATATATCAGATTGGATTGAATCGATTCAGATTTTTTAAAAAGATTTATAAAGTCGGATATGATTTTTTAATTTTTAATCCAAATCAGATTAGAATTGGATATAGATATTAAAATTAAAATTTAAAGTCAAATATAATATTAATATGATCCAAACCATAATAGATCCATTGCCCTCCCTACTCCAGCCGAGGGTCACGCCTGCTTAATCCATTTGGGACTTACATAGCTCTAACCAAAATATGTCCACTGTGGAGAACTAGCTCACTTTTTTTCTCTTTTTAATTTTTATATAAAATAGTAACTCATCTTAATTATATCAACCCAATTGATAAAGAAATAAAGAAATAAAATAATCAAATGCTTCTTTTCTTGTTTATTAAGATACCCAGGAAGAAAAAACAAATCAAGCAAAAAGCAAATAAAAATTAAAAGAAAAGAAAATATATAGACTAGAAAAGTGATAACGTGACAAAATTCTAAAGGCAATCATGCATTGTCCAAAATAAGGGGAAAAAAAATACACAAAACGTTAATGGCCAAATAGACTATTGCATCACTAAATAATTGATAGCCACAACACTCAAATAACTTGGCAAAAACTATATTAATGTTATTGGAAATTGCACCAATCAAGTGCTATATTGACAATTTTTTTTTAATAACAATCTAATATTTGTAATTATTTCGATTAATACAATTTGAAAGTTATCAGATCTAAATTAGAAAAAATTCTAATAATATAGTATTTTCTATTATCAAGTTTTGAACTTAATATTTGATTAAAAAAATTGACATTATTATCTATTAGACTGACTACCTATCGTGCCACAATAACATTGGCATAACTTCATTTCTTATGGTATGGTATCAACCCACACAAATCGTTACAAAAATTATCCTATTATTTAAGTATATTGGGTTATGTACATTTTGCATATATGAATAGTGTTGGTGATTTTTCTTTTAAATGTTATTATTATTTTGGAGTGTGATTTTCTTTTTTTTTTTCTTTTTCCGAAGTCGGTAATAAAGAGAGTGATACTCTTTATAAGAATTTTAGATTATTAGAAAGCACATCTTGTGTAGAACTCAAAAAATTTAATTATCAAATTTTCAGTTTACATTTTCTTTGATAGTTATATATATAATGTGACAAATTTGTTATCACAGTGTAATGTATCTCAAATGGTCATTTATTTACAAATGATTAAAGTGAATATAAATAAGATTTTTTAAAGTTAAACTAAATAAAATAAAAATTTAAGGAGCAAATTGGATTAACATAAAAAATATTGTCTCCTTTTATTTATATAAAAAATATATATTCAAAATCAAGTTTAACTTAAATACCTTACCACTTTTTTTAATTCGGTCATATAATCGATAAAAAAACATTCTCATACAAAATATCAATCCTAATTTTTTAACAAATAATATAAAATGTAGCCGCTCTAAATAAAAAAATTAATAATAATTTTTTTACTCCAAAATGAAATAAAGTAATTATTGAATTTGATATTCTAGTTGTGATTGGTGCATTTAAAGTCACTAATAGTTTATTATTTTTTTCATCGTCATTGACAATTATAAATCATATATATTTAAAATTTCTAATATTTTTATTTAATTCTTTATGATATTTATGGGGTTGCTCATTTGATAATAATGGCTACTTTTTACCTATTAGGCCATCGAGATTGAGATCTTAATTCCCCTTAGTTTGTTGTTGATAATTGAATTTATTTAATTTTTGAAAAATTATATAATATAAAATTAATAATAATTTTATGAAAGATAATTATTTATAAGATAATAATTATTTATTTAATAACACTTTGATGTGATAATTGACTTCATAAATGTGCCAAAAAAATAAATATTCATGTCTCTTTAGGAAATTTGAGTATAAAGAGTTTTTATTTAAATATTATTTTTTAAAATCTAATATTTAAACATTTATCTATATATATATTTCTATAATTTAAATTATTATTTTAAAAAAAAATCCTAATACACTCATTTTTACCCTGTTTTTTTTTCCTACCGGCAGTAAATAAGAATATTTGAGGTCCAATTGAATGTATAGTGTCGGCCTCCCGCGACAGCATTCCCGACCCAGTAGTTTAATCCAAAATTTCTAGCAAGATTCTCGTTTCACATACTAAATTTATAACATACTTTTCTGGATTTTCATATTTGGATTGGAGGATCACATTTTAATTTTGTTGACTGTTCCTATTGTCTTTTTCTTTATTTTTCTATTACTAATTATAATCACTTCAGAGCTCATAAACTTCAATCTCCGAAACACTCTCGCAAACTCTTCTTCACACGCAACAGAGCATAACGCAAACCAATCAAAATTTTCATTTTTCCAATCAAAATTTTCATTTTTCCAATCAAAACCCTAATTTCATCCTGATTTTGCGTTCAACAAAATATCCACAAAAATTTTCCCATCAAATTTTCGAAATCTCGACTTCTCAATCAAAACCCACATCAAAAACCCTTAATTCTTTCAGATTTCATTTTGGATAATCGCAGTTCTCCATCAAAACCCAGATAGGAAAACCCTAAATTTTATTCTTTCGAATGAAGCTGTTTGTGGGGTTTTTGGTGTTGATTTTATTGAGTGAGATTGCTAATGGGAGGTTCATAGTGGAGAAGAACAGTTTGAGAGTGACGTCACCTGATAGCATCAGAGGAACGCATGATAGTGCCATTGGGAATTTTGGGATTCCACAGTATGGAGGAAGCTTGGCTGGGAACGTTGTTTACCCCAAAGACAATAGAAAGGGTTGTAAGGAATTTGATGGGACACCTTTCAAATCGAAACCTGGGTCTCTTCCTACTTTTGTCTTGGTTGATAGAGGAGGTGAGGATTTTTTTTTTTAAATAATTAATTTATTTGTTTGTTCTTGATTAGTTAGATTGTTTGTGTTTTTGAACTTGGATGTGCTTGATTATTTGGAAATCTGTGATTTGATGTATTTGACATTTCTTTTAAATCCATACCTCGGTCTGTTCCACTTTTGTTTATGTTGATATAGTAGGTGGGTTTTTGTTTATTTATTTTATCTATTTATTGGATTTAAAGCGTGATACGTTATTTGATTTTCATGATATTGTTGTTCTTTTTACTAGGTTGTTTGTATGTTTAATTTGGTTGTGGGACAGAGATGACTTGCTTGGCTATTTTAGGAAACGTTTAGCCTCGGGTGTGCTTTATTTTTTGGGGAAAATTTTGTTTAGTGGTTGATGATTTTCAATTGAGTTAGCTCTGGCTGATCTGAATTTGAGCCCTTTTTTTTTGGAAATTATTTTGTTTCCACTTTCTTCCTGGTAGATAAATGAGGCGGTTTTTTTTACACCACTCTTTTCAACTTTGCTTTTGCTAATTTCTTGTTTTTGTCACTGTTGTTTGTTTGTTTGATTAATTTGATTGTTTGGGAGGTTGGAAATGTTGAGTTACTGGAGTCTCTGGGAACTAATTAGGATTTGCTTGGGTATTTTGGAAAATTTTTCGGGCTTGGGTGTGCTTTATTGTTGGGATTTTGTTTAGTGTTTGGTGTTTTATTGCTGGTTTTGTTGAATTATTTTTTTTATGTTCCATGTTGTGTTTCCATGTCTGCAGATGATTTACTTCAATTTTTTGTATATTTTTTAGACATGAATGCAGGATAGAGAATCAAGTCACTGAGAATTATGTTTTTGAGTTCCTTCTTGTGTTTCCATGTCTGCAGATAATTTACTTAAATTTTTTCTATATTTGTTAGGCATGAATGAATGCAGGATAGGAGAATTAAGTCACTGAGATGTGCATAATGACGGCTTTCATTCTTAGTGTGATATGTCAATGTAACCATTTTAAACATATCACAAGTCCTTTTTTGCTAATTTATTATTGATTAGGATTATCAGAACCTGGCTTATTATATAGAAAGATATAACAGGGATAGAACCAAAGTGGAATTTTTAATTTGGTTGACTTTTTAGTCCGGGATCCATTGAGTTTGGCACATGTATTTTCTGTTTTTATTTTAATTTCTCATCACCCCGTTTATGCTAGCATGCTAAATGTGTATACGACACTGTGGGCATTGTAATTATCAAGGTTTTTTAAATGCGTTGTTAAATTCCAGTATCTTGAAATGTCTGTTCTTTCCTATACTATGATTTAGTTTTGTGCTGTAGTGACTCTATTTTCCAAGATTTAAAATTCTTATCTGAAAGGTGATGAGGGAGTTTATTAACTATGACAAGATTCCTATGCCTTACTTAAGCCCTTTGTGGAATACTTGGCATCTCTTGCTAATGAACTTTGGCCCGGTATAATCTTAAAACAAGGTGGAAAAAGGGTGCTAGCGTAGATTCAGTGACAGTATTACACTTACACGGTAGGAAGCCTTGAATGCCCAGATGATTGGAATTGATCATTTTAATGGATGCCCTTTAGAAGTGGCAAACTTCAGCCTAGTTCTAGTTGAATTGTTTAATTATCTGTTTTTTCTATTATGGATTAAAAAAGAAAGCCTAAGCCTTTTATTTTCGCTTCAGATTGCTTTTTTGCATTGAAGGTATGGAATGCCCAAAATGCTGGTGCTTCTGCAGTGCTTGTTGCTGATGATATTGAGGAACCACTGATAACCATGGACACTCCTGAAGAGGATAGTAAAAATGCAGAATATATTGAGAAAATTACCATACCATCTGCACTTATTGAGAAAAGTTTTAGTGAAACATTAAAGAAAGCAATCAATGATGGCGAGATGGTTAATGTGAATCTTGATTGGAGGGACGCTGTTCCACACCCAGATGATCGGGTGGAATTTGAGTTGTGGACCAACAGTAATGATGAATGTGGGGTAAAATGTGACATGCTTATGGAGTTTGTAAAAGATTTTAAAGGTGCAGCACAGATACTGGAGAAAGGTGGTTACACTCAATTCACTCCCCATTATATAACTTGGTACTGTCCTCAGGCATTCACAGTGAGCAAACAATGCAAATCACAATGCATTAATCATGGAAGATATTGTGCTCCAGATCCTGAACAAGATTTCAGCAAAGGTTATGAAGGGAAAGATGTGGTAATTGAAAATTTGAGGCAATTATGCGTGTTTAGAGTCGCAAATGAGAGCAAAAAGCCTTGGGTATGGTGGGATTATGTGACCGATTTCCAAATAAGGTGCCCAATGAAGGAAAACAAGTACAACAAGGAATGTGCTGAAGCTGTTATCAAATCTCTTGGTATAAAATTTATCATTCTAATGTACAAGATGCAGTCATCATTTAGGAATTCTTGTAATAATGTTAATGATGGACCTGTCCAGGGCTTGATCTTAAAAACATTGAGAAGTGTATGGGAGACCCTGATGCTGATTCTGAGAATCCTGTTCTGAAAGAAGAACAAGATGCCCAAGTATGCACTCTCTTGTTCTCACCTTGTTTTAGGCTTTACTTGCTCTCTTCAAGTACTTCTCTGAGAGGTCTTTTGTGCAAGCAATTATTTGTAATATATTATTTTATTTCAATATCTTCAATGGTTTGACAAAGATATTTCTGTAGATTGGAACAGGATCAAGGGGTGATGTAACCATCTTGCCAACCCTTGTTGTCAATAATCGGCAATATCGAGGTAAGCCTGTGTGCTTGTATTTTCTCGTGTGATTTAGGTAGTTTCTGTTTCTAAATCTAACAAGTGCACAGGGAAGTTGGAGAAGGGTGCTATTCTTAAGGCTATTTGTTCTGGTTTTGAAGAAACTACTGAGCCGGCCATTTGTTTGAGTGGCGGTAAGCTAGTTACATGTGAACTTGGAAGCTATTCCGAGTTTCAGCTGTACTGACTGTAGCTTATATGATGTAATAACTTTTTGTGGCAGATGTGGAGACAAATGAATGCTTGGATAATAATGGTGGTTGCTGGCAGGATAAAACAGCTAATATCACTGCTTGCAAGGTGCTAAAAAAAAATGGCTATAAGAATTTTCCAGTTGCTCAACAATAAACTAACTTCTTATTAATATTTAGGATACTTTTCGAGGGAGGGTATGTGAATGTCCTATGGTCGATGGTGTGCTGTTCAAAGGCGATGGTTACAGCCACTGCGAAGGTACAATATTGTGCTCTGTTTTTACTATCATGGAATATGGGAAAGTAATCAGTGATCATTACAAACTATGCATATTTAGTTGAATTCTCTGATGGAGGATGAGCAAAATAATTTAACATTGTCCTTCAAGCGAAAAAAAAAAAAAAATGTACATAATCATACAGCTTCATATTATAAACTCGAGTCCAAACCATAGTTACCAGATTCAGGGATCGTTCAGGACGTGTTACAGGTTTGGGGAATGTGATGCACGCATATGTGCAATCACAATGTGTAAGGGGGTAGGCTTAGTTAGTACGCAAAGGTTTGTTTGATTTACATGGTTAGTTCATTGTGTAAGTGTGCGTGTGTGTGTAGTTTCCCCCCCTCTAAAATCAAATATGTTTGAAATTTTAGAAAGACTCAAAGTTTGACTTGGATATTATATAGCATATTTCATGTGGATGCATAGTTTTTATGCACGCAACACAAGCCCTATGTCGATAAATATGACAGTTGAATATTATAAACCTTAATTTTCGAGACTAAGTTTACCATAAGGACTCTAGAACCAAAAAAGAAAGAAAATTTTCCTAGATTTGAAGTTGATTTTATTTCAAACATAATGATATGCACAATGCTTATCATTTGGAAACAAATATTCTATGAAAACATTAAGGAATTAGTAAAAAATAAGGATTAGTTTTCTTATTTTAGTTTATAGCAATATTTTTTTTTTAATTAGTAGTTACCTTAGTTTTGAAAATCCTTCATATTATGAATGATTTTAGGGATTTGTTTTTAGTAAGAATTTTATTTTATTGTAAATTCTAGTTTTCTCTATTTTATTGTAAACCTACTTAAAGAGGGAAAACTGTACCAAGGGAAGTGAGGATTTTCTTGCAGGGTATCAATTGACTAGATCCTGTACTAAAGACCAATTATTATAGCAAAACAATTGATGTTGTTGGACTCAAGGAAAATGTATGTCTTTTACAGCTCTTTTCTAAACTATTCTTGCCTCTTCCCATTAAAGATTTTCTTTATCTCATAAGGAAAACGATCCATGTTCTGAAACATACGATCCAGAATAGAATTCGTGGTAATTTTAACAAATCTGGCAACTATGGTCCAAAAATGAATTATTAGGATTTCCCATGGTCAATTATCAGTTCCTTTCAACACTTTATTTTACTTATATTTTTAGTGGCGGGAATTTTAGTTGCTGCCCCTTGGGTGTGCAGTTGTAAACCCATTGAACATGTGCCTTTGGCAAGCAGGTTTTAACCCCACCTCTTAACACATTCTTCATTGTGAAGCATCACAATCTGTTGAGTTTAGGGACGTCTTTACGTGGGAGATGGGTTTGGTTAGGGATTTATATTTCCTTTGTTCTCTTTGCAGAAGTTAGTGGTCACTACCATGTTATTTCTGGTAAAAACTCATCTTAAGAGGGTTGAACTCTCTCTGGTGCTAAATATTAGGTTAGAGCAGTGTGGGATGTTTACAGTAGAAAGGTCTAAAAGGAAGATATTTGGCTGGAAGAGTGGTTACCTCCCCAAATAAGATATGGTGCTATCCTTTTATTTTTTGATAGGGAAAGAACATTCATTAAATGTGAAGAAGAGAAAGATAATACTGGAAATAAAATGACAAGAAGAGGGGAAAAAAAAGGAAAAATTAGTTAAAATAGGATGGATTTTCCATCTCTTTCCATACTGGTAACTTACACTCCACAATAAAGCCCTGATAGCCAAACACCAAAAAGAGCCAAAAGACAATCTTATACAATAATAGTAGAAGCAAAAAAGATTATTCCTTATAGATTCTTGTACATGTCCCAACCACAAAGACCACAACACTAATAACCTGTACAAGCCTTCAAAGTTTCCTCTCTCTCTTGGTGTTGGTCTATGGGGGTAGCAATGCCTTGTTGCTCCTCATTTTTCAATGCACTCATGTATTCCAAATTAAGATAAATTGAGTCACCTGCAAAAGGAAGTGAGAAATCATGTATTCCAAATTAAGATAATTGAGTCACCCGCAAAAGGAAGCGAGAAATCTAGGCATTCTTATTCTCTCCCTTACCAATTTAGAACCTTTAACAAACCTTGGATTGAAATTACCAATATTTAAATGAAATGAAGATAGAATCTCTTTACCAAAGAGCCCGAGAAGAATGTAAATTTCTGCTGACCTCAGTTTTTAATGATGGGAAATGGTGGAGAAGCAATTCATTACCATATTGATTCCTTTTAATAGAACCGAGTCAATTATCTCGAGAATAAGAAAATATGTGACAGTCTCCTTGTTCATTTGATCATATGCCTTCATCAGAGCATGCTCCATTTTTAACATCTTCCTAGGTGAAGTCATTTTGGTATGCACTGGGTCCCTTCTTGTTCCAAAACCAAAGATTTGTGCAATCATATCCTATATGCTCCACACCGAGGCCTAAACTAGTACTCTTGATATATTTTGTTGCCTTCATGTAACTAGTGGAGATGGGGTTGCAATTCCTGACCCACGTCTTAAATGCGCACAAAATTCTGCCAATTCGCACCCTTTACAGGTTCTACGGGTGGTGGTTTTCCTCCCAAACAGATCTAACCATTTTGTGTTTCATTTTACATCTGTTTGATAGATTACCATCCAAATGTGATCTATCTCATTTGCAACTTCATATGACTCTTAACTAAATATAATGAAACTTTTTTTTGGGGGGGGGGGGTAGAGGATGACTTCTAGACATCGTCTGCTAATTTGTTAGAACAGGGATGGGTAAACAATGATATTAAAAAATCATATGCCAATTAAACGGATCAATTATGCCATTAGGAAAGAGCTCTCTTCCAATTAACTGATCTTTTTTTGATGCCACAGAATTTTCCTTTGCCGTAAAGAGAAAAATATTCCTAGACAGCACTCCAGGAGACAAGATATTATTTTGGAATTCACAAGCTAGAATAGTATCAAGTCTATCGGACCAGCTCAACTCGTCCCCGATATATACAATTATTTTAGGTCAACTGTTTCAAATGCCTCCAAAGATACATCTCTATTAAACTAATTTTCTTATTTTTCACTTTTCTTTCTTTTTTCTTCGATAGACAAATAATTTTGTTGGAAACAAAAAAATAATTTATATTTGAGTATATCTATCTATCTATCTATCTATCTATATATAATATTTATAATATTTATATTAATATATATAATATTTATGTATCAGCATGAATGCTAAAAATCAATATCTGAGCAAGTGATGAAAGCACTCCTGCAGCAGCAGTTTATTAAATAATTTTCCTATCTTTTACCAGAGAAAATTGAATAATCTATGCAGTGTGAACGGGACACCACCAAGGCCAGCAGTGCTATCCAATGGAGAAAAACACTAAGTACTTTACCTTAATTAACATTATTCTCAGAACAGAAGTGAATGAGACAAGGGACCTTGCCTCAAAGACCTAGAAACACCAAATTGATATGATACTCCATTTTTTAAGACAGAAGAATGTGCAAAATTGCAAGTTTGAATCAATTCCTCTACACCCACAGAATTTGGATCTCTAAGATGTGAATTAGAGAATACCAACATATATAATCACGGGCCATGTCAAGTACACCAGTAGTTCCTGCGAGATCCCCAACTTTTAGATTGGATTCCACCATCTCTTTGCTGTGGAGTGGGAATCATATCTAAAATATTTCCTTCTCTCAACAAAAGTCTTTGATAGCCCGCTAAACTCTTCATAACCTTAGCCCACCATGCTGTGGTAAACGCTTAAAGATGGCTCCCTTTTCCTCGGATCATCAAAACTCTTCTACCATCTGTAATTACATGAAGCACCTCAAAACAGTCCCTTTAGACACTTGATAGGTAGTGTCAGAATTTTCTGTTATTAGAATCTTTCAAGGCTATCAAAATTTTAAACCCCAGACCTTTCGAGTTGTACCTCTGGCTCACTCCAAGTCCTGTCAAACTTTGTATCATTCCATTGATGCCTTCACTCTTCCTCTTGTTCATTAGGATCTTTGTTCCACTCTCAATTGGATTCTTTCTTCCTCTCTTATTCTAATATGCTTAATGATCTATTAAGCATTGAAACTCAAGTCACGAGTGTGTCCTCGATTAATTAGGTTTAGCGTCATGGGTTCCTTCTTTCATGATATTCTCTTTATTGTCAATAACATAGCTTTATATCTAGTACATATACGTCTACTCCAAAGCCGATCCCAATTATTGGGATTAAGGCTCTGATTGTTGTTGTTGTTGTTGTTGCTGTGTCTTTTGTTAGAGGTCACTTTCCACTATATTTGCTTGATCGTCATTGAAAATTTTTTTCACATCTCTTTAGGAGTGTCTCCTATGATTTTTCTTTGAACAAGATGATAACCCCTAGCTCCCGATTCTCTTTTCAAATTCTTGATTCGATCCAAACTTGATTTTTTGTAGTAAGTTTATTATAGATTATACATTTGTATGATTATCTAATTGAACAACTTCAAAATTTGAGCAACTGAGCCTTTATTCATTTTGTTCATGTTGTTACTTTGTCTGCATGGATGATGACCACCACAAAATCATTTCTGAGAAGGTTAAGTTAAAAACCTCGAAATCATTTTGTGCATAGTTCATCCCATGTCTTGTATCTATGTGCTTTTGTTAATGCGTGATTTATCTATATTTGTATTCCGAGTATGGGAGCCTGCTTGTACATGTTTTAAGCGCATGTGAGCACAGGTATTTCTTCAGATTAACTCCCCCCCCATTTAGAATGGTCTTTTCAGTGGCAATCATCTTGTAGTGATTGTTGCTGGATTCATATATAATTATCCTGCCACTTTTCTGCAGCAAGTGGACCTGGGAGATGCAAAATCAATAATGGAGGTTGTTGGCATGATGCTAAAGATAATTACACCTTCTCCGCTTGTGTGGTTTGCGACCCTCTCTCTCTCTCTCTCTCTCTCTCTCACACACACACACATAATTTACTTCTAATTCAATCTTTTTCTCTTAACAGGATGTTGAAGGCAGTAAATGCCAGTGTCCTCGAGGATTTAAAGGTGATGGTGTCAAGAGTTGTGAAGGTAAGGCAGGCTTAACTCACCATGTGCTTCCCTTGGTGGGATATGATATAGTAATCATTATTAAGCATTCTACCCAGCCTATAGATCAGTGCAAGATGCACAAGCAATCTACATAATCACATTCAACTCTACTTGAAAAGAACCACTGGCATAATCCTTTTCTTTTGACTAGCCTTGATGAAAAAAATGTTCAGCTACTTCGTTATGTATTCTTAATTGTACAGGGGTTGGTCTTCTGGTGCTGTTTATCAGGATGTTGATTGTATTGATTCCATATCTGTTTTCATTCTTTCTGGTGTACTAGATGGCATCCATTTGGATTAGTTTATTCTTCAATTGCAGCAATGCTTTTTTAGTCCTGTTCAATTTCTTCTCAAAGTTTCTGTTCCCTTATGATAGATCTCTAGATCCTCTGAGGCTATAGCATACAATTGCCTCCAAAACTACCTTCAACTCCATGTTTTATCTCTTTCTAAGCACCAGTCACCATCATTCTCTTAAAAGATTAAGTTGATTTCCACCTTGTTTAACCTTCCTTTTATTTCAGTGCGATGGAACTATGCTTATAAAATATTTTATTTAAAAGGGGATTCCATTAAAGGATTAATGGGAAAGTTATATTGTTTGCGACATTGATGATGGGAAAATGACTTCAATTTTATGGGGAAATCACAGAATTATCATAACTCTTTTCGCAATATTTGCAAGAAAATTTTTTTGGGCTCTTTTCTATAATTCAGCTTGCTTGAATTTTCCCTTTTGCTTGAATTGTCTAGTTGAGCCTTTAATGGGGGGTCGCTTCTATAGTGGAAAGATGAAGAACCTATTTCTCAATTTGTTAGATGCCCAAGACATGTTGAGCCTTCTAAATGATGAAATTGTTAAAAAAACCATGCTGACAGAGTGAGAACAGAGGATGTGCTGTTGTCTCTTTTCTGGATTTGATAGAAGTATTGCTTGTGTAAATATTCTAGATTCTGGCTTATCAGATCAAATGGGAAGATTTTGCAAAATATGTCTGTAGTTCTTTCAAGTGAAATTGTATTTGTATATCAAAGTTTTTGTTTGACCTTATTGTTTTCTTGTGAATGATAGATGAGAATTGCAACTTATTGCTCAGAATTTTTAATTTGCAACTTGCGTCCATGCAGATAAAATTTGAGTTTCAGTTTAAAGGCATCCTGGGATAAAGCTATAAGTTCTTCTTATATCAATAACTTTTTGTCTGGTTTTCTATTTACCCACAGATGTTGATGAATGCAAAGAGAAAAAGGCCTGTCAATGCCCTAAATGCAGCTGCAAGAATACATGGGGTAGCTACGAGTGTTCTTGCAGTGGGGATCTTCTGTACATTAGAGACCATGACACGTGCATCAGTGAGATCACCAACTTAAGTTTTCTGACTTACTTTTTGTCCTAGAATATCATATGTTTGTTGGTTGTCATTATGTGCCATTTATTTTTATCTGCAGGTAAGAGAGCTAGTGATTCTAAATCTGCATGGACTGCTCTGTGGATCATTTTGATTGGTTTAGCTATTGCTGCTGGTGGAGCATTTCTTGTATACAAATACAGATTACGGGTCAGTTCTGATGCATTTTACCTTAAATTGGATCCTTAATTCCAGTAAATTTAAGCATTTTGGAACTGGCTGCTTTCTTATCTCCCAGCGCATCTCAAAATGAACAGAAGAAAACAAACAAAATTATAGAAATTAATTAATAGAAACAGTTGCCTTTGCCACTACTGTCCCTGCAATTGGAAAGTCTGGTCCTGAGTTATAACATTGCTGCTTTGATAAATCCAATCAAGACCTTGTTTCTGTAGGAGTTTGAATAGATGTTGTAGTATCAAATATGAAAATGTTTTGAAGTAAAGCTTTAGGACTAATATATGCCCTAGAATGTAGTTTTCTATTTCATGAAACTGATGCCCAGTAATTCTTTAACATCAAGCTAGATGTCCCTTACCGTGTAACAAAGTTCACCAAATTCTTCAAGTATCCTAAGAAACACGTGGGATCTAGGGTGGGTTTTTTTATTAAGACAAGGCTGTTTTATGGATTGAACCTGAGACATCTAGTAAAGATGCAAGCAACTTTACCATTCAAATTAAAATTTTGATGGTTTTGACACCTTAAATTAGACTAAATGTGATGATATCTGTTGGTCTGACTATCCTCACCCATTTCAAGCTTCCAGCTTGAGACTTCATGGGCGAAGTGCGGCTTTGCCTTGCCTAGCTAATTTTTCATTTTGAGTCTGAAAGTTTGGCCTTACAGCCAGGCCAATCTTGCTTGAGTTGCAGTGGCAAAAATCAGTTTGTGCTTCTGTTCCTGTTCATCACCATAACCTCAGAAATGCCAGGACATATTAGTGTAGATTTATACACTGATGGCTTCAAATTTGAGACTCAGTGGTGTTGAAACTTTTTGTTGACTTTTACACTTCTGGATGCTAATATATTTCATGTGATGCCTTTTCCAGTCATACATGGACTCAGAGATCAGAGCTATAATGGCACAATACATGCCTTTGGACAGCCAACAAGAAGTACCAAATCATATCAACGACGAACTGCAACATGCATGAAGAACCAAATCAATTGTTTGGCAAGTTGTGTAGAAACCCTGAAAGAACATGGTTTGACCTGCCTCATCTACCAGGCAGAATCTCAAAGGATAGCTCCTGTAGTCTTTGTTAGATACGTTTGTACAACAACGAGAAATTGAAATATGAAAATCCAAATGTCAAATTGTCCCAGTATTAGTAAAGAAAGATGAATATTTAAAGTAGGCATGGTTCATGGGACAGTTCGTAAGATCAAGGTCGTGCTGTGGCAGGACAAACACATGTTGATATTGTGAAGGTGTTGCCCAACTTAGGTTACACCTCTGTAACTTTCAAGTGCCTCGCCATTTCTTATCGGAGAGATACAAGAATAGCAACAGGATTTGAAAAGCGAAAATTTTATATTCTTAAAAGAGAAATATTATTCTCAAAGAAAAATATTATTAATCATAAATATTAAAATAATAAAACACTATAGGTATTTATAGGGAATATAAATCTTATAAATTATAAAATTATAAAAAATAGAAAATTAAAGAAATATAGAAACTAGAAAAATTAAGAAACTAAAACTAAAAAAATTAGAAAATTAAGAAATATTAAATATTAAAAAATTATAAAAATTAGAAACTAATTAAATTAACAGGGCTCTTTCTCTTTTCTTAAGCCTCCTGAATAATTATTGGAAATTTATTTCACATCAGTCATTCCTTCATGAAAATAACTCGCTCAAGAAAGATACCTCCAATGACTTATAACCATATTCTCAACTCTCTTCTTTGATTTTTTTGCCCAAAAATATACACTAAGTATGATAGATATTAAAACAACTGTTATTGTAAGTTCACTCAATTTAAAAAATATTGAGTCTCCAATAATATTAAGAAAATCTAGACGCTTCTGAAACTCTGAAACAACGATATCTTCACCATCGATATAAATTCAATTTTGTGATTTCACTAACCCATCATTTAAATCAATTTCATCAAATTTTTCGATAAGAGATTGTTTTTCCTGACTGATCAAAACATTTCCCAACATTTTGAATGGATCAAACTTGTCTTTAATAGCATATATGTATCTCTTCAAATTGTTCTTTAACTTCATAGTTATCATTCTCTCTACATCATTTTTGTCTGGTGCTTCCGGTTTGCCTTTTTTTTCAACAAAAGTATCATTCTAAATAGATATTCCTGAAGCCACCGTCTTCTCGGTTATCGCCAGAGTTTGTACATGTTCATCTGAAAATTTATCCTCATTAGTATGAACACTATGAGATTGTTGGGGTAATATGGGACTGAAGTGAGGTCCTTGAGCGATTCTCCTCGCGTCACCTTCACCTCCTATATTATCCTGGTTTAACCGTAATATCTGTAGATCCGTATTTATCTGTTCTATTTGTGAATCTAATAACTCCATTCGAACAGACAAAGTTTATATTGCAGTTATTATGATTTGCAACTTTCTGAATACATCAGAAAGAGTACTATTTTCACCGACTTGGATGGTCATTACAAGCGAAAGCCTTGGTTTTGATACTACCTAATACGGGAGAGATAGAAGGAAGACAATAGGGTTTGTAAAAAAGAAAAATCTAAACTCTCAAAAGAGAAATATCATTCTAAAAAAAAATATTATTAATCATAAATACCAAAATAATAAAACACTATAGGTATTTACAAGGAATGCAAATCTCATAAATTAGGAAACTATAAAAATTAAAAAATTAGAAAAATATAGAAATTAAAAAAATTAAGAAACTAAAATTAAAAAAATTAGAAAATTTAAGAAACTAAGAAACATTAAATATTAAGAAATTATAAAAATTAGAAATTAATTAAATTAATAGATCTCTTTCTTTTTTCTTGAGTCTCTTGAATAATTATTGAAAATTTATACCACGTCACTTTATCTACGGAGGATCATTCATTCTCATTTGCAATAAATATAGATACTAAAAGAGAAATATCTGCACCCCCAGTTTCAGATAATAGCATTTTTCACCTCCCAATCTCTTTATAGCATTTGATTTCATAATGTTGAGGTGCCAGTCAATTGAATAGTTGATGGCTGAACTTGAAATGACGTTTTGTGGCGCATGAAAGCTTTAGGGTTAGATGAAGGGTGCATTTTATGGTTGCAAGTGGACTAAGCCATTCATGTGCCGCAGGTGACTCGGCTTGTTAAAAGCCTGGTATGACACATAAATTTTGCTAAATTAGTTGAGCATTATTCCGATTTTTGGTCTGATTCATTAAATGAGTTGTCTGAACATAAAGATCTTACCTCGAGTTTGAGCTTTTGAAAACGAACAAAAAAAAAGATATCGAGAGACTAAGTTTGTAAAAATTGGGTTTCATAATTGTTTGTACGAATTAGTCAGGTTTTTAAATATTCGTAATCAAATATTAAAAAAAAAATCATAAAGATCTTGGACAAGGAGAAAAAGATCACTGGTTGTATTTAACAACTTAATCCAATGTTTCTCAAATGATTTAGATCAAAGTTGTCAAATTCCCATATGCCCCCCTGCATCAACTTGTGAGGATTGAATATATAAACTCGGGATCTAATTCCTCAATCTAGTACGAGGTTTGTTCTATCAGGTTCTATGTCTTAGTAATGCATCTATGGTGGAGGATGTTAAAGCAGATGGGTAGCTTATTTTTTGTCATGGATCATGGCTTTCGCGGCTTTCCATCAACGTTTGAGAAGATGTTTTCAACCCGTTTCTGGAAACTATTTTCCGAGTTAAATAATTCACAAGCTCATAAGAACCGGCCAAAGTGATACTCATTTGTAATGAATAATTGAAATGACCACAGCTGTTATTTAGTAAATGAGTGCATATCTTGTATATCTGTCATGCAGTTCATGGCTTCACGTCGTCCAAAATTAATGTCATTTCCGTGAGGTCAGGTTTCCCAAAATTTGAATCTTTGAGACTGTTTTCCACAAATCCAAAGAGACAGAACTAAAATAAAAAAATTTATATATATATTATTTATAATTAATTTATATTTAAAATTATAATTTAACTAATTTAAATCGAGACGGAGTATAATTCAAAAACCGTGTGGATTACAAACCTCAATACACAGAAGACTAAGTCAGAGAGAGAGAGGCATAGATTTTCAGGGATGACGCTCTCAGACACGTTACAAAAACAAGTCAAAGAGAAGTACAAGAAGTCGGCCAACAGATACATACTATTGATTCAAACAAAGGACCAGGCGAGTTGCTGCTTTCTATAAGGAAATTCAAGGCCCAAGGTCGTGGCATTAAGTGCACCCACACTACAAGTTGACAGAGCCTTCTATTTTTGACTTTACTATCATAGACATGCAAGCTTTATTATTATTATTTTCATCATTTATTCATATTTTATCTAACTAATCTACTATAAAATCTAATTTATTAAAAAGTTAACTCTTTCAAATTTTTTTTCTTTATTCTTAACACTCAAACTCAAAATCTCTAATTAAAAAAAATAAAATATCTAATTATTTAAATCAAAAAAATTGAACCCCTTTATATTAGTCATGAAACTTGCAACAAATTAATCGAACTACCACTTAATTCAGTCCAAATGTTCCAAATATGGCTAAGATTTTAAATTAATCTATCAAGCAAAAATGAGTTTAAATTTTAGTTATAGTAGTTCGTTAACCCATTCAACTAACCAAATAAATTGAGTTTGAATCATCTTAAAATAAACTTTTAACCGTTCTACAACTCCTAAGTAGAGCGAGTAGTACGAAACAAGGTGGTAAAAATGGAGAAACAATTGAATTTTTTGTGGTATCAATGTTCATGAAGGTTATTCCTCTTTTATTACATATATGATCAAACTAGTTTATTACCGGATCAATTAAACTCATTACAGAAGGTAAAATCTTCTTCCGCATTGAATTAAGACTGCGACCGGAGATATTCATATCGCCTCCATTCAACATGTTAAGGCGATCAAGGCGAGGAGAAATTCAAATCGAGCCCAAGATCCATTCCATTGTAGGCAATTGGTGCGTACATCCAAAGGTCATCCGAGCTTAAGAGCTACAAGGAAAATGCAAGGAATCAGAAAGTCTTTTTGCTCAAGGGTTTCATGTCTTACAAGCAATTATTCCACTAGCACATACATTAGCTTAAGAGGAGCCGCATGGCCACAACATAGCTCTAGCGTGGCCCCATAGCTCGAGACTCAAGTAAAAACAGGCTAACTGATTAATTATTTGACAAGGTATATGCTAGTCCATATTCAACTGCTGGATCTTTCATATATTTCTTCTCTTCCTGATGAATTCTTATTGCTAATTTTTTCACCGAACCTTGTGGAATGTCATCAATTTCAACATAGGCAAAATCAATTTCAGTAACATTCTTCCAACTTGAAAGCATGCAAGAGGCATTGAGTTGCTCATACCTTGATTTGTAGTTGCAAGAACTTCACGTATTGGACAGCTTCTTCAAGCATTGTGCTTATATCAACCTGTCGTACAAAGAAACTTGTTTGTCAGGACTCTAAATGTGTACAGGTATTACTCCAAATTGAAAAAATAAATATAACTAAATAATGCATGCATGTCCCACCCACCTTTGTTCCATTCGGGACTAGGCCCTGCAATATGCTCAGCCGCTCATTTATCCTCTCCCTTCTTTTCTGCAAGTTCAACAGATAGATCTGACTGTCAACTCTACCATGTAAGGCACTACATATCTTATGGTTTAAGTGCATGTGCCATGACCAGTGATTACGTACCCTTGCATAGACACTTTGTGGATCTGTGGCTGATCCCCTACTGGCCCTTGTTTTGCCCTTCAAGTTAAGAGCTGCAGCTGCTTTTGAGCTTGAAGTCGCTCCTCCATTTACATACTGAGAAGCAAGAGAATCATCCTCTGAGCAGTAACTGCTTTTGTTCTCTTCAATATTGCTGGTAGATGCAACCTTCGGCTTGATCTTTGGTTTTACATGTTTCTTGCCCTTCTCAACCTGCATAACCAAGTCAATATCACTCTGCTTGCAATTATTATATGACACTGCAATTTGCCATCCTCATAAGAGGTAAAGGCGAGACTGTGTTAAGAAAGTTTTGACACTTACATCTTCTGAACTTCGTGTCCTTTTCTTAGGATTTTCTGACACTTCGAGGCTTTTATCTTTCAGGGCACAAGCTAGCACTTGAATGTCCAAATCTTTGCCAAGCTGCAAATTCTTGGCAAGAACTGCAGCAGGTCGGCTATCCCCAGAGTCTTCTGTACTGCTATTACTCACCTCTGTGCTGACCTGAACCAATGAGCTTGCATTTTTCTCATTCCCGAGGCTGAATTCTGAGATTGAGCTATCATTTTTAACAAAAAGTTTATTAGGGTCACTGAGGTAGTAGGTTTCAAGACCTGAAGGAGAAAAAATTGCACTACCACCACAGCTACAGCCAACACCTTCTGGAAAACAGAATGAATTAGAATTAACAGCATCAAATGCATAAATTAAATTTTCATTGCCATCTGCCTTGCTTGTAGTGGCTTCATGGCCAGTCCAAAATGCTGATGAGACTTCTAAGCTCGAACCCCCATCTATCTCATTTGGAAATGAGAAGTTACTAAGCAACTGTGCCATGAAATCAGCCTCCTCAGAGTTGTAGATTCCACCTAGAGGATTCCATTCTGCTTCTGGATCCATAAGCTTTACCATATTTGGAAGCTAATATGAACCAAAGGGCCTTTGCTACTTTTTGAGTTTTTTTTTTTTTTTTTTGAAAGGAAGGCTTCCCTTGCTGAAAGCTAAGACTAGGAGACATATTTAAACCCAACAACAACAAAAAATAGGCTGCACGGATAAATCTCCTTCTTGAAAGGAAAACTGAATTTTTTATCACAATGATTAGAGAAAATATCCGCACGAGTTTGTGATGGGCCCAGGAACAACTCAGAGGAGACTTAGTTCAGGCAATATAATATAAAGTTGTAACCTTTCAATGATATTAAACATCCAGAACTCATTTAAAAAAATAATAATAATGTGAATGATTAAGGTCCTAAGAACAATCAAGTCCCAGGAAACTAACTAAAGCAATTAGATTTAAAGGCAATGAAATTTAGATCAGGAGTAAAAAAATTTAGTTAAGAAAGGACCAGATCTATGGGTTGATAGAACAAAAGAGTCACTTGAGTATGAGGACCTATAAATGGTTGCATTGGGATGATAAAGATAATGTCAGCATTATGGGACAGATTGTGGCAACAGATTTAAAATTATTAAAAGATTACATGACCAGGCAGATATCTTCCAAGTTAGATCCTTGTCTCCTTTAATGGTGTAAAGTTAACAAGTGCTACCAGAATTTAAAAACTGAACATTTATTCAGAAGAAGGAAAAGACATATTTATGCAACTTAAGAATATGATAGTTGCCAATGCAATTACAGAGTGAAAATCTAAGCACTCTTTCCGCTTAAAGAAACAAAGATTTGGATTGGAGAAGTGAAATCTTTCAAGGAAATCCTCGTAGAAACATTCCAAGCATCCTATTTTCACCAATGAAGATTATAGAGAAATCAACCACTATTTAAGGCATTAGACCACATAAGGCATTTCTAGGAACAGAATCGGCATTATATAAAAAAATAATAAAAATTAAATTACAACCTTAGCTCATTAGACATCCATGTCAGGTAGAAGAACTAGAAAGAGAATGGCATTGACCATGGAACAGGAAATGGATTACATGTATCAAAACCATTTAACTTATTACTTAGATATACCCCCCCCACTCACACACATAGAAAAAGGCTTCACAATAAATCTGTTTGCACAAGAAGAATTCAAACTGAGCACCAGTTGAATCGTATGGTTCATTGCATTAGACATGTCATTTAGTGTTCTCAATACCATTTTCTTTCTTGTGACTTCTTATGGGCATCATAGTGTGCTCATAACCCAGGGGTCCTTTCAAAATACAAAGCATAACACGAGAAGTAGATATATGACTGAAATGCTGCTTGTGACAACCAAAATTGGAAGTTAGATGATAAATCCAGTACGACTTAGGAGGGACAACAAAGGATAATCCCAAGATACAAGTGCCACCTTAGCTGATAAAACTGAAACTTGCTAATAGTTTTACTGTTAACAGTAATAATTCCTTTTCAACAAAGTGGTCACGCACTAGTCAAATATAGGTCACCAAAAGCCAGGGCACCATGATAAAATAACACGATGTATACACATCCTTTGATCTCTGTAGATGAGGCATTACACTTTTAGACCAGAGGACCTCCAGATTGTGCATCGAACTTTGGAAGACAAATTTTATCAGTAAATCAAGAAAAAAGTACGTATCAACGGCTGTAAGGAAGGCTAGAAGCAGTAAATTTGGTATAAAAAATACAAAACCAATAATAATAAAAAATTAGAGATACAGTTGCAGAGATAATGTGTTCTCCTGTCTCATCATTAAAGAAAACTATTGATTAGCACATGCACAAAAACTGCTTCAATATTTACAATGTCTTGTAGCTGCATCTATGGAGTCTAAGCTTTTGGAGTTGCATTTTCTAAGTATATTTGTAAGAAGCACAGTTTTCATGTCAGCGATAACATAGTAATATAGATCAACGTATGACTCAGAAAAATAAGGAAAAAGAAAAATCATCTAAAGGGCCAGATAATTTGGCTGTTATCTTTTGGAGGGATTGATCAAGATTTTAATTTTGCACATAATATCCTATAAAAAGTAGATGGAATCCTTGTCTCATAACCAATAAAACATTTACTTATTCAGCATTACTGTAAGCTCGTCTTTCTCTTAATGTCCCAGAGGACAACAAACTCCTTTAAAGACCCACTATAACCAGTTCCGAATGACTAACACCCAACCACTTCAAGCTCTTATACCAAACATGTGTCACCCACAAGCCTTGTAGTAAGTTCCTTTCTAACTTAAATCCGGCATGTCTATTTCTTCTACCTAGACCTCTTCCCTCTCTTTTATTTGCACTCTGGTGGTTCTACATGGCAAGGCAGACCACAATACCACATTTGATGGTTACAATATAGTTGTTTCCTCAGCAAAGGGCATGTTATGCAAACTCTGCATGCTATGACAACCTAAAAATTTCTAAGAGTCGGAAAGGATTTACTTTCTATGGCTTCAATAACAACCTAACATTAGAAAGTTAATACAGTCAGAGGAGCTAGAGCACATGAGCTATCTGTCAACTTTTCTTCATTTAAAAACAATCTTTTCCCTTATTTTTCCTTCCTAACTGAAATGTTCTTCTAGGAATTCTAACTGTGACAAAATATAGCTAGCATTATCCTTTAAATATATATCCCAAAGAATGTAGCATCCTGAACTTGATAATAAAAAGTATTCTTCACTTGTTTTAATTTTTGATAGTTCTATCCTAAACTACGAGCTAGCAAATCAGATGACTCCATTATTGCAAACGGATAAAACTTGAATAAAGTATCCTTGCCACCTAAACTAGTGTGCCCTGCTTGTGTGCTCGCGTGGGAAACCATTGTTCCCACCATAACGGATACCAACATGAACAAATATTATCCCAATGTAACTTAGTTATACAAATTTGAAAGTCATTCATCATATCATAACATAGGAAATGCAATAGGGAAACAACTAATTGAACATCACTACACACACAATACCAACAACCCTAATCATTTAAGTCAAGAGAGATGTACCCAGGATCCAAGAGTGTGTCTATAATCCTAAATAAATAAGACCTAAATTAAAATGAAGAAAAACAAGCAACTGTGAATTGGTAAAATGAAATACTAAAACCCCCCAGCTTTCTCAATCTCATAATTTACATAAGCAATTTCTAATTCAAGCCAAGTTTTGAATTTTTCAAAAAATTATACAAACCCCAGAATGCAAGTCCCTAGAAACTTCAAGAATTGATAGACAAGTAGCTCAAATTTACAGGAAAGGCAACATTAGAAAAAACTCCAGATTTTAGCCTAGTTGAGAAATATTTACCTGAAATCAACTCTTTAGAAGACATTTCACAGCTCAGACTCCAGCGAAATTCACGGGAATCCACGCGTATTTGATAAATTCTTTCGAATTTTTTATCCCATTTTTATTTTTGGAAAAAATAATAATAACAAGCGCCGTCCATCGCACGATCTCTGTTTTAATGTAAAGGGCATTTAAACAATTGAAAATTGGGCAGATTTTGTAGGAATCAGATCCAACCATAGAAAATCTGATTCTCTGAACAGAGAGAGAGAGAGAGAGTTTCTTATTTTGGAATGTGCCAGCGTGCAATCCACGACTAAAATATGAGCTGTCTGTCACTCTGTCTTTGGTGTACCCCTAAGCCTGCCATGGCCCAAGCCAAATGTCAAATTCTCCATAGGAGAGAGAATTAAAACAAATCCCAATTTTAATCAAAATTATGTTTTTACAAATAATAAAATTTTAAGAGCCTTACAATTTCATCTTTTAAGCTGTGGAAATTATCACAATTTTTTATATTAAGTTCATAAATACTTTTGAAGTGGTATTAAATGATCTTAAAATTAGACCAGAAGAAAGTTTTTTTTTCTTTTTTTTAACTTGATCACTTTTATTTAGATTATCTGATAAATTTATTTTAAATATTATGAAACTAGATTTAAGAGTGAACTTTTTTAATAATTATTTTTTTATCTTTAAAACTTAAATTTAATATTTTAATTAAAAAAATATAGCACCGATCAGGATGTCGATGCTTACTTAAGAGTCCATCTTACTTTCTAATAAAAATAAATAACTAAATAAATTTCACAAATTTTAATAACTTGCGATCTAAATTTTATTTTGATTAGAGCAAAACCTTATTAATCTTTAAAAAGATTAATATTTTTATAAAATTGTAATATCTCGATGCATGCATGACTTAATGAATTATAATAATTTTGCTTTGGCTAGTATTTTATGGTGTTTTTTGGGTTAGGGGTTGGGTGAGGTCAATATGTCCAAAGAGACTAAAAAGAATAAATAAAAAGAAAAGAAAAATATGTGGATTCGAAGCAACAAATGTAGAATTCAATATTGAATATTCATATTAATGCATAAATTAAATTAAAGGAATGAACATGCACATACACTGTGTTGAAAGGATAAGTTTGTATTTGGTTTTATTATGGCTCGTGTCTCACTCTTAAAAATATTTTTAGAAAAGTTTGACTGGTAGAGTTGGATCCAACTCATATATGAATAATTTTATCATATGCAAAATTATTTAATTAAATGCAATTAATAAAATTTGATTTTTTTTTATATATATAGAAGAGATTCAAACTCGAGATCTTTGTAAAAAAAAAAAAGTGTGGTATCAGTTGAATTATAGTTTATTAACATTTTAGAGTGTAAATAATGGGGAAAAAAACCAAAGTCCAACGCCCAGTTGATCTAAAACACTGATACGAGTCTTATTTATGGAGAAAACAAACGTTAATAGAATTTTACCTCCTTATTAGTTGGGTCCAAAATGATTACTAAATATAAGTAGTTTATAAAAAAAATACAAAATAAATTACTCTATGAAATCGATTGGTTTTGTGGTCTTCCTTTCTAATTATAAATTGAGCATTAATCATGTAGCAAAAAGACCAAGTTTAAGTCTTAATTTTTTTTTATCCATTTGCCAATATTTTGAAATCCTTTATTAATAAGAAAAATTGTTATTTCTATTTTTTATTGCAAAGGATAGTATTACTCTCGAGGGGATGAAAACTCAAATTCTAAATCTTGAATCAAGAAAGAAGATTTTGGTACCGTTGGATTCAAAGATTTTTGGTAATGCTGTTTATATTTGAATATATAATATTTTATATTATTTTTATTTAGATATAATATTGTATATTATTTTAATTAAAATAATAATTATATGTTTAATTATAAAATTTTTCATACATAAATATAGGATATTATATTGCATAAAATATCTGATAATTGCATTCAAACACCCGACTACCAATTATTCTCTGATCAACTTCCTCTTAACCATAATTTAACAAGTATAAATTGGTTAATCAGTGAAAAGCCCTTACATCACACGTGGGGTTGTTCATTCGGACGGGTTAACAGTTTCTTAAGTTATTCGATTCGAGTTATTCGGGTTTTGGAGAATATTCAATCTAATCGAAAATTGAACTAAATAAAATGAAACGTGAACTAATTTAGTTGAATTAAATTCGGGTTAAACGGTTTGGGTTTCATTTACCCGAATAACTACATAACATGATTTTTTTAATTATTTTGGTTAAACGATTTGGATTGTAATCGGATTTGGCATGACATGTTATGTGGGGATATGTTATTCGGGTTTCGGATAAACCTCAATAAAAATCTTTATTTTTATACCCGAACCATTCATCCGAATTTTTAATTAGGTGAAACTATTCATCCGATCTAATTAATCCGAATTTAATTTAGATCGAGTAGATGAATGGATTCACGCGAATAGTGAACACCCCTGATCACACATTCACAAGGGTAAGAGTGCAAATTGAGTGTTTATTGGGGCGAATTAAAAAAAAAAATACAAGTACTACAAAAGTTATCAACTTGTCCCCGCTCAACTTTTTGTTATTTTGAATTGTAAGCTATTGTTTGATGTTCTAACATTTACACCCCTACTACTTGATTTACTAGTCTTGTGAGCTAATGAAGAAATTATGCATTGTATGCATCTCATGATTGCTCAAATGCCATAGAGCTCTCATCAAATCAATATGAAAAATTCTATTATGTAAGGTATCCAAAGCAATATGCTTTTATTGTTATAGAAAGAGTATGATCAATAAATATTATTAGTTTAATCATATCTTTGCAATAAATCTCTTTAAATAGCCTTATGACACAATCATGTGTGTGCAATAAATCCCTTACTTGGCCTCTAGATAAAAAATGAGGAGAGTTAGGGTCACATCTGAAGTCAATCGAATAATATCCACCACAGAGTTTGAATATCGAATCTTTTTTTTACGAACAAGATCCTAAATTTATGAAAATGAAAGATAATGTAGGGATAAATTTAAAAAATGATAAGCTCAAGTTGGTAGAAGGTGTGTGCAAGTGATAAAATAAGAGATTGCAAGGTGTCATCATAAATCATTGAAGAGAGTACACAAGTACTTAAATTTGATTATTTAATTTTCCTATAGATTTTAATTCAAACATAGAATATTCAATAATTCAATAAATTTTTATACTCTATCAATGGAATCAACGAACGCATTTACTTATTAGATATCATAAAATCAAATAATAGAGTTGAAATATTATATACTTAATTCTAACAATGTAAAATTAAGATTTTCATTTAAAGCTTTCCATATAATGTGCATTTAACTCAAGCAATGCAGTCAAAACCTATTATCTTCCTCAAATTCCAAAACAAGGTGCAAAAGAGGGCACAAGGAAAACTTTGGAACCCTAGAGGATGAAATTGAGCAAAGATCAAAAATATATATATATATATATATATATGGGGGGTGAACTTGAGTGAGCATTTGGGCAATCTAAAACCACCCCAAAAGTTATGAAAATTGTACCCTCAACCCCACATGAGTTGTACAAATAAATCAGTAACATCCCAAGTTGACCCCACAAAAATTGAAAATATCCAAATCAATCCTTACCAAAATACAAAAATAGGAAAGAAACATAAAAATCGATCCAAAATACCATCAGCCAACCATATATGGACGTGGCAATCATTACATGTACAGTATACACACATACATCCTTATACCTATATACTAGTACGATCGAACTAATGAATAAAATTGATAAATCCCTTAATTAATTTTTAAATTTAAATACAAAAATTAAAAAAATTATATTAAAAATATTCTCTCTAAATTATATTAAATAATATTCGAATCGAATAAATTAAAATATCATTCTAAATATCGATTAATTATTAAATATATAAATATACACATTTTAAGACTCACGTATTTGTCTATATGCATATATAATTTATATTTCTATCTATTTTAAAGTTAAAGCTACACTTAAGGAATGTTAATTGGAATTAGTTTAATAAAGGGAACCTAACTGAGTTGAAAATTGAGAAATGCTTTTTGAGAAGCCGCAATAACTTTAAATAGGTGGAAAAGGTCATGTACATGGACTTGGCTCAAGTGATATTTCTCCTTTTTTTTAAAAAAAATTTTAAAAAAAAAAATTTTTCCCTCTTTTCTTGAATAACTCTTACTCTTTCTCTGTCGCTCTAAAAAAAAAAAAAAGAAATATGTAAAATTATTAGAAAAGAATTTTTCAAAGGTGTAAATTTTTCCTTGTTCAACTGCATAGGACAAAGATTAATTTTTTTATGGAGTAAATTATGCGAAAATAATTTATATGTGAGTAAATTTTATTCCTCCAAAATTTTTATACTATCCTACCACACATTTTCTAAACGTATAACATGTTAAAATGAAATTTGCATCTTAATCTTGGACAACTTCACACGAGATATACCTCTTTCTAAATAACATTTTAAAACTTATTAAATATTATTACACTAAAGAAATTTCGACAATTGAAATAGGATTTTTCTTAGTATAAAGTCGAATTATTTGAGAGTTATTTCGTAATAAATTTATTGACATTCGCTCAACTAGTAATAGCTAAAATAGTAAAGCGAAATTTGGTATGCCAAGTAGGCAATGAACTATGTCCTAATATGACTTCTCAATCTCATGTTCTCTCTTTCTTTTTATTTCAAATAAAAATTCAACTATTCATCAAATACGCATAATAATAATGGTCGTCGTCGTAAATGATTGTCTTTTTGGTTGAACTTATTTTGAATTTTTATAAAATCTTAAAAATAATAACTTTTTACATATTATTTTTAAAACAAATTGTTAAAATATTTAGATCAAACATATTATAAGATATCCTCTCAGCTCATAAGTTATTGTTGTGTTTTCCAATAATAATTTTTTATAAACTCTTTAGTACTGAAATAAATAAAATTGCAAATTACCATTAATATTATGTTAATAGCTATTTTATGACATAAATAAGGTAAATATGTATTAATTAGAGTAATTTCGTCAGTTTATATGTCAAAATAAAATAGTTTTTAAGCTATTAAAAAAAAGTTGAAACAGAGTTAATTAAAACTTTTAAATCATTCATAAGTTCTAAACATCTTATTTTTAAAATTTATAAACTCTTCTACAAAAAGAATTACCGAACAAATTTCATTAGGTTATAAGATATCAAACATTTTATAAGATATTTTGAAAATTTTATAAATTTAATCAAATCCTCTTTGATTATAATAAAAGTATCTCTAAATGTATCATCTGAGTATTTACAAAATCTAAATTATAATTAGATTTTCATAGAACGTGCGGTTTCTCATAATTTCTAAGTTATTTTTTGATAAATTTACTTATATATATCCAAAGAGTAATAGGTAAAGCACCTAAAATTAAGAAAATAGTAAAGTGAAATTTCGTGTTGTAAATAGGCCACGAAATTTTGTGATCCTATTACGATTTCTCAATTTCATATGAAGGTATGTTTTTCTAATAAAAAGTTAATAATCGACCGAGTACCTAATAATAATAATAATAATAAATTTAATTTAAAGATGTAACTATAATAAGAGTGCCTAAATGCAATTACCAAAGAGAAAAGATTAAATTGTACCAAAAAAAAAAAAAAAGAGAAAAGATTAAAAGAATGAAGTTAAAGGTCATGCAATTAATTTAATTTAAATTAAATTAAAATTATTTATTTTGCTGGGATATTTTTGATAAAAAAATGTGACGCCTTCGTAATTTATAAATGGTAAAGAGTTTATTCTTATAATAGTAAAAGATTAATAATAATAATAATAATAATAATAATAATAATATTATTATTATTATTATTATTATTATTATTATTATTATTTGGTAGATTCATTTCATGTTTCAAGTTTTGACATTTGATTATTTGACTTTTGTTTGTGTTAAAAAAAATAATAATAAAGATTTGGAAATCTTTTTTTTGTCAAAAGGAGGCTTTGGGTCAAGCAATATAATATTGTACACTTGGTTAAAAAGTCAAATAACAAAATAAAAACAAAAGTCAAATACGAAACCCCATGTAACCAAAATGAACTCCCCACATGATTGCTCCTAACAAGCTGTCTTTGAAAAAATCTTGAACTGTGATTGGAAGATTTTTTTGGACCAGCAGAGATGAAGATACACCTTAGGCAGAAAATGGGGTCATATCAATTGAACTGATCCATTCATTTGGATTTTCATTTTGATACATACGGCAATCTAATCCTTAATTTCAGAATCTAATACACATACTAGACCAGGATAAAAATAGCACAGCAACCCAACTCCAATCCGACTATGGAACCTAGATTCCAAATCCCTGTAAACTCTCTTTCTCTCTCTTGAACTTGCACCGATATCCAATCCAAGATCATATTCCAACTAATCCATTTTGAACATCTACGAAAACCCTATTTAGAAGGAACTTTCCAAACGTAATCTTTTTTATTCATAAGTTTTAAATTCGAAATTTAATTAAAAAACGTAACGTCTCATTCCACTTTCCCTTAGTTCTCTCTCCCTCAAAACACCCAAACTACAACATTCTATAAATAGGTAGAGCGTTCGGTGCCATTCAAACAATCTAACATTGGGAGAGAGTGAAGATGAAGGAACTTAAATTTATTACACATCAACATAGCTTTCTTTTTTCACATCAGGTCTAAGCAAATTTGTTACAGCCAATTCAACGGTTCGAGTAAATCTTCCTTTCCCCTAAGCCTGACTCTCTCCAAATTAATTCCAAATGATGTCAAAAAACAAAAGGAGAACATGCCAAGACAATGTCTTATAACCATTTGTACTATAACCCAAAAAGTTAAAATATGAAATTCCTCTACCGCAAGAAAGGATACCGAGCTGGTACATTTAACTGCAACTCAGTCAACCAGTCTGCCCATACAAGAGAGAAGCTATGATCATACAGAAGCAAAGGAGAGAAGTCACCAGTTTCCATGAAAGTTCCAAAATGTTGTGGACGTACAATCACAAAAATAAATCACTCCTGCTCGTCAAGCAAATCGGAGATTCGGCTCTGTGACAATCTGTAGTACAGAATACCCATCACTGCCATGCATGCCCTGCAAAATCAGACAAGATTAGTAAAACGTTGCTTGTGAGAAAATAGGATGCAACCAGCCTTCATGGTCACATTGTGCATCTCATGTTTTCATCAAAACCCGCCAACATTCTATTACTTATTTTACCCCAATACGATAGTGAAGGGCATCTCAGATTCTCATGTTGCCGCCAAAGTAGGCTGTCTCAACATAGACAACAGGATACTGGGCCGGTAGGTGGCCAAAAAAGCATCAATTTCATCTCCTAGGAATTTCACAAGTACTTGAGGCCTGTGAACCATGATCATTTTGCACCTAGTAAGGTCCATTAAATAATAAAACACTACAAAATTTCCCTTTTCCCATGCTTGGTAGCTAGAAGATTAAAGACAAACTATATGGAAAAGGCTATTCAGTCATCCTCAATAGGATAACTTATTTCAAAAAGGTAGCTTCCATTTACAACCGTAAAGTCATCTTCTCACTTACTCTTTATCTTGCAAAAACTATTTTAGATACAGACACAAATCACCAGAAACTAACGTTTCTCAGTAGCCAAACAGTGGTGAATTTTCCCAAAAGGTGTCCACTTCTTCTGGAATCAAAAGAAGCCTCAATTAATTTCTAAGCTACTCCAACACCTAATTTAAATCACCATGAAATTAACATGTTTTCTGTTGGAATTTTTTATCTTATGATTTTTTTGCTTCTATTTTCAGCTCTTAATTGCTTGGTTTACCCAGGCAGCAAAAGTATAGCAAAAAGGGAACAGATAAATAAAAGAGTCAAAAATTACATGATAGCAATAATTAGGAGGATTTTTCTTGGATCCATCCTCGAATATCTTTGATGCCTAGAACGTCCTTCAGGAACATCACCAGCAGTCAATGCATCCTTTCTTGGTGGTACAGTCACCGGTAGAGTTGGTAATGCACTCGACCAGAAAGGGAGCAATGCCCTTAGAAACTTGTGTCGGAAAGGACCTGTAGTATAAAAGCCTCATAAGTTACCTGAGTAATCTGTATGAGTAATCGGTTCAATAGAAAAGTGAGAAAAATGAAAGCAGTACAAGATGTAGCTGAATTCTATGCCCTGTGTGTGTTCATGCACACACAAAGCCATGTGGACTCACCCCTCCGTGTGTATTTTTTTCGATTCCCGTCCTCATCATCTGCATAATATGAAATTTCCGAGTTTTGTCTGTCAACATATGTGGTCTTTCTTGTCGTAGCACCAGGCTGCAGTGTGCAGCAACAGTCAAATTATGCATTGACACAAGGTAAGGAATATATGTTAAGCCTATTGCAGGAGTGAAACAAACTAATTAATGATTTGTTACATATATTGCATATTCTTCCACATGGGCAATAGCAAGAGCAAAAACTTCTTACAACAGTAGCAGTTGGGCTTTTCATGTAATTATTGCCTGCTGAACTAGGACCATCTATCTCCACAATATCCGGAACTGGAGCCTTTCCTCTTGCCCCTGAGTATGCTTCAACTAAGTTTGTGCTATCAGATGATGAGGTCCCTCCACCACCAGAAACACTGACTAGTGGATCAGAGGCAAAGGCAGGAGGAGGATGGGACTCTGTTGTCAACGAAACTGGATGATTTCCAAACAAGTTCTTTTCCAGACCAGTCTGCATGACAGGAAAGGAAAATCATTTTACCATTTCATGCAATACTGATAGGGGTGTCTGAAGTAAACAGTGTTAGGTTTCAAGTGTAGCACATGCTTCATATTGACAAATTTACCCCCCAAAAAAAAATTCAAAATAAGTGTTTAACATCTAAAGTGGTAATCCATGGTATGCCTGACCGTAATAACATGAAATCTGGCAAAGATAATGGGTCCTTGTAACACAAAAATTGGCAAAAGAAACAAATTTACGTGTTCTCATACTTCTCTAAGTAAAACAATAGACGATCTATAGCATACCGTACATATGATGCATTGATCATGATATTTTATGTTGGTTTTCTTATCTTGTGAAACAAGAACTTATTAAAAAAGCTCAAGCTTGTAGGAGGACGTGTCTATATTATTTTATATATCAACACTCCCCGTCATGTGTTGGCCTGTGATGATGCATAAGAAGGCAACAAACACACACACAGGAATGGATGAATAAATCAGTTTGATAGGACTTGATCTCATAAACTCTAGTGGTGATACCATCTTAAATTTTGCAGAACAACCATCTACTCTAAAAGCTCAAGCTTTTAAAAGGAAGCGTCTACATTATGTCACATTTTAACAGGATTCTTATACATGCAGCTAAAATACTTTGAGACAACTTTTTGTTTGAGCATCATTTGAAAAATCTCTAACCTATAAATAGGAGCATTTGGACCAATTCCAATAGCTCAATCAATTATATCTCTATCATATTCTCCATTAGACACATAGGCATGCTTTTTTGTTACTTTTGTTGCCTTTCATGAGTATGAACACATATATATGTCCATTTGGCACTATAACAGTAGGTTGATGCAATTGGAGATACTAGCATATTCAGATTAAACCTATTCTTTATCCCAACTCGTATTATATTTAACCCATAAAATTTGAATACGTTGATACTTACTATTGCATGGTATCTCTCTGAGTCATGAATATCATGATACCTCCACTCCAACTGTACCAACCTACATATTTGCTTGCATATTTTGATCAGATCAGCTTAACATTTATATTAGTTTTTAATCATGGAAATGTTTTGAGGGACCAAAGATCCTTGATGCAACTCACATAGCCAATGACATGGTGGAGGGCACGTCAAAGACAACACTAGTGGAGGGATTTGTGAGCAAAATCTGGACAAGCTTAACCCCAGTATAAGGGAAATTCTTTTGCACAACTCAGGTAAAATGGGTTTCCAAGCAGGGAGGGGGGTATGGATTGAACAATGCATCTCCATCCCAGCCTATGGCATTCCAGGTCATGATTCCCAACTTTTTCAGTTAATGATCTTGCCACAATTTTAATTTGGTGATGTAGAAAGTAAATGAGAAACCATTAGATTGGGAACTAAGGATTTTTTTTTTCCTTTTTTATTCTATACAATATCCTGCTTAGGAAATGGTTTTATAGATCTATTTGTAGAGAAAGATCATTTTTGAAGAGGTTTGGTGCAACAAGGAACTGGGTGGAGCAAAATGATCGGTGGAACAAAAGTGGGCTATGGGTGGCCATGCAGCACAAAAATGGACATTGGGAACAACAAATTTCAAAATGTAAGAAATTGCATAGCTAAATCACAGCAACACCGATAAGGGAAAAAAATAATCAATAAGCATTAATTTTGGTATTCTACGAACATTTTTACATTCTATTCTAATTATTTTGCTTTATAGGAATTTCATCCTAATTCTAATTATATAAAACCTAAATAGCAATTCTTGGCAAGTGCATTCTAGACAGGAGGGAAGAGAGGAACAGAGAATGTTAATTAGGATCGTTAGTGAAGCATGCAGGTCTGCTCCACATAGATTTAAAAAATGACCATGTAACAAATGAAATTAGGTGCACATGTGCACCATCATGCACATAACGTTCAGTGGTAAAACGATTTTTTACATAAGGTAATGATAATGAAGTAGCAAATTGATGTAATTGCTTTACCATGGTATGAACTCACCTGCATAATAGCTTCCTTGAGCTTTAAGTGGAGACGTGATCCTGAATCTTTGATACTCTTGGGGGGCCATATCTACAAAAAGCAACAAACGTAACACCATTCAAAGATGCAACATTATATAAAGCTCATACACCTGGAACTCAAAAAGTAATTTATCAGTGTACAGATTCAAGTAACTGGAGATAGATAAGAATCCCAAAAAATGAATCTGAACTTCATGTTGGCACATTCTCCGAAGACAAAGTAAAGAAAGAAATGGAGACAAAACAGAAATCATCACAAAATTGCTGTATCTTGAAATGAAAGAAATGTTTGAATTACCTAGAACTTCATCACAAGAGCAGCAGAAGAGGGGGAGCATAAGCACTAAGAAAAGAAGTATCATGTAAATGAAAAAAGGTTGATAAGTATGAAAAAATAAGGAAAATAAAAATATAAAAAATTTCAGATGTACTTTAAATGCATGTCAGAGATTTCCCGCATTTTGTCTATCTCAGAGAGCTGAGAACAAATGAATTTTAAAGCTATATCCTTGCAGCTTAGGAATAAGAATCATTATGACAACATAAATTTCATGCTAAATGCCCTACAATTTGTGGAAGTACAGAAGTCCACCGTAACATCACTTGGCATGCAAAGCCCTTTTGGCCACAAACACGATATATTACATACATATTCCAATCAGCAAGTTGGTACAACCTACGCCAGTAAAAAGGTCAAACCACAATGTGAAGGTTCAGATTAACTAAGCTGAAGCTTGAGCCAACTCAAGCTCCACCAACTCAGCTTGAAGCTTGGTAGAGCATGCTCAAGAGCCCCCCAAGCTCAACTTATGTAAACATTCCTCCGCCCCCCCCCCCCAAAAAAAAATCATATTTTAAGTGACAAAATCACCCAAACAAACATAATAAGAACAAAGCATTAATTTCTAGACTTTATTCACTAAAAGCCATTTTTTTTCCCAACAACATCCATTAGTCAAGTTCTTCAATCTAAATTTTAGAGGCATAATAACAAAATCAAGTGTTAGATATAGTGACTAAAATAAACTAAGACATTTATTTTGGGACAAGAAGAAGTGAGGGACAGAGGGAGTACATTTTTTCCCCCCTCAAGATATTAAAAAAGATTGAGTTGTTACCTCATTAAAGATCTAAAGTCTACTATTATCCACATCCAGCAATAACTTACCTAACAAAAGAGGGGAAAATAATAATAATAATAATAATAACTTTCTACAACATTTTTGCTTGGAACCAAATCAAATGCTCAAAAGTTGTACAACTCAATTCTAATAACAATTTTGTTGCTTAGGACTAATTAAAAGAGAGAGGAAAAAAAAAAAAGATCTATAGTTCAAATGCCAACTCCCAAAAGTGTAGATATGAAATTTGTCAAAAAAAGAAAAAAAAAATGATCTACAAATGAACTTTAGTGGAATTCACAATCCCATAGTTACATAACAAATGGCATAAACATGAATAACAGTCTTTAATAAGCCCATTTACAAGTCTAAACAAGCTGAACATTAAAGTGTTCAAGTTTGGCTTATTTATAAGCAAGGTTCGAGTTGAGGCTTCTACATGGCTCTTTTTCTTTGATAGAAAAAGAAAGATGTTACTAAAATGAAGCATGCGAATGGCCTTGTCTAATTTATTAACTGAACATGCTCATGGCAAGCCCAAGCACACTTTAAAGAGGTCTCTAAATTTGCAGCTCTGGTAGTAATACATCCCTCATCTAGCAGAGCTTCTTAAGTTCCTATGGAAGATACATAGTGCTCACCGCACCCTAGTAAAAATGTGGCATCAAGAATGGGGCAATGTATATATATATTCATATTCTTCTTTTTATACAAGATGTCATTCTCATGAATTGAACCAAAAACCTCAAATTCGAAAAAATTTGGAGATTTGGAAGAAAAGTCATAAAACTATCAAAGTAAACATCATGATAGAAAAGCTCGCTTTTCCTCTACACTAAATCCAAGAAAAGCATTAGAATTAGGAATCAGCATGATGCTTACAACTCTGCCTTCTGATATTATAATGAGTTCCATATATGCAAAATTCGTAGGATTTGGGAAGCATCAACTCGACCTGCATTGTGTCCTGTGTTCATCTTCGTGCTTCATAGATATAAACCTCCCCACCCAAAAAAAAAAAGCCTTTTTTTAACTAAATCTGTTAACAAGCAACAAAATCATTTTGAAAACCATGTCCACGGTGACCATCTTATAAAAATAACAAGAGAAAGTAGTCCCTATGAATTACACAGGTTCTTCTTTTCCACCGTATAAGGGCAATAAGGCATCTAAATTAGTTTCAAAAGGAAATTCTACAAAGTTCAGTGGCTCTCTAATGAAAGAATTCTATGACGGTTTAAAAATGCACCTTCTACAATGGGATCCCTGGGGTTACCAGTTTCAGAGGTGACACTAATCTTACTATATTCCCAACTCCTCTATGAGCAGCCACATCAAGCAACTCTGAACTAAGCAATGTCATCACTGGCATTGAGAATCCAAAGCAAGCTCCTGAGACTACCTCATTCCACAACCACATGGACATTGAAGAAACTAGGTCAAGGAAACCTAAAGCCAGTCTCCAGTAACTCATTACGTCCACACCAGCTTAACTGCAGCTGAGCTTCTAATGAGCTTGGGCACAGTCTGGGCTCCAACTGTGTTTGATCAATGTAAGCTTGAAATTTTTTCCTTGGTCAGGCCTGATCTTGAACCAATAAATTTTTTTTTCCAGAAGGACAAATGGGTTAAAAATGGAAGTAATATCAAAGTTCTCACATGAGGAAAACTGATGCTATTTTTGGTTATTCAACAGACATGGGATGTGGTCCATTCTCAGTGGATGTGAAGTTGCTTGGAAATCTTACTTTTCCACATAAAGTAGTCGAGGCCGTAAAATACCAAATATTAGGTTTTAAGTTTAAAAGAGAAGTCTGTAGATAAGCAGCAGTACTGAAATAAATGCACCAGAACAGATATTCTACACAAAAGAGCAGTTCTTCTGCATGATTTTGCCCATGCCGTAAACCCTAAAGGAATATTTCAAACCTGGCTGAACAGATTTTGTGCTGTGAAATTTCTGGGCTCAGGTTATAACTGCTGGCAGTTATCAACCACAAAAGCTCTGGGTGCTTAGAAAGAGTCACTATCACAAGCTGCTGGACTTGCAAACCTCTGGCCCTCTTTAGTACTAGACTTTATGGGCTCAAAAGCTTTCATTCTGACAACAACAAAATTACCTACAGGATTTGTGGATTATGCAGATCCAACAATTTCACAAGAAACAGTGGCCTTCACAAGGACCCCCAATTCATTTAGTTACACAGCAAAATAAAGAGGAATGTTCAAGGCATTGTTACTAAAAAGCAGTATGCTGTACCTGTGGTTCACCACACCAATACAGGATTGTAAAATGCTTCTGTTAACAGTTCTAGGATAACTCAGGTTGGGCTTTGTCAGATAGGATTGCCAATAACTTTGAAGATGAAATATAATGTAGGTTCCTGGATTTACGGACACAAGTATGGCGCATCTCCAGAAAATCTGAGTCTGAGGATCCATTGAATAAATTCAGCTATTGTTGCCTCCTTTATTGTTTCTATGTTTGTTGGGATCATCAAATTTAAGGGCATATTTCATTACAGATCATGTTTTTGGTTGAGGGATCCAAAACATGATGTCTATGGAACTAAGAGGAGTCCAGTGAGGACAACATTCATGGGATGAACTGATTACGCCGTTAATCACAGATTTATAGCCTACAAAGTGTTGCAATACAGATTTATACTGCCATATATTGCCCAATTGAAGGGGGGATACTGGATTATATTTTGAAGCCAAAATGTTTCTGCTTCAGCGTTCACCTTAAGTTATTGTTTGACAGGGAAAATTACAGGCACACATATACATACATAAAGAAATATATATAAAAAACTAAATTTTAAGATATTTATGTGTATGTTTATGTATGTCTATATATTTGAGAATTTGACATATCTGTTGAGAGCAAATCTCACCAAAGTAGAACATGCAGGACAAACATATCCAGCTGGCGCAGTATGAGGAGGCAAGCTTTTAATGTGTGAAATCAAGCAATCAGTATGTATGACATCTGCAAAGGAATAATTGAAGAAAGATCTAAATAGAGTTATACCATACAATGTGATGATGAAATAGCATGGGTATAGAAACAGAGGCGTATGAATAAGTGCTAGAGAACTTACGCAAGCAACCCAATCGTGTTGTTTGATTATCAGTCCCTTCATCAAGAGCAGCTTGACATTGACAACATTTTGGAGGCCAATCATATTCTCCATCTATGACCCATTCGGAGTATGTACGGATCTATAAAAGCAGGAAATTAGCACATTACAGGTAAAACTAAGCTATCCCAGAACCAGATCTATTCTAAACCTTTCCCCAAAAAAGAAGCATGTAACACACATTCTATGCATGTGTGTGCATTCAGATGTTCAATAAACAAAGATGTCCTCTGTGGACATTCTTCAAAACTTATGGGACATTTTCATAATTAGTTTGTTATGAAAAAAAAAAAATGGAAGTTTTAAGCCTATTCCATAACATGGCCACAAAAGGCTACTAAATTTCAGCCTGAATCAAGCATAGGAAAAGGGGGGAAAAAATTGATGGCTTATTGCTGAATGCTAAAAATATCTTACATATGCCATTGTAGAACTTCAGTGGTCAAAAACTCAAATTGAGTTCATATATTTATCATTTCATATATTGTTGCTCTTTAGCAGTCTATTTTCAGTATTTAAAAGTCAGCACTTATTTTTCAATTCAACAAATGCCCTTGGCAGCAATATAAAAAGGAACTCATTGATGATGATCAAAGTAGTTAAATGCACGTTGAAGCGCGCTTAAAACGCGAAGCGCAACACAGCTCTTGGGCTTTTTTTGCATAAAGCATAGAGTAAATGAGAAAGCGCAGGTGAAGCGTGTTGAAGTGCCAAAAAGCGAGGCTTTATTTTTTATAATTTTTTTTAAAATTTAACAAGTCTAATATAATTTCAACCGTTAGATCTTATTAACTGAATATTTAATGGTGACAAATGAGATGGTGTATGCTACTTTCCATGGATGAGATGCACTAGATTGCTATTTTAGGGATAAAATGTTTGAGGACTCTCAATCAATTAAGTTTGGAAGCAAAGTAGATCTCACTGGTACCAAGAACGTTTCTTCGTTATGTTCTTCTCACTTTTTCTTCTTCTACTCCATCTTTCTTCTCCATCCTCTTCCAGCCTCTATTTTTTTTTTTAAATTTTCTCCATCATTCTACAGTTTCTTTCTTTAATCTTCTCTCTTTTGTTCAATTATAATCTGATGCTGCTCCTCTATTTTTTTTTTTCCAGTTGCTGCTACCCTGCTACTTTCTGTTTTTTTTTCCGCCTCTGTTCTAGGGTTTTTTCCTCTCCTGCTCCTTTCTATTCTTTTTTTTTATTGTCTCTGTTCTTGGTTTTTTTTTTTTTTCCTTTCCTTTCTGTTCAGTTGATCTCCTCTGCTCCTTTCTGTTCATTTTTCTGATCAGCATTTGCCAAATGATGTCGGAATATTATACAAGGGCTTTGTTCAATTGGGTAACATTTGGTTTAAAGTTATTTAAGTTAATTTATATACCTTTTCATCATGAAACACATTTTCTTGTTATTTGGTCTAAAATATGTTTTTTTTTTTTTTTGGTTCAGTTGAGGGAGAGAAACTTTGGTATTGGACGAAGTTTGATTCTTTTCTTTTGTTCATTTGTCTTCCTTTCTTTTTTCATTTTATTTTATCTTCTGTCTATTATTGTTTTGAATTTTAGTCTTTTAACTCTTAAATTAACTTATTTGCTAAGTTTTCTATTTTTTAGTGCATTTTATTTCTTTAAAAGCTTTGACTCTTATGCTTGTTGATGTTTTAGTATTATGGCATATTTCATTTGCTGTTATTGTATATCAAAATATATAGTTTAATTTTATATCTTAAGTGCGCTTTATATGAAAAAACCCGTACTTCACTTTGCGCATAAATCCCATGAGGGTCTGTCGCTTTTTTGCGTTTTTTGCTTTTAACTACTATGATAATGATCAGTAGGGAATACTAAGAACAAGAGATCTATTAGGTCAAAAAAGAACAAATTAAAGGTTCTCATTTATAAATGATGTCTTGCATACAGACACCCATTTCGTAGAAGTTGAACCATTAAAGAAAAATAAACAAATTTTGATATAGAAATAGATTGTCAAGGAATAGAAACAACCAAAATGTCTATGGATTCACATTGTCAACATATTATAATATAGTGACAAGTTGATGAATTGTAGGACAAGAATATCTTCTTGTCATCTCTTTGGGTCTTAAATAGGGGGATTTTTGGGGTTATCCTTTGTGTGATATAGTTATTGATCAAAAAAGTAATAATTTTTATACTTGTTTTTCTTTTTCTATGACAATGTCATATTCTTTCTTAAATTTTCTGAACCTATTCCTACTTACTTCTACTTCCGTGAAATGTTCTTCTTATGTTTTCCTGTATGATGATCATATTGACGGACAAAGCCAAAAATTTGTATAAGGGGGCAAAGTACAATATACATTTGGGGGGTTATAATTTTGAGGGAGTGGACGTTGTAACTTTTGAACAAGCAAACACATTTGGGAGTAATAATTTTTGACAATTTAAAAAAATAAAAATAAAAATAAAAACTTGGGGGGGGGGGGGGGAAGCTGTGCCCCGGCTCCCTTTCGCCCCTGGTCAGAACACAAACCTTGTATGGGGGGTCAGACTTTGCCTCATTAAATTCTCTTCTTATGCTACCAAATAACAATTGCTAGTAATAAGTTGATGTTCAACAGAGACTCCTTCGCATTCACTATTTGTACTACAGGCAACCAAGCAATCGACGACCGAAAGAAGATCAAACGCCAAAAAAAAAATGAAACAAAGAAAGAAGATCTACACAAAAGTAGATAACAACACACAGTTAAGGGAAAAAGGGGGGGAAAAACCCTAATTTCGTTGTCAGTGTATCAACCGATATATCTAATTGAACAGAACAATTACCACGCAGATTCGATGCTCTGGAAAACAAACGCATTCTCCACACACTGGAACCTTGTGCACAAAACAATATAATTTCGTCGCCTGAAATTCAAAACGTCATAAAAATTAATCTTCAATTTTCAAAATTTACAAGCTCGTAGATAACTTTAAAGCACTCAAAATTTTGGCGCTCGATCAGATCTAATGAGTCTAATTCTGATCAGAAGAATTTTGAGTTCAGAATTATGACCTTGCGGCATTTGCAGACCACCATTGCATTCGCCGAAGAATCAAATTATGGAAGAAAAAAATTTGAGATTCTTAGCTGAGAGATCTGTGCAGAGAATACTTCACATGTTTCGTTATCAAATGCCGATGATTTGTAGCATCTCTCTCTCTCTCTCTCTCTCTCTCTCTCTCTCGCTATAGATTTGATAGCACAGAGAAGGAAGCCCTTACGTTGGGTTCGGTTTATTTGGTTTTGATGAGATCCGTTTTCGGTTTATTTTCTGCTGAAGCTCCTGCGTTTCACTGTCAATGAATGATGAATGTTTGGGCTTTTTATCTTCGTCGAATCGGCCCAAAAAATTCTTCCCCTTTCTCTGTCAATAATTTCTGAATTAAAAAAAAAAATCAAATTTAACCGTTAATAATTAATTAAATATTAATTTAAATCAATTACTAATTAATATTAGTAACTGATATGTCAGATTTAATTATGTTATATAAAATTTATCTATTTAATATAATATTATTAATTTTTTCCTTTTTATAACAATTAAAATGAAATTTTAATTTTAACTTCCGGATAAATTTCACAAAATTATTCAATTCATTATATAACCGATAAATCAGACGAGTTAGATGAATAAACCAATGTGTATGGTTTATCCATAAATTTTGTTCTTCAAATATTAATTCTTGATACTCGAAATAAAGTTATATTTTTTGTTATATAAGATCGTAAAAATGTATAAAAATTCAAATACCAGACTAAAAAAAAAAACACTTGAGAAACATCTCTTTTTCATTCAGATGTCCATCCAAGAACATCACATAAACATTGTAAAATATTGGATTACATTTATTTAAATAAGGATCATTAAATGAATTTTATTGCAGTTTTATGATTTTACTAAGAACAATATTTTAAGAACAACAACAACATGTGCATTAATTTTAAAATTTAGAGTTGGTCGTTTAATAGATAATATAAGATGATTAAACAAAAAAAAAACAACCAACACACACACGCACACAAAAATCAAATACATTTTATAATACTAAAAGTGATGATTTAAGTTATTTTAATTATTCTACGTCATTCATTCCTACCAAATAAATTAAAAATCAAATGAGTTATATGATAGTCCATATTAATATATTTTAATAAATTTTACTCAAATTATCAGTATATTTTGATTAATTTAAATAAATATTTGATTAAAATTGGATGAAAATATGTTATTATAAATTATTACATAAAATTTAATTTATTTGATTTGTAACTCATTTGACCTATCTTACAATTTTATTAACTCAAAGGGTAGCAATGATTTTTATTAAATGAAATTTCAATACAAAAAATTATAAATATCCTAATAACCTAAGTACCCTTTTCAAAAAGTTTTAGTGAGTTTCTTGTTCCCATTTATTTTTTGAGTAAATTACGTGCCCAGTTTTTAAAGTTTATCTCAATTTCACAAATTAGTTCCTACAGTTAGGAATGTTATCTTATGGTCCTCAAACTTCAAAAAGTATAACGAATTGGTTTTTCCGTCAATGACGGCGACAGGCTGACCGTTAACTAATGATGTGTCATTACATGACAACCAATGTAGCTATATGAACGCTGATGTGTCAGTACCAGATCAGCTCATTCAACACATTGTCTAGCCACGTCAGCAAAAACGCTAACATAGCAGTGTCGCGCTATCTTTTTGTTGACGTGGCTCTGTTATGTCAGCACAATGGGGGCATTATCGTCAATCCACATTACAGTGTGTCACTAGGGTTTTTTTTATCGTCAATCAGCATTACCATCAGTCGAAAGAAACCCTAACCCATCATCAAATCTCTCTCTCTCTCTCTCTCCGCCCTCCCCTTAACCATCAGTCAAAAAAGACCCTAACCCATCATCAAACCCCAACTTAATCCTTAAAAAAACCCTACCCCAGATGACGAAGAAGACGAAAAAGAGCTTCGCCAAATGCTTCTATAATTTTTCCACAAGCCCCAATCCATCACTAACGCAATCCAAATACTTTGGAAAGTTCATCTTGCGACAAAAGAAGAGCTTCACCAACCCATCAACAAGCCCTAACACCATCGCCAAATGCTTCTACAATTTCTCCACAAAACAACGAAGAAGACGAACATAATGAAAATGTGAACTGATTGTTCCTCAAAGTTCGAGATCCAACGATGTTCGATGCTGAGATGAAGAACTTCGAGAAGTTCAACGTGATTGTTCTGATCGTAGGTTGTTAGATCAGATCTTTGCTTCGAGAAGATCTATGAGCGCTAAGACGAAGAGCTTTAGGAAGATCTCTGTTGGATCAGATCTGGTCCAGATTCTCATATTCTTGGTGTTTGGCATTGCTTTTCGGCTAAAAATAGGGGTTGATTCAGATAAGTTTTGGGTTTCAATCGATGATTGGTGGTGGTAGACGTTGGGTTTCATTGTAGAGAAAACAAGACTCATTTCAAGATTTGAAATTGATGAGTGTTTGGAGTTAAAAACATGAATAGAAGCTTCAATTTGGGGTTTTCTGTGTTTGGAGATTTAACCTAAGGCATTTTGGGAACTCAATTTGGGGTTTGGAGATTTAACCCTACCCCAAATTGATGTGTGTTAGTGATTTAACCTAAGGCGTTTTAGGAACTCAATTTGGGGTTCATTAGCAACCCCTCGTTTGAAGAAGAAAGCCTTGAATTCATTAGCAGCCCCAGAAGCTGTCTCGGACCTTCTTCTTCTATGGTCATTTTTTTCCTCATATCCTCATCTGTGGATATGAATGTGGGTCTTCTGTGTTTTTTTTTTTTGTCAGACCCTTTTATTTGCTGGATTTCTTTTATTAATCTTGAGACATCCAAATGAATCAATTTCCTCATTGATTGTGAAATAGAGAAAGTATTAATGCAAAATTTTGATTCACAGAGAAAATCGATTAAATAATAAAAAATTTTTAATCATCCAGAAAACAAAGAGAATTATGAGAAATTAAATATAATAAAAATGAGAGAACGATGAGTGAGAAAGAATTTTTTTCCCCATTGAGAGAGAGAGGAGTGAGAGAATTTTTTTTTTGGAGAAATTGCCACGTCAGCAAATTGATTACGTGACACCGCCACTCAGTAATGTGGATTGACGATAATGCCCCCATTGTGCTAACGTGGTAGAGCCACGTCAGTAAAAAGACAGCGTGGCATGCCACATCAGCGTTTTGCTGATGTGGCTGGACGAAGTGTTGAATGAGCTGACCTGATACTGACACATCAACGTCCGTATATCCACGTTGGTTACTATGCCATGAGACGTCATCCGTTAACGGTCAGACTATCGTCATCATTGACGGAATGACCAATTCGTTATATTTTTTGACATTTGAGAACGACAATATGATATTCCTAACTGTAGAGACTAATTTGTAAAATTGAGACAAACTTTAGGTACCAGACATGTAATTTACTCTCAATTTTTTATTAAAGTATTTTTTGCTTTAATTAACGATTATTATTAGTAAAAGAAATAATCAAATTTGTAAGATCAACATAAAGCTAAAATATAGATCGAGAATAGGTGCAATGGAATGGAGTATTAAATCATTGGAAGTAAAGGGAAAAGGAGGTAAAGGAAAGAAAGAGAAAGGATCGAAAATGGAAGGAATGAGAAATAAGATTAAAAGTCATGTTTGACAATAAAAATTTGTGATGAGAAATAAAGAGAAAGAAAAGTAAAACAAAAAGTCACATTTGGTTAGATAATAGAAAGGGATAGAATTTATTATTTTATTTAATTTTTTTATTAAAATTTTAAAATATATGATATAAAGGTAAAATTAATATTTATAATTTTAAAAATGAATTTCTCTCTTTCAAAACTCATCGCTTTAATGAAATTGAAAAATTGAGTTTAGAAAATTTTATAAAGACCCTCCAATTTTGTTGTCTTTAATTAATTGTTTTGTTAAACGTAGATGAGTTCTTTAAAAATTATTTATTTCTTTTTCTTTTTTATCAAAATATTCTATCTAAATAGATTGTAAGTTTTGGGTTTAAAATTAAGAATGAAAAAAAATAAATTGAGAGAGTTAAATAAGGTTAATATTTAATTTGAAACGATCGAAATATGATTTTGAATATCGACGGCGGTGATGGTGACGGATAAAAATCCTATGGCCCAGAATAGGGTTAAAAGGACAAAAATGTCATGAGAGTTTCGGCCTCTCTCCTCAACATCTCTCTGTTACATCTCCGATCCCTCCGTTCTCAATTTAAATCCACATCTTGCATTTCGCATTTCAATTTTCAAATTCAAAAGATCCGATCCCTCCCTCCCTCCCTCCCTCTCTCTCTCTCTCTCTCTCTCGCTAACCATCCCAGCTAAGCCGATCAAATGACAGCGGCGGTTGCACCAGTCGCCGGGAGAGAACTCTCGAATCCGCCGTCCGACGGCATCTCCAACCTCCGCTTCTCCAACCACAGCGATCACCTTCTTGTCTCTTCCTGGGACAAGGTCTTCCTCCCTCTCTCTATCTAAAACCATAGACTTTACTTTCCTCGATTCTATCGAATGTTTTTAATGCGTTTCTAATTCTAAATTGTAGACTGTTCGTTTGTACGATGCGAGTGCGAATGTGTTGAGAGGGGAGTTCATGCATGGAGGTGCGGTTTTGGATTGTTGCTTTCATGATGATTCTTCGGGGTTTAGTGCTGGTGCTGATAATACCGTGAGGCGGTAAGTGAAATTTGTGCCCTAATTTGCTTGTTAATTGAAGTTTGGGTTGTTCTTTTGAGCTTTATTGTGTTCTTAGTATGATCTTGCTAATTTACCGGTTTTAGATTTGCGAATTCGATTTGGGTGAGAGAGAAAATGGTATAGGGTGACATACCCATCTGAATCGTTTCTCAATGAAAGCAAATATGGCAATAGAGCGGTCAAGTATGACCCAACTATTGTTTCAGTTGTATCCGATACATCCGATACAAATCTAGAATCAGGGTCCTTGGGCTGAAAGAATCCGACTGTTCTGGCAACCCTATGGTTGTTAGATTTCAGCGTTTAAGGCATTCACTTGTTTAGCAGACATGACATTACTCCCAACTTCAAGGTTCATTGTGAAAGCCAAGTTTCAAAAACATGCTTTGAGAATGCTATTTGGACCAAAAATGATAAAATCTTACCTGTCATCGCTTCACTGGTCATTGAAAAGTACATTAGGAAATCTTTTCTATATAATGCAAATGAAACAATATGGCATCGGATGTTGTCCTTTCAGTGCAAATACTGTTATTCTTGTTTGAGTGACACAACATTTGTAAACAATGCTACTACCACTAAGATCCACAAATCAGCCTTTAACTCGTGGACAATTGTTTCGCTGCTTATGTCTTGTTGGGAAATTTAAGTTGCTGAAAATCAATATTGGTGTTCTCAGCTCCTTACTTTTCTTTTTAATGATTATCTTGATCATAGTACTGTTATCCATATTGCATCCTGGAAATTCAGCGTTCGAATCAACCTCCTTGCAAAAAAAGCAAGGGGAAGGCTGCCTAGGTATTTCCTTTCCCAGACCCCACAATGTGGGAGTTTCGGTATTGGGTACGCCCTTTATCCATCTTGCTTCTGCATCCCTCTCACCTTTTGATACCCCGGGGGGGGGAGATAGCATCAGCCCAGTAATTTTCATTAAGTTGGTGTTCAGAATAGTAGGAGTAGTGACAGCACCATTTTTTTTCTTCTTTTGGCAAACAAAACTAACTTGGAACTACGGTTGTCTTATTTAGAACCATAGCAGAGATATGTTACCAATATCTAAGATAAAGGTGGTGAGTGATATCAGGAACCACATATGTAAAATTCAAGAATATTGAGTCTATATATTTTATATAGGAAGGATTAAGGCGTATTTTGGCTTCTTAAATAAATTTTTGAGATCCTACTGTCTATGCATTCATTTAACAAATACTCTTCTACTTAATGGGTTTGGAAAGTTCAATCTATGATCTGATTGATCAGTTGCCCAAAATTCTTTATGGTGCATATGATGGTTTATTATACAGATATTCTGATGTCTGTGGTATCCAACCTTTTTTAATCACCTCTTAGTTATTTTATTGGTCTTTGTTATGGTGGTATGTCCTTAATTTAGTGATCCAGATGTGAAAAACTGATAGGGATGACTTTGATGATGGTTATGTTGAACTAATGACTAAATGTTATGTTATTTCAGGTTGGTATTTAACTATGGGAAGGAAGATATTTTGGGAAGGCATGATGCTCCTGTTCGCTGTGTTGAGTATTCTTATACAATAGGTTTGTTTAACTAGCCAACTCACTGCTCTCTATTCGATTTTTCTGTGAATGCGCAACTGAATATGCTGCTTTTTAAATTGTCAACCTTTCTGCTGGAATGAAGAATCAATTGCTTGGCTTTTGTATTCATGTCAAATAATTGGAGGTTTCTAGAAGTATGTTTCTGGGAACTGTTGAGTTATCATTCTGGAGCATGTTGTGAAGTGCACTGATATCTCTTATGCCTTAGTGAAGATAGCCTACTTGCATCTTGTAGTCATATAAATAGATTCTAGTCTCTGAATTATCCAAGACCTCATGAGCACATCGCATGTGTCATAAGCTCCTAACTTGTAGGTAATGAAAGTGCATTTTGTAGTTTATTTGGTACACCATATATGTTCTTCCAATCAGGGGGAAAAAAAAAGAGATGTCGATTTATAACAGAAGTTGCATATTTGGCTACCTTAATAGGTTTGTTGGAAACTAAGGTTTGAAATTCAGTGCTTTCACATTGGGGTGGATGTTATTAATGGGTATTGGTATGAATGTTTGAGGTCATCATATTGTTTACCAGGTACTCATCATAATGATTATTACTTGCAAACTTCCATGACTATGATGTTTTGTTTCACACACACACACAGAATTAATTCATATTGGTTTCTAGTAATCTCTGTAGCAAAAATAAGAGGAAAAACTTCCTGAAAATTTTTTCCATTTCATGTTGCAGGCCAAGTGATCACAGGTAGCTGGGATAAAACATTGAAGTGCTGGGATCCTAGAGGTGCTAGTGGACAGGAGCACACACTTGTAGGGACATATTCACAGCCTGAGCGTGTTTATTCGATATCCCTTGTAGGCCATCGCTTGGTTGTGGCAACTGCAGGGAGGCATGTAAATGTCTATGATCTAAGGAATATGTCTCAGCCAGAACAAAGAAGAGAGTCATCATTAAAATACCAAACGAGATGTGTACGCTGTTACCCTAATGGAACGGGTAATAATTTAAACTTTTGGAACTTCTAATTGCCATTACTGAATTATGCAATTTGCTATTGGTGACTTTCACCTAAAGGTCTACGAGGCTGCTTTTTGATTTGGGTCCTTTGTCCCACATAGAGTAGTACATCCTATACTGGAAACCTTTGTATGTACTTCTCTATTTAGTAAGCATGGAAGTAATAGGGATTTGACTTCCTTTGTGGGAAACCAGGAGCCTTGCTAAACTCGAATAACATTGTGGAAGGATGGGAAGAACTTCATTGCTTATGTGCATATGTTTTTCATTCCTTGGCTAGTGCTTCAAATTTGAATATGCATGTTTGCACACATGTTTACACATATCTGTTCTGTATGCTTTTTTGTCTCAGTTCAACTGTAATTTACTAGCAACCTAAATTTACCCTAGTTAAACTGACTGCTGTTTGCAGGTTTTGCTCTCAGTTCAGTGGAAGGTCGTGTTGCAATGGAATTCTTTGATCTCTCTGAAGCTGGTCAATCGAAGAAGTATGTTTCACTTGCTTTTGTAGTATGAAGCTTAAAAGTAAACAGTTTTTAAATTTTTTAATATTATATTTATACCTTATAAGCCCTGCATAAACCACCCTTACCTCATTTTTATTTATGAAGTTTCTAGAACTCAATGTGCTTACAAGAATTCCTAAAACTAATTTTAGTTTTTGAGGGATGTTTCCTGTGGATGAGAATCCATAATTTATGTCAGAGCTGCTTTGCCCTTGTTGTTGTTAATAAGAGCACCTTACTTTGTGTTCAGATCACTTCGATGTTTTATTGAAACATGAGTTATGCAAAACTGATGTGAAACACTATAACTTGCATTCATATATATCTGATAGAGAAGCTGAACCTGATAAAGAACACCTTTTGTTAAATTTGCACCTAAGAATTGTGTGAGCATTATCTTTCTGTGTTGTTCTTTATGCAGCATTTGGTTTGAACTCCTTGCAGATATGCTTTCAAGTGCCATCGAAAATCTGAGGCTGGAAGGGACATTGTCTACCCTGTAAATTCAATTGCGTTCCATCCCATGTAAGTCTCGTATATAGTAAGACCATAGTAATTAGAATTTCTTAGTGTGTAATTACTAGTTTAATAACGTCGATATATTTCTAATTATAACTGAGGCACTTTCCAGCCAAAAAAAAAAAAGCGCATAATTGAATGCTTGAAAGGGTAGGGATTGCAAATGTTGGCACTTGTTGTGATGCCTGTGTAGTTTTTGGGAAATTGTTGTTGTGTCTTGTCTCACACATGTCCAGGACTCATAATATATGTTTATAAGTCTTGTGTAGGTATATTCTCGTATGCTCCAAATTTTCACATATTTCTATAGTAGATTGCCAATGGGATGGAAAACTCTGTATAATGCCCGTGTTGTTCTTGTTTACAAAGTTTTTTGATATCTTGGCTGGTGGGTCACAAGAAACATTTGCGGCTGATCTCTGGAGCTCTGGTTCATATGCAAATTATAGTATTCTAATAACAGATCAGTGCCCTTAGCATAGATAAACTTCCCCACTGAAATCACTTTATGGCTCACTAACTTTGGTTACTAATTTACTGTGAACATGGCACTTCTGTGGTTATCTAGATGATATGCAGTTAACATATTGAATATTACTGCTTCGAGTAAAATTACTTGGAAGTGAAATGCTATAATATGAAAAGGAATCACCTCTTAGTCAATAGTGTACTTGCTCACTTTGATATTCTTAAGTTGACCTATTTGATAGTCTTACTAGGGTGATATTTGCAGTCCCGTCAGTTTGTATATATTTGGCTTTACTTATGGACTTGATTTGCAGCTATGGTACCTTCGCTACCGGAGGTTGTGATGGCTATGTCAATGTATGGGATGGGAACAACAAAAAGAGACTCTATCAGGTGATGTTTGTGAAAATTAGTCTGTTTTTTCACCAATACAGTAGGAAAAAGTGGGGCTGTCACTAAAATTCAAGGTCTTTTGTTTGTTCTAGTATTCTAAATACCCGACGAGCATTGCAGCTTTATCCTTCAGCAGAGATGGCCGTCTTTTGGCTGTAGCATCTAGTTACACCTTTGAAGAGGGTGACAAACCGTAAGATTGAATCCATCCATCCATCTAACCCTCTGTGTCTCTCTCTCTCTGTCTCTCTCTCACTCTTTCTCACTTAAATATATATATTTGTCATTTGCGTATTTGCAGTCATGAACCAGATTCTATATTCGTTCGCAGTGTCAATGAAGTCGAGGTTAAACCAAAGCCGAAAGTATACCCCACTCCTCCGGCATAAATGCAATTGAAAAAAATCCTTGTTCATCCGATTATATCATATGTGTAGACTTATTTTCCGTAAACATGTAAGTTAAGTGCTTCAATTCTGCCTACTGAAGCTTGCTGACAATATTGTTGACCTGTTTTTGATTAGGATGACTAATGGGAAAGGCTATGTATGTTCAGCTTAACATCCATTTTAGTGAGACATTTACTACCAGATGCCCGTGTTAGCTTACTATTTTTTAATTGCTTCTTATTTGCATTATTTGCTAAATACCACTATTATTTAAGACAATGTTGCTGTTGCATTATTAACTCCATGCCTGAAAACTGGCTTGTCAGGACAAGTGAGTTACTGGCTACCAGTCTTGATCGATTTGTGCAGAATGAGCCCTGCCCTTCTGAATTTGGTCGTTGGATAATCATGTTTGTTTAGGTGAGAAGAATTTGTACATTTCTAGATCTCAAGACCCGTATCGTTTGTAGGCCCATTTGTGTTTTGGACCAACGGACAGTTGGTCTAGTGAGAAAGATGTTAAATCTCGATTCAGATTTAAATTTTGAAACTAGAAAGAATTGTATTGGAAAAACTTTCTCTAAAAAGGTTAGCTTGGACTAGAGTAATCAGAGTATGACACTCGATGCTGGTTGATCAAGTACCAAAATATATATATATATATATATATATATATATATATATATATATATATATATATATATATATATATATATATAGACCCTCTCAATTGGAACAACTAATTGGGATGGGAACAACTAGTTGGGATGGTGCATCGGGACAGCTATATAGCTGCATATAACCATTTTTTTTGTTTAATTGTTATTACTTATTAGATAAAATGGCAGTACCCATATTTGACGGCTAAAAAGCTTAGATTGGTATTATAACTGTTTCCTACTTTCTAATCCATTTAGGGCTATTTGTTATGTACAATGATATGGCAAACAGAGCTCCTGTAGTCCGGGAGGAGTGACTAGTGGTGCGTACGTGTTTTCATCGTCTGAAACAACACATGCGAATTCAATGAAGTCAAGTGCAATAGTTTTGGATGTTGAGAAATGTTCCTCAAAAAGAGTGCATTCACAAATATACACAAAACATGGAAACAAACCATTGTAACCTCAAAAATAAGTTTCAATCAATCCCATGGAAATCGAAAAATCATGGAGTCACCTGCATATGCAGCAGTCCAGCCAAACTGAACTGCTAAATAGCCATAGCCATCTCTGCATGAAGATACTGAGGGCGGCTACATACGACTACACCCAGGAAGTCATGAAGCTTGTGATCTTGTATATTCTTGTATACATAGTCTATGACTACACATGAAACTCAAAAAAGCTACAACTTTTTCATTTCCTTCTGTCAAAGCACCATTTATACATGATGGAATTTTGTTCTGGATAAAGATGACCGTTAAAGAAATAAACCACTCTTCACATTGTCAGTGGGATTCTAGTACAATACGAGTCCCATGATCAAGCAGGTTTTGATGTCATGTGCATTGCAATGGATGAGCTTTGAGCTCCCTCTTTGGGAATATAGTACACAGCTTCTAGGAATCTACCTAAATCCAGAAGGTGCAGCCTGTGGACCTGCTCCAGTTGCTCTCCTCATGGCCCTCGATTGGGCAAGCATCTCATCATAGTTCTGAGTTGTAACAAAGAAATACCAATTAGGATGAAAAGAGACAACTTGTCTACCAAGATAATCAATCAAAATTATGACAAAAGCTTACTCGTTTCTCAAATGCAACGTCCCTTGAGTTAATTATTTTGTCTGCAACACCGTAATCGATTGCTTCTTGTGCTTGGAAATATTTTGGACGCTGGACATCTTTGGCAATCTCTTCCTTTGTTTTTCCAGTGCCTTTTGCCAATAGCTCAATATAATACTCCGTGTTTGCATCTAATTCTTTGGCCTGGTCAAAATTTCATCACATCAGTGGAGGGTGTGTGTGTGTGTGTGTGTGTGTGAGAGAGAGAGAGAGAGAGAGAGAGAGAGAGAGAGAGAGAGGCTGGAAAGGATGAAGGAAAGGGGCAAGGACCTTTATCCACATATCTATGACAGCCCCACTTGACCTGTTGACTTTTGGCAGGTACAATTTTGCTGCACATAATTGAAAAAGTCAGGATATCACAAAGTGGGGGAAAAAGGATAAATGAAAAATGATTTGAGTCACAGTCATCCTATCTGCAATACATCAAACATCATACATCAATACGGCCTGCGATTTTCTCAATCAGAAAGAAATAAATATAAGGCATTCTCAACCATATCACCATTAAGTTCCGCACAAGAATGAATGCCAAACAAACACCTTTTCTATTGGAAAATGATAGAAAAAGAAAAAAGATAAAAAAAGAAATGAAAAGGAAACAGATCCAAAATTGATAGTGAAATGGAAGGTCATGCACTAATCAAGAAGGAAAAAAAAAAAACTACAACCATGAAATCAATCACTTTCATTTGGTCTCACTGATATAAATAAATTCACACTGCTGAATGGAAGAAGAATAATTTCTGTAGAATGCAGATATTGAGATTCATAGAAATAGTATAGCAAAATGGTCCTACAACCACATATCCTTCTCCCAAATGAACATATTTAGATGCAAAGTTTCATAAAAGAAAACTCAACCAAAGTAAAACAATTCCTCTGATTTCACATTCGCAGAAGGAATAGTAAAAGCTAATAACTTTGGTAAGATATCTGGGATCCCTTCTCGAGAAATTGATTTACAATTGGCATAAAATACAAACTTTGGTCTCTTAAATTTTTTGTGGTCTACTTACAACTAGTCAGAGATTCAAGGTTTCTCTTTTCGGGTTCTTTATGCCAGTTAGCCATGGATAATTTACCAGGAACAAAAAATTGATGATACAAAGAATCCTCCCACAACTTGAAATTTCTAATAAATAATGAGATCCTGAAGATTAATTACTTGCTGTTAACCGAAACTCCCCTAAGAAAGAGAAAAAAGTATCATACTTGATGAATTTGGCTGCAAAGCACGATACCCCTTGGTTCCCAGAGATAAAAGCATTGCTGCTTGACCATATGCCATGCCACAGTTTACTGTGTACACGTCTGATTTGCAGTACTTCAAACATATAAAATAGATGCGTAAGAAATGTTAGAAAGAAGATAATAAAATTGACAACAATGAGAAACTATTTGCGACCATGTAAGACAATTGGGAAATAATCTTCCAATGCTTATCAGTGGCTGCAAATGCAAACAGTTTGGTACTATTCGTGTCTCCAGAAAATGTACACGATCCCATAAGAAAGTATCTAGCATTAACCTTATGACAATGACTAGATGCATGCCATAAATATTGTTAAAAGCACAAGACTCTGTCTAAAAGAAGCGACTATGTTGTTTCCTAATTTCTAGTTGCAGTGCTTTAGTTAAAAATGCAAAATATTGGTTGAGAGAAGATCTACTTACAGCCATGGTGTCAGCTATAGCATAGGCTTCTGTTTCAGATCCAACAGTCTCCATTTTCTCATTCTAGATTACATAACAAAATCAAATTAAGAGAGTCCAAGTAATAAAAGTAATTCTGAACTTCCTCAAATTCATCCCAGCAGACAAATCTATAAAACAATATATAAAAACAGAACTGCAGAGAGCTAACCTGTGTCCCAGATGAATTTATGTAGAGATAAATGGGCTTTGAGGGGTTATCATAATCCAACCACATAAATTGAGCAACAAGAAGTTCAGTTACCGCTGGAACAATCTGTACCAGTTAGACAGGAAAATTTTGCAAACCTATTAGCCAAATCAAAGGCATATGGAAAGATAAATGAGAGATGAGACAGGAAAAGCAGGATAGAGATTTGTTCAAGCCACTTACTGGCATGCCCAAGTAGCAAATCCTAGCATCTAACAGCAAGGACGGCAAATCAGGAGGGGCAGTTCTTGGCCTTCCATACCCCCTAGCTCCTCCACGATACATGCTTACACTCATGCTATATTTAGATGGACCCCTATCTCCCATGCCAGACATAGTCCACATTCCTCCATTATTCAGATAATTCTTGGCAGAAGAGATGCTTTCCTGAAATATTCATTGTAATTTAACGTTAATACAAGCAAAAAAAAGGATATGCTCTTTGTGATGCAAATATAGACCACTGATATTCCAATAAATTGCTTTCTACAAGAACCAGTAGGTAATATCACATTGAATATATACAGAAAAATGAGACCTCGGTGACTGATTCTGCCTGACGGCGAACAGGGTTATCTTCAGTCATGAACATGTCCATCTGTGATGCAGTAAGACCATAAAGATACTGTGGAACATTCTTGAAATTGTCCATCACTACAATGCCAACACATTAAAGAGAGACAATAGTGAGAGTTAAAAAAAATAAAAAATAATGGTGGTCTTTCTTTTCATTATTTTTATTTTTTAGTTTTATCTTCTTTATTTTTTGTTTCAAACTTTAATTTTATGTTTATTACATTGTTGTTGTTGTTGTTATTTTCTCTCTCCTCTCTCATCAAATGGGCAACCCCAAAATTTGATATTATGGCTCAATTTGTTGTTGTATGGGGGCAGAAGCAGGTGTGCGCATTCTGTCCCCCCCCCCCCACGGAAAAAAAAGAAATTATTCGCTTCAAAAGATATGCAGCAACAATGCAGAGATTAGATGCACTAACAAATTTTCTTCAGATATGCTATTGGGTTCGGAATAGATCTTTTGAATTTACAAAAGGAGCTAACTTGTTCTTGAAATCAGGGAGAAGTCAACATCAAAGTTTTATGCCTTACTGTAAGTCAGTCCTCCAGTCTTTCATAAATCATTCAGAAAGGCCTCACACCACACACGATTTCATAAAAGACAAAACCTCAATACCACCACACACGGTCCAAATAAAAGGATGAATAAAAGACACAACCAATATGTTAATTTAAGACTATCAACTCAAAATATATGAACCTAAAAGTTAATGATTCCCAAGGACACTTGCATAGTCTTCTGATTCTAGATGCTGAGAAATTGTAACCCACCTCACTGAAGTTAATGACAGACACCATCATTTAACAAGAGTAAACTACAAAAACCTTCCCAGTGGTTTGGCCCATTTTCAAGTTGTCATGGTGTGGTAAAAAATTTGCAATTAATTGGATACGATAATAATTGAGTTCTCTTTCAACACATACACAACACTTCCCTTTAGACCTTTATATTATATCTTCGTGATACTTATTGCCAACAAGAAACACAATTAAAGGATACCATGTAAATGGTTGAGAGCACACAAGCTTAAATGCCCACAAGTATTTAGAAAAAGTCCTATCAGCTCTAGTTTACATACACACATGTGCGCGCACACATAATATCATTGAGACAGTCTCTAGAGAAACAGAAAGAAAGAAAGAAAAATCAAAATAAAGGGGCATTTCAATACCTACAAACATACTGAGAGAATCAGCCCATGCCAAAAAACACTCTTATCCCAGTGCAAATCAATAGGAAGATTGAACAATAAACAATCTTACTGGCTCTAGATTGCTATCCGTGTAAAATGCATTATGTACCGATATAAGTATATATGTCAATACATATTTGCAAATGCACTCCATATGTGTCAAGTAGATATACATCTATTCATGGATGTGTAAGCCAAAAGAACATCAATATGAAAACACATATAAACCCATGATAGGATGCCTCCACACACACACACACACACACACACACACACACACACACACACACACACATACATATAAGCATGTGCCCACATGCGCCCATGTACTTATGAATTTACACCTGCTAGTGAGTACGTTACAGAGGCTGAGACATAAACAGAACACATGTAAATACGCATTTCTCATATGGTTCTAAAAGGGAAATCAGCAAATCCTCCTCTTTTCAGGTGATACAGAGAACTGCACAAAACGAACATTTGCTAAAAAGAAAACAAGAGGAACCCACCCAATCATACAACATATGAGAATTTCCTCTATCCCATTTTCAAAAATCTTTCCCCATTGGAATGTTTGCATTTTGGTCATATGGCGCCTAGTGTCCATGTGTGCATATGATATTAAGATTGTGAGGACTATGGTGGACTCGTGAACAATGGAGATCATAGCTCTTGAATTATATGTTCTCATCAAATTGAAAAACTATAGCATGATATCCAAACAGCCTGCTAAAAAGAAGTGATAGCATACTTGTAGGTGCCCCTAAAACTAAACAAAGACAAAAGAGTCTTTGTTTTTTTTTGGGGGGGGGGGGTTACTGAAACATAGTATGCTAGCTTTTAACATTGATATGGAATTAAATAGGCAACTAATTTGGGATGTAAAACTTAGTTGATTTATCACGCATTCCTGTTCACAATAAGCATTCCTCTGGGTTGTTTACATATTAAAGTTTTTCGAGAGCTCTTGAAAACTACGGAACCCACATGACAGATTCACATGTACATAGCCATAATCCTCTATAGGATGTCACCTCACTTATATCTAATTCTGAAGCTTTTCTGCTTTAAACAATGACTTCATCATTGCCATCTACGAGGGGAATATTAATTTACAGAGTCTAATGGCATGCTCTGCAATAATAGGACGTATATTTAGCAATTCTTTGATAAAATTCAGATGCTGATAACTAATCTTAATATCAAAATGTACAACGAACCACGCCTAATTCTCATGGCGGAGATTATACTAAGTAAATCAAAACTGACACAATTTTTTGCCGTTCGTGTTTCTAAATTAACAACTATTCAGGTAATACTTTTAATTGGGATTATAAATATCATACAAAAAAGAAAAAGGCCTGTGTTCAATCAAGTAAGGATTTTGTGCATAACAATCACACCCCCCACATATTAGGTTAAATCCTCTAACAACAGTATGATTCCACAACAAAATTCAAAGAGTAAATCTTCATAATTTCCATGAAAAAAGAAAAATCCAGAATCCAAGAGAGAAAACCAATCAGAATTAAAATTTAACAAAAAATAAACTCAGGGTTTCAGTGGAATTTTTATTTTATTTTTAAAAAGGAGTTGAGAGAGTTTACATCCATATTTGAGATTCTCTTGGCGGAACTGCTTGGGAATATGATCAAAAGCTTTGGAAGAAGCAGAAGGAGAGCTAAAACATCTGCCAACAGTGTTGTTCCTTCTTCTTCTTTGACTCTGGTGACGAAGTTGAGGAATACAAAAGGAGGGTTTGGTTCCTTGAAGAAATGAAGACTTGACAGCTTGAGAGTCTTCCATCGGCGAGAGTGAAGGGGCATTGATGGATGAAATTAGAGAGGTCGCCATTATCTCTATCTCTCTCTCTCTCTCTCTCTAACTATCAGTGAAGGAGTTGCGTGCGAAGAAGAAAGAACATTGAAAGATTCTGCGTGAAAGGCTGCGACTACCCGAGGGGTCATACTTACCCGTTCCCGTGCGTAACTCATTACGGTATAGGCCGGGCCGGCCCGCACCAGGATGATGTTTGATAAAATTTTAGGCCTGATCCCGGTTAGATGGTTGGTGCGTCCAGACCTGGCCCCGCCCGGCCTACTGCTAAACACCCCCCCCCCAAAAAAAAAAGGAGCCCAAACTCAATTCTAATCTACTTTCGGTCAAAAATAGGTCTAAAAGGGTTGGAGGCGAGAGGGGCTCATTCAATCAGGTTGGCTCCTCGGCCCGATGCCCAAATTTTGAAACTAAACATTGACACACAAAGGTGGGTGTCACGAACCGGCTAAAGATATAGGGAAAGAAAAAGAATGAGAGGGAGAGAGAGAAAGAGAGAAAATACTTACCAAAAAAAAGAGAGAAAAAGATAGAGAGAATAGTACAGAGAGAGAAAGAGATAGGGAGAGAAGTTAGAGAGACAGAGAGATTAGTAGAGAGAGAAAGAGAGAATGTGTGATCAAAGATCAATTTCATTTCATTCGTGATCTTATTGTCTTAAGCATTTATACAATTTTTTAACTATTTTAACTAACTGCTAACTATTAATGATTACATCAATTAAATATTACTAACTACTATCAAATATTACTAACCAATATTAACTATTAATCATTATTACTAACCATTATTTAACTGCTATTGGTGGTTGTTACAGTCAGCTCCTAGATACCCCAACCAAAGGAAAGTGGCAATAATGGGATCGAAACCTGCCTATGGTAATAGAGTGAATGAAGCACTATAAGGATGTGTCTCATAGTTACCAAAGGAACAGTCTAATAATCACAACTCTTTTCTCTCAATCTAAAGATTTCATATTCGAATTCTTATGTAATAAAAAAAAAAAGAGATTTGTCTCATATCTCTTGCATTTTGGCAGGGTGGCCACGAGGGTTTTGTTCTCATAGGTTCAGAAAATAATTAGTGTTATGAGAAGACTTCTGTAATCATGCCAATGAGGGGTTGCCAAGTTAGTGTGCTTAGTCTTTAAGAAAATAATTTAGTGGTCATAACCCTCTCTCTAATCTTGTGATATAAAGTTTAAATCTCGTGTAAAAAAAAATAAAAGAGTCCAGTACGCTTGCGCTCATAGGACAGGTGGACATGAGAAGCTGGTTGGACCAACCCAGCCCAAAATTTGACGAGCTGAGGCCTAGATTATCCTATAGATTGGACTGGGCTTCTATCAATCGTTGAAATTGAATATAGGTCCATTTGGAATTGGAGTAGACAAATCGAAGTTGCCAATTTTGAGTTTGGTATGCCCACGTATTGGTAGAAGCGGTGAAGAATATTTTTTTTTTCCTTTTTTCTCGCTTCACCGATCTATTCTGACAATCAATTCTTTTTTTAATATTTTTCTTCATTCCCAAAACTCGAAATGAAATTTTAATTAGAAAAATTAGGTGTCCTTGTTACCGAATCAATAAGGCATTGACAATGATGGCGTAGAATTTATTATTTGAATTCTATTAGACAAGGGGTATTTGATCTTTATAATGGAAAATTCGAACACCGTGACACTGAGACTCTCATTTCCCTCCCTCCCAAACATCTGTGCCTAATTTTTGTTAAATGGATCAGGAAATTAGATTTGAACTTACAAGTTGGAATGTTAGATGGGTTGTTATGGTTTTGGTAAATACTACTGCACGCTCGCACATACATAATATATAATTATATAATCTAATAAATACAATATATGTCATATCTATGAAATTTAAAAATCAAAATTGATATAGTTTTATAATTTACTTCCATTTGATTGTATCCCAATGCATAAAACTCTGAAACCCTTTAAGCTAAAAGACTGACCATAGAAAATGATTCCCGAATGTGAAATATAGTAATTTGATTTGATCATCTCAAGCATAGCATAGTCAACTATAGGTGTGGCATCCATATAAGCAGGGCCGGTTGTTCACTCCCCCAAGGAATAAAGACCCCCTCCCCCAAAGTTGCAAACAACTCCCATCCCACCAATTGCCTAAAAATCCAAGTTAACACTTTTATAAAAATTTGACATGCAGAGAGAGAGAGAGAGAGAGAGAGAGAGGGAGGGAACTCTCTGTAAGGGGTGGGTTAGGAAAGAATAAAAGTCAAATGGACTCCTTCGTCAGTAAAGCATTAGCGTGTGCGTGTGCGTGTGCGTGTGGGCGTGCGTGTGCGTTGCGTCTAATTTTGAGCTCAAAACACCAAGGAAAAATGAAAATGAAACAACAAAAATTTGTGACCAAATATCACAATTTTCAATTGCAACAATTGAAAAACTAAGGTGAACCCTTTTTCCTTGAAAAAGAAGTAGAAGATTTCTCATTTTTTTTCAATGATTTAAAGCATGGCTAGCCATGGCTGCTCAAAATTTGAGTTCCAAAAAGGTGATTTTACAATCTCTTCCACCTACATGATTCATTTGTTAAGGAAGGTTCCATGGAACAGGTGTACCCAGATTGGCATTAGGTAATATAGTCTTTTGTGGGACGGACTTAGCAAAAAGGGGCTGATCTAGTGAAGACATTAAGCCAAACAATGAAGACACTAATGATACTTTTTTTTGTTTTTCTTTTTTTGGTTCCTACTACCAGTAGAGTTATATTATAATTAATTTAATTTGAATATCTGTAAGAATCCTATTTAAAGAATCACACTTGCAATGTAGTTTTCTCATTTCTTAATTTACTTGTCAATGATTTACCTTTTAGGGACAAAACATTTGTTTATAATTGGCCCTTCTTTGGCAATACCAATTATGGGAAATTGATTGGGTAGAAAGATGAAGTTTTGGATTAGACATTCTTTTCTATGAAATAATGGAGTCATTAAGGCGATTCCCATTCCATGGTTTAGGTCCCATGTCTTGTGAGAGTAGAACTCTCAACCAAATAATCGCACATTTATAATATTTGCAATTAACTGGCAAAGTACATGTCCCCTCACCCCTTTTACGATTTTTGTGGTCCCTTCTTCAAAGTCTCCATCACTATAACTTATAGATACTAACTTATATATTTAATAATTACATATTTAATTATTTTAAAATTTTTATTATAAAATATAATTATTTTTTTATTTTTATAAAATAATTAATATTTACATAAAAAATATTATATTTTTTATATTAATACTTTTATCCATATTTTTATTTTTTATATTATTATAAAAAGTCATTTTTTTTAATCATTTTGTATCATTTCTTGTTTTACATTTTCGTTTTCGTACAACCCACGGTTTCAGAACAATGCTGTAAAATTGTATGAATGGAAAAATATTTATAATTTAATAACTATAGTTATTTAAAGATAAATAAGTTATTATATTTACGTAAATCAGTAATATTGGTAACTTTCCTTGTACCCTTCTCCCAAAAATTTTGTGAATATTATTTTAAAATTATTTTTATTTTTTATTAATACAATTTTTTTAATTATGATAGTTTTACTGTTATATTATTTAGAAATTATTAGTCGAAAATTATGATGTCTACATTTGGAAGATTTAGATTATGCAAACGTGACAGTAGGTGACGAAGCCAGATGCCACTTGGCATCCAAGTAATGGTTAGGTACCAATTCGACCGGTTACTTGTGCCAAAGCCAAACCAAATTCAAGCAAAGGGAAAGTGCCGCGTGGCACTCTGGAAGCAAAGCGTGTTGCGTGCCGTATCCTTTGACGGTTGCGCGTCGGTGAGGATAACGTCAACACCACACGAGCTTAGTAGCTTCTGTACTTCACTCCAAATGACCAAAATGCCCATGCTGGACTAATATTTTTCGTGATAATCAAGGGACTGTTATGGTCATTTGGGAGTCGTGGAACATCCAGATTCGTTCTATAAAATAACCATGACATAATCGTAAGGGTAGTCTTGGATTTGTATTGACACATGGAAAAATGGGATGTCCCCATTAAGATTGTGAGGTGACTTTCTGGAGAGCCAACCAAGAGTGAAACCTCTCCCTCTCTATCTCTCTCTCTCTCTCTCTCTCTCTCTTCAAACTTTCAATTTCCATAATCGCAAAATGCTTGAGTAGAGTCCGTGCAATCCAAAAAAGGGTAAAACAATATTTTCATTTATGTGTGTAATATTAACATTAATGGTTAATCAATTTTGTTATTATTTATATTTATGATTGTTTAATGAATCTTTATTCTGACTGTCAAACGCAGTAGAATCTTTACTTTAAAAAAAAAAGAGGAAATATTAGATACAACCCCAAAAGAAATTAATTTTTTTTTAAAAAAAGAAATCATTGTATGATGGGTTTTTCGATGAATTTATCCCAAAAAAATGTCATGGTGAGTAGAATAAATAATATTGTTTCTAAAGTTATGAGAAAAGACAATATTTTACCCAATAATTTATATTAATGTGACAAATAATCATTAAAATTGATTAAAAATTTTGAATAATCCTTATAGCTATAAACAAGTGGTGAAATATATATTTTTTTATGATAACTATGTTAGATTCAACTAAATTCAATTAATTCTGAATTAGACTTTTAAATAGACAAAATTCTCTCAAAATCTGTTAATTGTGAAATATTCTATAAACTAACGTGAAATGTGAAAAATAATATTATTTTGTTAAAAATATTATGAAAATTTTAAGTAAATTAGTGGGAGATACATAGAGTATGAGTAATGTTAGAATATTTAGTAATAATTGTAAGGATATGGAATGATTGTGAGAGGGTGTCCTTTCGGTGCATGTGATTTGTTAATTTTGGAGTAAATACATGTGATCTTTTAGCTGCATGTGATTAGCCCATTTTAGAGTTCATGCATGCGAGTATAACCTCCGAGTGTCGTCATCATTACCATACCTACGTTGTTTTGTAAGAATTTACAAAATAGAATTTTTATTTTAATTTTCTATCATTTTAAAAAATAATACCAAATAAACCAAAATTAGCCAAAATCAAAATGAATTGAATAGCATATGATGATTCGACTCAAGATGTTTTTTTTTTTAATTTTTTATTTTATTTTTATAATATTATTTAGATTTTTTATTTACGCCGATATGAACTATAATTTAAAATTTGATATATTTAATTTTTGGTATAAAAGAAATACATAAAATGGATCATTTTGTCATAAAGAGAATAAGTAGAATTTCTTCTTCTTTATTTTGTTATCTTTGTATTTCTTGGAGGACGGATGGAGAAGTATGTTATAATGTCCTTGACGTGTTGGCATCAATAACAAACTTCCATAAGTGCCGACCCAAATACATTAGAGTGTACAACATTGGAACTATATACTTCATTTGGTTCTACCCGAATCAAAAAACTATAAAATATTTCTAATTATTCTTGTAGTTAAATAAAGAAATATATTTTTAAAATTATACTAATCAGGAATAATCACAATAATTATGTCCAAATTAAAAATAAATCGGTACTTAGAACTGGTTGAGTTTAAGTGTTATTTTATATCTGTTTATATAATTATCGAATAAAAAAAGAATTATGATAATATTGTTTAATAATAAAAAGAACCTTTTTATGAGAATTTTATTACATGTTTTGGCAACTTGTGTGATCTTAGTGATCAAGGAAATTAAAGGGGTGTCTTTGCACGCCCTAAATGGTGTGCGTGACACTAATTAACTCTGATGGTTGTTGTGTTGTACTGTGGTGGGGTTAGGGAGTTGGAGCTTTTATTACCAAATTTGTGTTGAGATTTGACTTGGAATTTGGAAAGAGTCATACAATACAACCTCACATTTTATTTTACCCCTCAGGCGTACCTAAACAGGCATATACATCCATACCCTTGACCCAACCCCTCCACCACTCCCACTCTCTCTCCCTCTCTCTCTCTTACTTGTTGACCAAACCTCTCTCTCTCTCTCTCTCTCTCACATGTTCCCAACTTTTGTAGTATTTAACTCCCAAACACAACCTCTTTTGACACACAACATACTCCCTTCACTTCGCCTGCCTTCTCTCTCTCAGCTCCCAAAACCAAAACTCTCTCTCTCTTTAGTGTTAGCAATGGCTCTTGAAGCATTGAATTCGCCAACTGCGGCAACACCGGCAGTTCTCCACTACGAGGACATGGACCTTCACTCTCTTGAACCATGGGCCAAGCGAAAACGCTCAAAGCGCGGTCGTTTCGACGCCGGCCACACCCCACCAACAGAAGAAGAATACTTGGCTCTCTGCCTCCTCATGCTCGCTCGCGGCGGCGCCAACACAATCACCTCCACTTCCTCCGCTGTGCCTCTAGAAAATCCACAACAATCCCAAATTCCTCCAATTCCAAAATTAAGCTACAAGTGCAGTGTGTGTGACAAAGCTTTTCCGTCTTACCAAGCACTCGGTGGGCACAAAGCAAGTCACCGAAAGAACATCAGCGACGACCCTTCAACCTCCTCCACCATCACCCCCGTGAGCGGCGGAGCTCCGGCTAACGGCACTGGGAAATCCCACGAGTGCTCAATCTGCCACAAAACATTTCCAACCGGACAAGCGCTCGGCGGCCACAAGCGATGCCACTACGACGGCGGCTCCGCCTCCACCGCCCCCGGAACCGGCAGCGGAGTCACCGTGTCCGACGGGGCTAATTCCGGGCAGAGCAATCGTGGGTTTGACTTGAATTTGCCTGCTTTGCCTGAAATTTGGATCTTTGACTTTGGAAGAAAGAGTCAACTTCCCGGCGAGCAAGAGGTGGAGAGTCCTCTTCCGACGAAGAAACCGCGGTTGTTAATGGACGGTGGAGATGGGTTTTGATTGAATTGCAAAAATAGTTAGTTTAGATTTTTTAGGTTTAAGTTTAATTCGATTGATATTAGCGTAACGTTTTCTATTTCTGTGCAGAGAATTGTTCATCATTTGAACTCCTCTCTTTTAGACTTTGATTATTGTTAATTTAATTTATTCATTTATTTAATTAAATTTTAATTAATGAAAATTTAAATTCCATAATTTATTTTCATATTTTTTTAATATTTCAAGTCAATAAGTACAAAACGCGTGAACACCAATTCTTGTGTTTGACAATTGGAGAGTCTGCCCATGAATCGTTTGTGCTTAACATGGTGAAATTTAACAAATATTTCCTTCAAAAGATTTACCAATTTTTAAATTTTAATTTCAATTTTTATGATTCAAATTACATATTTTATTATTAATAAAAATTTTAATATACAGATTTTTACTTGGTCAAAATATTAAAAGGAGAGAGAGAAACAAACAAATGCATGTTTGAAGGGGGAAGAGGGGGGTCTAAAACGGTGACCTCCCATGTGAGTCATGCCTTTTTTTTGTTTGGAAGAAAGGATTGAGATCACTAAATTGTCTGTTGGAGTCCCATGTGAGTCATGCTAGAAGCACATGTTGGGGGTCATGAACATTATGGAAGGAAGTGAGAAGAGGAAAATGCTGGGCTGGTGATGCTTTGTTGTGCAAATGGAAATGCAACTTTCTTTGTGTTTTTTTTGGGGGGAAGGGGGGGGGGGGGAGGGCGCAATAAGTCCTGCTTTTACTTCTTCTTAGTATCCCTGGTCCCCTACATTTGTTAAAATAACAAATACAAATTCCATCTTCCAATCCCGTGATCTGAATTCAAATCTTGATATAACAAAAAATAAAATAAATACAAATTCAAAAATGGTGCTTTTTATGTTGGAGAGAGATATTTCTTGTTTTTTAATTTTTCAGTACTAAATAAAAATTTATGACCTCAATTACTTAAATATATTATAGAACTCAAAAATATTTTATATTAAAAAATATATAAAACGTTTTTAAATTATTTTTGACAATTCAGTTTAAATTGAAAAATAAAATACCACCTATTTGAATGCAATTTGTCTTTCATAAAATTTTTGAAAAAAATTGAAAAATAAGACTATTTTTCATAAGTAAATAATCCTAAGAACCATTGCGGAATGGAAAGAAAAAAAACAAAATACTAGAACCAATATATCAGTATCACTCTTTCACGGGTGATTTGAGACAGAAATCACAAAATTAAGTAATACAGGGATTAGATCAAACAAGACCCACCAAATCCTTGGATTGTAGATAAAGAAGAGCAGTGAATTGGAAACATAATGTTATATTTTTTATTTATTTAATTACAAGTGAGATAAATTAATAAACAAACTCACCATTCTATTTTCTCTTATGAACTATCCATATCTAATAATTATGTTAGATTTAATTAAATTCGATTGAAATTGGGTTAGACTCTTAAAGAATAAAACTCTTTCGATACTTATTTTTATCGTACATAAAATTGAAATATTATTTAAGGAATACTAATGTCCAATCAAACCAGCTGGATGTTGATTAATTATAGGATTATTAAAGTAATATATAAGAGTAATATGTTACTTTCTCTTACTTTCAAATCAGTTGTCAATTATCCGATTATTAAAGTAATAGATGAGTTATATTTTTAATAATTATTGAAATACTTTAACTTTATTATCTGAAATAAAGATTTCAATTGTAATTTTTGTTCCCTTGTTATTGTAAACAAGTCTCTCCTAAGAGTAATTTTTGTAGTATCTTCGATTTATATGCCATCAATTCTGTAAAAAAGATCATGGGTATTATTTTACATAATTATACTAAATAAAAGATTTTTTTTTTTTTGAAAAAATCTCAAATATTAATTGATCTGATTTTGAAAATTACAAAAGAATTAAATGGTAAGATTGGAGGGGCAATTTTGTTTTAATTATGGTAAGTGATGTTATCATGTGTAATTGCACAATCCTTGCTATTCAATTACTTGGAGAATTCTCCAAACATATCATTGAATATTCAAGTAATGCCTCTGTCTTATACTTTAATGATGCAACAACATACTTCCTTGAGAGAGAGAGAGAGAGAGAGAGAGAGTGAACAAGTGTATGGAAATGAAATGGTAAAATGCAAGAGGCAGTAACCTGTCTTGTACACTTGAAAAAAAAATGTGTGGATTTACAGATAAGAATGACACAAAGAGTGCCCAATAAGATTGCATTGTTTACTTGGCTTGGCTTGGCTTCCTTGTCTAATTTGTTCACTTGGTAGTTTGGTCCGCAAATGTAGGATGAGAATAGGGAATGAACTTCCTGTTCCTTTGCGTGTGGAACAGGAATCCATTAAGCCTTTTTATGTTCACATTCTTCTAATAATTTTAGCCATATTATACTATTAAATCAACCCATTTGAATTAAAGTCATAGGTTACTATAGTATTTGTGGGCAAGTTCGGTCAAAAAAAGGATGATTTTTATTTTTTTTTATATAATCAATCAATATCTGAAATCATATTTAAATTAATCCGATTCGAACGTTGTTAGGTTCAATTTAATAAAAAGTTCTCACAACATAGTTTTTTTTATTTTTAAGTTTTGAATCTAGACTTGGTTGAGGTATATAACAACGTAAAAACTTAAGGTATATGATGATCCCACTAGACTTGACCTCATTTATAAGAATTGTGATTAGGGCAGATTAAACTCAACCAAAATTTTCCAAGCATGACCCATGAGGGTTAACACCTCGCATCATTGTCCAGACCTTCGCAAAGGTTAGGTTATGGGGGAAAGTGCCCCCTATTATTTTTTTAAGGAAAGTTATATAAACATAATTTTTTAAATAATAACAATAAATATTTTTGCCTCAATAAAATTAATTACTGCATTCTTCTAAAATTATAATTTCGGATATATATTATATTTCACCCCTAAGTTGCACGAAAATGAAAATGGGAAAACGGAAATAGATATGAGACGATACAGAGAACAATATTTTATAAGAATGTAAATATAAAAAAATATAATATTTTTATGTAAATATTAATTATTTTATGAAAATAATAGAATAAATTTATTTTATAATAAAAATCTAAAATGATCAAATATATAATTATTAATCATAAGATAAATAACATAGAAAAATAAAAATTTTAATTAAATAAACAAATAATTTATTAAATATAAAAAATATAAAGAATTTTTTATAAATATTAATTAATTTAGCATGTTGAAACATTTTAAAATAAAAAATGCTTAAAAAAGTGGAGAAATGTTGGTATTGAAAATTTTCATCCTTCTCCCATCTCATATAACTTTTTGGTTTTGCCTATGCTCATTAGTCATTCTTGTTTCCTCTCCAATCAATAGTCCAAAAATTTTAATCCTCTCTTCCCTTGTGTAAGAACAAATATATATATTTATAAATCATTTTTAATGCGAACTTTGTTTTAATGATTTTTTTTTTTAATTTTTTGTGTTAGACTTGATTGTCTTATTCATATCCTCATGAAGGTCAATTTGATGAATTAGCATTAGTTGGCTGAGATTTGGTTTTGGTTCAAACAATGAGGTAAGGATGAGGACATGTATTTGTCTAGGTTAGACCCCCCCTTTCAAACAAGCTCAAAATTTCAAATTTGGCTTTTGCTTCTTTTTTTTTTTTTTCTTTTTTTTTTCTCTTGGTTCATTTGGGGGGGGGGGTTTAACCAAAAAAATTGGAAAAAGAAAAACGAGAAAATCTTAATGGTCTCAAAATTTTATTATATCATGGAATTTTGTTTGGTATTTTCATAATGTTAATTTGTTTGTGCAAGAAATGCTCCTCGGTGTGAGGATAGTGAGTGTGCATTTTCGTCTGGTGCTTGTTCAAAGACCAGGATCCAATAGCTATTGCCAAACTACATTTGATTCCTCTAACCACACCTGAATTCACAAAAGCATATTTGATTCAGTGACAAAATACTGATATCTCTTAATAAAACTCTCAAATTCAAGTTTTATGCATGACAAAAACAGATGTCGAGAGAGTTTTATTCGTTAAGTGTTCAATTCGAGTCAAATCAAATTTAATCGAATTTAGACACTCAAATTCAATTTTCTATTTGGCAGGGCATATATATCCCAACAAAAGAAACCAAACATTAGCCATGCCCATGCCAAAGTCACTAAGGATTGCAACTATTAGCAATGTTATTTTTTAATTTAAAAAGCATTATTAATAACTAAAATAATAAAATCAAACATGACACAATCTTTTTTTAATTAAAAATTTAAAATTCTATATACGTTCTTAGTAATTTTCAATAATCAAAATAACTAATATGTATTAATTTCAGTTTTAGTTACATGTGGAGCGAGCCGCAAAGCTACTCAATATATATATCTTCTTTTTTTTTACTTGATCATCGATATCTAAAAATTTAAATAATTTGATTCAAACAATTATAAAACTCAATTAAGAGACTAGCTCTCTCAATGTCTGTTTTTCTATTTTCAAATGTTAAACTCACATTGGTTAAGAGAGTTTAGTATTATACCATTAGATTCACAGATCGTTGCTCAGATAGTTGTGCTCACATAATAGTTTTAGTCAATTTGATCTTAAATTTGTTTGGTGCATATAATGAGAAAAAAAGGGTTATCCTATTCATCCCATAAGCCAAAGTTCCATAAGAGAGTTTAGTTAACGAAGAGTTTTCCTCACTAATTCGTGGAAACTTACATGGTTTACCCCCCAGCACACAGCAGAAGCTTCTTTGTAATTCCATTTATATAAAGAAAGACAAGCCTTGTATGGTGGCCCAAGGATTGGATTAAAGAAAAGAATGAGAAGTTGCATTTGAAATTTAGGAACGCCATTTTTGGATATTGCTCTAGAACCCAAACTGGACCTCTCAAATTTAAGTATAAAAAGTTCCGGCAAGGATTCACAAAAAGTTTGAACAGATCAATGTGTCCATACTATAAATTTAACTACTATTATGATTACATATATATATATATATATATATATATATATATATATATATATATATATATATATATATATATAACTTAGTATCTGTATTTGTTATTAAAATAAAAATGATAAAAATGATCATCATTTATAAATTAAATTTTTGGGTAAACGATTATTTTACAAAATTTAAGATTTTTTTATTTTTATTTTTATTTTTATCGATCGATAAATGGATTTTGTCCGATTAATCTGATCTGAGCATAGGATCCATGGGTTAGCTCTTTCAAAATCTTATTTCTCCATTCCCATGACTCAAACATGAAATCGATGATTAAGAGAGTATAGTGTTCTATCATTACATCCATAAAAGTTTGATTACAAATTTTAAAATAATGTTAAAAGGAAATGTTTTAAATTACCATTGACAATGGAAGTAAAATTAACATACAAATCTCTAGTTGGTACAGTAGTTAAGTATTGGTACTTGTTAAAGAGGGTCTTTAGTCATGTGTATAGAAAAAATAGATATCAGAGAGTTTTATCTCTTAAGCGTATAATCTGACTTAAATCAGATTTAGTTGGATCTAACATAATTATTGAATATTGATAATTTATTAAAAAAAATAAAGATAATATTTTAGCCTAAAAATAAATCTGAACGAGGGTGTAAGGATGATAGGGCTGTCGAATAAAGCCTCAATAGAATTTAAAAGGGCAGAAACAACTTTACAAAAGGCGGACATATATAATACAGTGTTGAACTCTTCAGCTGCCAAAATCTCCTTCATTGAATCTTCCTATTTGAGTGAGACCCCGATTGGGATATTGCATTCTAGTTTGGCAGGCCACACTTGAGGAAGCCATCACTTCCAAACCAATGTGGGATTAGGAGTAACGAGCCATGAGAGAGAGAGCTTCTTCACTTCATAATCAACGTGGGACAAGGGATGAGACATCAAACAAATCTCCATCTTGGTGAATCCCAACATTAACAAATAATAAATCTGCTCCATCTTCTCCACAAAAATCTCAAAAGGCTAATCAACAATAACAGATAACAAACAAAACAAATCTAAACACTGCTTGAATTTGTAGACTGAAGGAGACTTCATAAACAAATTAACAAAATTTGTTTTCTAAAATTGAACAAACGATTGCACATACCATATTGTCAATTGCACTAAAATATGGAATCTGTACCATAAAATCTTCCTCTTCAACTGACTGCAATGTCTGAACAGCAAATAGTTGAAAAAGACTAACAAACGGAGAATTCACGAATTTAGCATTTTTCATACCAAAACTTTCAAAATAATTATTTTGGATCAAGAATAATTTTCTAATTTCGTGGTCTCTCTTAATTTCTAAACTAAGAATCTTTTTAACTACTTCCAAATCTTTTATACCAAATGCACTATTTAACTACAATTTCAAAGTGAATATTTCTGATAAATTTTTGATAACAATAAGTATGCTATCAACATAAGATAGCAAATAAACAAATAATCTATCACTTAACTTTCGGAAGAAAACAAACTGTCAAACATGTTTCTTAAATAATCATTTATAAAGGTCAACAAATACCTGATACCTTTCTTAAACTAAACACGAGATAGTCTCCACAAATCTGAACAAATGTCAGAATCAAACACTGATGATGAGACTGTAACTGAATCAATAACAGTAGATTCCTACAAAAAATACAATTTATCAAATCTGTAAACTTTCGTAACAATAATAACATCATAAAACACTTTCATAACTTCACATTTAATTGTGTATCTGCACCTAAAAGTCTCTAAGTTGTCTAAAGAGATGAGATTTTTCTTCAAATAAAAAATATATCTAATTTCAGTGAGCGTCCTCACAATACCATCATGTATTTTAATTCGAACTGTACTCTTACCAACACCATTAGAAATAGTATCGTTTCCCATAAAAACAATTCCACCATTAATAAATTCATAGGTAGAAAACAAATCTCTGTTGGGATACATGTGATAAGAACAAATTGAATTCAAAATCCATTCATTTTTAAATCTTATCCTATCATCAGTTACATAGAAAATATCTCAATTTTTCTCATCTGTCACAATACTAGTCTCGGCAATTTTAGTGTTTTTCTCACTAAATTTTTCCTTTTCTTTATTTTTCAAGTTAAAGCAAATGAACTTAATGTGTCCCAATTTATGACAATAATTATACACCAAATTTTTATACTTAGATTTATTATTCTCAAATTCTTTTTTATCATTTCTATCTTTAACAACAAAGCAATCAACTTGACCACTACTAATTTTTTCAATAATATCCCTATCAATCTATTTCTTAGATTTTAAAGTGAATTTTATTTCTTGATACAAAATACTTTCTTTACCATAAATCATAGTATCATGAAAATACTAAAAAGATTTGAGAAGAGAATACAATAACAAAAAGACCCGATCCTCATCATCAAATTTTGAATCTATATTCTCAAAATCCATAATAACAAAACCAAATTTATCAAGATAAGAGAGTATAGATGTACTTTTTGCCATACGCAACATATATAGGCTTTGTTTCAGATAAAGTCTATTCTCAACTGTTTTCTTCATATACAAAGGTTTAAACCTATCCCACATGATCTCAGCCGTGGTGTTCGTAGCTACCTCCCACAAAATCTCATCAGAGAAATTCAAAATAATTTCGGATTTCACTATTTTATCTATCGCAGTAAACTCTAAATCTATCACATTGGCTGATTTAACTTCTACTCCCTATAATGCCAAACTAACTCCGTCTTGAACCAAAATGACCACCATCTTAATTTGTCACATACCGAAATTGATATTTTTGTCGAATTTCTAGATCATAATTTTTGTTATTGTTATGTTGTTAAAATAATTATTCCAAAAACTTCCTCAAATAGCTAAAATAGATATAATACCAATTTGTTAGGATTGATCCAAGACAAATAGAAAGTTAACCAAATGGTTCTTTGACAACCCAATAAACAAATAACAAAAGACAGAATTTAAATGAACAGAGAAAATAAAATAACAGAATATAAAATAAAGAAAAAAATAAAATTTACGTGATTCGATCAAAAAGACATACGTTTGCAGACGAGAAAGGAGTAGAATTTCAGTATAAAAAAAGAATACTATAAATGTTTTAGAAAAGTATTCCTAGATCCAAATAATTATTATATAAAAGGGTTAACAAGATGAGATTTTAAAAAATCATAACACATTTTAAAAATGATTGCTCATGAATCATTTGTGCTTAGCATGGTGAAGTTTAACAAATATTTCTTTCAAAAGATTTACCAATTTTTAAATTTTAATTTCAATTTTTATGATTCAAATTCTATATTTTATTCTTAATAAAAATTTTAATATACAGATTTTACTTGGTCAAAATAAAAAGAAAGGAGCAAACAAATGCATGTTTGAAGGGGGGAAAGAGAAAAGAAGCCGGGGGGGGGGGGGGGGGGGGCGAAGGGGGGGGGGGGGGGGAGAAGCACGTGTTGGGGGTCATGAACATGATGGGAGGAAGTTAGAACAGGAAAATGCTGGGCTGGTGATGCTCTGTTATGCAAATGGAAATGAAACTGTTTTTTTTTTTTTTTTTTTATGGTATTTGAGTTATTCAATTAATTTTATTTAAATATTATAAATTTATTTTAGTTAATTCTCTCGGCATTAATTTTTATATTATCAAAACTCAAATTTTAATTAAAATAATTTAGTATCATTATTATTATACCCACGAGAACTCAGTAAATGCGGGTTGTGGGGCACAAAAAATCGTGCTTTTACTTCTTCTTAAAAACAAATACAAAATTTTCTTGTTTTTTAATTTTTCAGTACAAAATAAAAGTTTATAACCTCAATTACTTAAATATATTTTAGAGCTGAACCATAATTTATATTAAAAAGTATATAAAATGTTTTAAATTATTTTCAACAATTTAGTGTAAATTGAAAATTAAAAAACAACCTATTGGAATGCAATTTGTCTTTCGTTAATTATTTTTTTTAAATTGTAAAAAATAAGACTATTTTTTATAACTAAATGATAGTTTCATATTATGGGCGAAAGAAATATTGTGGAATGGAAAGAAGAAAAAAAAATACTAGAACCAATAACCAAATAATCCTTTCAATTATAATTTTTGTTCCCTTATTATTGCAAAGAAAAAGAATAATATATCGAACTTAACATTTCTCTTGAGAGTATTTTTTTTTTTTTTAAATAAGTTCCCTTAAGCTTTTGCAATTTTTTTTTTTTTTTTTAACTTGACTAACGGTATCTATAAACTTGACTAATGTGAAATTTAATTTAATGCATAAATTTCCCGGTATCTATTATTCCATTCACAATATGTGGGGTTTAATTTAATGGATAAATTTTCCGGTGTCTATTTTTTCATTCACAATTCCTTCGATCTATTGCCATCAATTCTATAAAAAGATCATCAATATTATTTTACATAATTATGCTTAATAAAACAATTTGTTTTTTTTTTGAAAAAATCTTGAATATTAATTGATGATTCGAGGGGCAATTTTGTTTTAATTATTGTAAGTGATTGCACAATCCTTGCCATTCAATTACTTGGAGAATTCTCCAAACATTGCATTGAATATTCAAGTAATGCCCTATCCTATACCTTAATGATGCAACATCATACTTCCCTGCAAGGGAGAGAGAGAGAGAGAGAGAGAGTGAACAAATGTATGGAAATGAAATGGTGCAATTCAAGAGTAGTAACCTGTCTTGTACACTTGAAAAAAAAATGTGTGGATTTACAGATAAGAATGACACGAAGAGGGCCTAGTAAGATTCCATTGTTTGGTTTGCTTGGCTTAGCTTCCTTGTCTAATTTGTTCACTTGAAAGTTTGGTCCGCAAGCTTAGGATGAGAATAAGGAATGAACTTCCTGTTCCTTTGCGTGTGGAACAGGAATCCATTAAGCTTTTTTTTGTTCAATTAACCCATTTGAATTCAGGTCATAGGTTACTATAGGATCTGTGGGGCAAGGTCGGTCTCAACAAGTATGATAACATAAAAATTTAAGGTATATGATCCCATTAGTCTTGACCTCATTAATAATTTTATTTTGGATTCCTGGATCAACTGGTATCTTGAGTCATGTCCCGACTAATTCGGTCCAAATTGTTGTCGGACCCTCCTTAAGAAGAGAGCTCTCATAATATAATTCTTTCTATTTCCAAAATTTGAATTCGAATTTTGATTAAGAAATCTAACATCTTTTTCACTAGATCAACTGTCCGATCTTGTTAATAAAAATTGTAATTAGTGTAATTATATTATAATTAATAGAATAAGAATTTAAATTTTTTATAAGAAAATCAGGTTTTGTCTCGCTAAACTATACTTTCTTGTTAATAATATATATATATATATATATATTTACCTCAGTTGAAAAATATAGCGTATAAAATAAAGTTAGGGCAAATTAAACTTAGCCAAAATTTTCCAAACATGACCCATGAAGGTTAACCCCTAGCATTATTGTCCAAACCTTTGCAAAGGTTAGGTTTTTAGGTCTGCCTACCATGTTTGATGTTAAAATTAGTTGAGCTCTCCTTAAACCAAACCATAGGATTTCGATTTTGAAAAATAGTTCTCAACCTTGTAGGTTGGATTATTTGACTACGCTCGGGTCGAATTTTTATCGAACGATTATTGTTCCTAATTTTATTTTTATTTTTTATTTATTTTTCAGGAGCTTGGTTATTTGAATTTACCCACTTGAATTGCATAGTGATAGCAATTTTAGTCCCAAAATAATTGTTCATTCCTGCTTAAGGCTGATGAACTTGTTTGGAATATCACATTCACAAGGGTAATTCAATTCTATAAGCTTTTTTTTTTTTAATTACTGAGATAATAAAAAGGGGGGCAATTCTTAACTGTTGGACTTTTAATTGCTAGAAGTTTTAAATTATTTATCTATTCATGTTTTATATCATTTTAGATATAATATTTATTAAATAAAATAAAGTTTTTTTAAAATATAAAACATTTTGTAAATAAAAATTATGTTTTTCTATAAAGAGAACTAAAACTATTATTGTAATTGTATTCTATTTATAATTAAACCTAACCTCAACTTTGCAAAGGAAGCCTATGAACTTATCAAAAGTTAATATTTATATAATATTTTAAATTAGAAGGTTATGGGGGAAAGTGCCCCCTATTTTTTTTTTAAGGAAAGTTATATATACATAATTTTTAAAATAATAACAATAAATATTTTTGCCTCAATAAAATTAATTACTGCATTCTTCTAAAATTATAATTTCAGATATATATTATATTTCACCCCTAAGTTGCAAGAAAATGGAATGGGAAAACGAAAATAGATATGAGGCGATACAGAGAAACAATATTTTATAAGAATGTAAATATACAAAATATAATATTTTTATACAAATATTAATTATTTTATGAAAAATAATACAATAACTTTCTTTTATAATAAAAATCTAAAATGATCAAACATATAATTATTAGTCATAAGATAAATAACATAAAAAAATAAAAATTATAATTGAATAAATAAATAATTCATTAAATATGAAAAATACGTCAATATAAAAAATATAAAGAATATTTAAATTAGGGTGTTGAAATATTTTAAAATGAAAAATGTTTCAAAAATTGGAAAAATGTTGGTATTGAAAATTTTCATCCTTCTCCCGTCTCATATAACTTTTTGGTTTTGCCTATGCTTATTATTCATTCTTGTTTCCTCTCCAATCAATATTCCAAAAATTTTAATCCTCTCTTCCCTTGTGTAAGGAAATTAAAAAAAAAAAAAAGAAAATTACAAATCATTTCTAAGGCTAACTTTGTTTTATAAAAAAACTGAGCATTGCTGTACAAAAAATAAGTAGATTGAAAAAATTATGTATCACAGTGTTTCTTTGGTTGTCAAATAATATATAAATGACTTTTTTTTTTAAATATAATGTTTTATATTTATATTTATATTTATATTTTTTTAATTTTTTGTGTTAGACTTGATTGTCTTATTCTCATCCACATGAAGGTCAATTTGATGAATTAGCATTAGTTGGCTGAGATTTGGTTTTGGTTCAAACAATGAAGTAAGGATGAGGACATGTACTTGTCTAGGTCAAGCTCTGAATTTCAAATTTGGCTTGTGCTTCTTTTTTTCTCTTGGTTCATTTTTTTTTTTTTTTTTTGGGGGGGAGGGGGGATTTGAATTAACCAAGAAATTGGAAAAAAGAAAAAGAAAAAGAGAAAATCTTAATGGTCTCAAAATTTTGTTATATCATGGAATTCTGTTTGGTATTTTCATAATGTTAATTTGTTTGTGCAAGAAATGCTCCTTGGTGTGAGGGTGCATTTTCGTCTGGTGCTTGTTCAAGGACCAGGATCCAATAGCTATTGTCAAACTACATTTGATTCCTCTAACCACATCTGAATTCATCGAAGCATATTTGATTCGATGATAAAATACTGATATCTCTTAATAAAACTCTCAAATTTGAGTCTTATGTATGACAAAAACAGATATTGAGAGAGTTTTATTCGTTAAGTGTCCAAATCAATTGAAACCGAATTTAATCAGATTTAGTCGGATTTAATGTAATTATCGAATAAGATGATTTATTCCTAAAAAAAACCGTCTGAATTCAATTTTCTATTTGGTAGGGCATATATATCCCAACAAAAGAAACCAAACATCAGCCATGCCCATGCCAAAGTCACCAAGGATTGCAACTATTAGCAATGTTATTTTTTAATTTAAAAAACATTATTAATAACTAAAATAATAATATCAAACGTGACACAATCTTTTTTTAATCTATATACGTTCTTAGTAATTTTCAACAATCAAAATAACTACTACGTATTAGTTTCGGTTTTAGTTACATGTGCAGCGAGTGGCAAAGCTATTCAATATATATATATCTTCTTTTTTTTTTTCACTTGACCACAAACTAATCTGATTTAAATAACTATGAAACCCAATTAAGGAACTAACTCTCTGAATGTTTATTTTTCTATTTTTAAAAGTTAAACTCACGTTGATTAAGAGAGTTTAATATCATATCAATAGATTCATAGATCATTGCTCAGATGGTTGCACTTAGCTGCTCACATGATAGTTTTAGTCAATTTGATCTTAAATTAGTTTGGTGCATATAATGAGAAAAAAAGGGTTATTCTATTTATCCCATAAGCCAAAGTTCCATAAGAGACATAGTTTAGTTAATGAAGCATTTTCCTCACTAATTCGTGGAAACTTACATGGTTTACCACCCAGCACACAGCAGAAGCTTCTTTGGTAATTCGATTTATATAAACAAAGACAAGCCTTTGTATGGCGGCCCAAGGATTGGATTAAAGAAAAGTATGAGAATTTGCATTTATAATTTAGGAACGCCATTTTTGGATACTGCTCTAGAACCCAAACTGGACCTCTCAAATTTAAGTATAAAAAGTTCCCACAAGGATTCACAAAAATTCTGAACCGATCAATGTGTCCATACTATAAATTTAACTACTATTGTGATTATATTTATAATCTTAATATTTGTATTTGTTATTAAAATTAAAAACAATAAAAATTATCATCATTTATAAGTTAAAATTTGAGTGGACGGTTATTTTATAAAATTTAAGACAATATTAAAGAGAAATATTTTTAGTTGAGTTACCATTGACAATAGAAGTTAAAATAATATATCAATATTTAGTTGATCTAGCAGTTAGGTAGTGATACCCCTTAAATAAAGTCAGTTTTGTGTATAAAGAAAACAAGCGATAGGAGAACTTTGCTCCCTTAATGATTCAGAATCGAATTTAATCGGAGTTAATATAATTATCGGATATCGGTGGTTTATAAAAAAAGTAAAGTAAAAATAAATTTTAGCCCAAAAATAAATTTGAAAGAGGGTGTAGGGATGATGGGTTTGTTGAATAAAGCCTCAATAGAAGTTAACAGGGCAGAAACAACTTTACAAAAGGCGGACATGGATGATGCAGTGTTGAACTCTTCAGCTGCCATAATCCCCTTCATAGAATCTTCCTATTCGAGTGAGACACTGACTGAAATATTGCATTCTAGTTTGGCAGGCCACACCATTATTGAAATCTTCTTGTAGGCTACGCATGCATGTTTGGATTGATGGGCACTTTAGAGAGAGAGAGAGAGAGAGTTGATACGTTAGTCAAGTTGATGTACAAGTTTGACCAATTTGTTCAGTCGAGTTCAAATAGATGGGGTTCAGAATAATGACCCCGTGTCCCAAGTAAGACAGCAGTTTTCAAAGCAAAGGTTGTGTGGTCTGGTCATGCTGGGGCCTGGGGCCTGGGGCCTGGCACTTCTTTGCTGACTGTTTCTCTAATCTGATTATTGGGTGCATCTGCATCAGGGAGGGCTGCACAATTAGCTGCCAATTGGACTAATTCTCACATTAGTTCATCCCAATTTCGGTTCACTTTAATTTTATATATTCCTTCCTTTTGCAAGGCTTCCTCAAATAAATTAAATATTAATTTTATATATTAATTCATCTCAAAAAAGTACCAATAAATAAATTAAATATTATATAACTGTCTATTATACCAATAAAAATAAAAATATTTTAAATTTTAAATAATTTTAAATTTATAAAAATAACATAACGGAGATAGCAGAATTTAATTTGTTTAATTTTTGATGGGGATAGATAAATTGTAATTATACGTGGTCAATGAGAAAAATTTCATGTGAGGCTATTTCTTCCGGAACAGTCAAATCATATCTTTGTACAAGCAGTGACTGAGTATCCTTTGACAGGTAGATGAATAGCTTAGTATTTGTGTTTAATTTCCGATTCACATCGTACCACCTAAATCAAGCAGAGTGTATAACATTTAGAAATTTAAAAATACGGCAGTTTAATATTTAATTTTTTTTTTTTTTAATTTTAAGATTCAGAATTTAAATCACTGTATGATAAAAAAAAAAAATAATGGCTTGTTATATATTAAGTTGATAGCAAAGAAAACCTTTTCTCTTCCTTTTTTTTTTTTTTCTCTTTTCAAGAGACAAATATTAATTATTTCTTATGTTTTGTAATTTTGTGAAAGAAAACATGTCGATGGTGCCAGTAGTTTTAATAACTAATAAAACTATTTACGATCATATCACGTCAATTTTATGAGATTTATTTACGGATAAGGTTTTTAATTTTAGTAATTTGAATTTGTTATAATTTAATTAAGGCTCAAACTTGTGCTACTAATCTTAAACCATTTGTGGGTGGGTTCTATAAATTTGCGGTGAGGTTTACATGAGTTTTCTTCTCATAATTTACAAAGATTTCTATAATCCTTCTCTCTCTCTCTCTCTTTTTTAATATATATTTGATTATGAGTATTCAAAAATTTGACTAATCCAGTTCAAATAGTTATGGGTGTAATTTAGGGGACTGACTTTCTTGGTGTTTGTTTTTTTATTTCTAAGATTTAAACTCGAATTCTTGATTAAGAGATAGTTGGTTATAATCTTATAAGTTTGAATCTTAGAAAGATCTCGAGAAATTGTCCCTGGACAAATTCAAACGGTAGAGACTCTCTCTTTTTATCATTCTTTTCTTAATTTGATTTCGTTTGATTATATTTTTTTTGTATCAATAAATAAATAAATAAATAATCCCATGAGAAATTCTTATTATTCAAAATATTTCTTCACCGGTGATAATAGTACTTTCTTTGGGAACTCTTATTAGGGCCTAATCCCATCTCTGGACCATTTGGGCTGGCCAGCCGACCTCACTTTATTGTTGGGGCACTTGAGGCTCAAAATGCCACCAAAAGTAGCCCACCTCATCCAGTGCAATCTAATCACGAGAAGTATCCATATATATATTGATGAAATTATTACGAAGAAATAATCTTATCGGAACTCTCTAAATCATGGCCTTAACACATTGGAAATCGATCAAAAATTTTTTTTTTGCGCCTAGATTTGGTCCATCATTCGGTTTCCGGAGTTTTGCTATGACTATTCCTGATCGAGCCACTGAAGTCTCTTTGGAGGTAGAGCTCTCCCTAATATGGTTTGCTCCATCTGAGACTCGAACTCGAGTTCTTTAGATAAAACCTATTGATTTATCAATTAGGTCAACACATATTGGGTGAAATCGATCAAAATTATTGAATAGGTTAGGTGAATAAACAATTTTTGATCTTTACTATGTAAAAATAAAGAATCAATATTGCAAGAAATAGGGATGGAGATTTTTTTTTTTTTTTGGTTACGGGAGAAATTGAATCCGGATCACGGAGTTGAGGGTAAAAGATTATGACCATTAAACTGTCCCTTTAGAGACGAATGGAGAGTCAATTCAAGGGGCCCAAAGTGCAAGAAGTGGTTTAGTACAAAGTTAAATGGGGCAGGCCCAAATCTTCTCAGCATCGCCACAGTATCATCTATTGTGATGTGTTAGGATCAGCATAGGTTGAATAAGAAGTTTATCAGTGAGCTCTTTGATAACTCAATAGACAAATAATAAAAGATAGAATTTAAATAAATAGAAAAAATAAAATGATAGAATTTAAAATAAAGAAAAAAATAAAATTTACGTGGTACGGTCAAAAAGGCTTACGTTCACAGATAAGGAAGGAGCAAAATTTCACTAACAAATAAGAAAATTACAAAAGTTTTAAAAAAATGTTCATAGACCCAAATGATCATTATACAAAAGGGATAGCAAAATGAGACTTTAAAATATCGCAACACATTTTACTAACTCATTTAAGCTGATGATAATTTAAAACACCACCACAAGAGCCCTATTTATACTTGAAAACTTGAGGATGCCATCCCTTGCAAACCAATGTGGGATTAGGAGTCTTGAGCCATGAGAGAGAGAGCTTCTTCACTTTATAACCAATATGGGACAAGGGATCAGACACCTAACAAATCTCCACCTTGGTGAATCCCAATATTAACAAATAACAAATTTACTCCACTTTATCCACAAAAACCTCGGCTAATCAATAGCAGCAGATAATAAACAAAACAAATCCAAACTCTACTTGAACTTGTAGACTGCAGGAAACTTCATAAACAATCAGTAAAATTGTTTTCTAAACTTGAACAAATGATTGCACATATTATACTACCAACTGCACTAAAATACAAAATCTATGCCATAAAATCCTCCTCTTCAACTGACTGTAATGTCTGAATAACAAATAGTCGAAAAGATTAGCAAACGAATATTCACGAATTTAGCATTTTTCATGCAAAAACTTTCAAAATAATCATTTTGGCTCAAGAATAATTTTTCAATTCCGTGAACTCTCTTAATTTCCAAACCAAGAATCTTTTTAACTGCTTCTGATTTTTTTTATACCAAATTCACTGCTTAACTGTAATTTCAAAGTGAATATTTCTGATAAATTTTTGACAACAATAAACATGTTATCAACATAAGATAGCAAATAAACAAATGACCCATCACTTAATTTTCAGAAGAAAACAAAACTATCAAGCATGTTTCTTAAATAACCATTAATAAAGGTCAACAAATACCTGATATTTTCCTTAAACTAAACACGAGATGGTTTCCATAAATCTGAACAAATGTCAGAATCAGACACTGATGATGAGGTTGCAACTGAATCAATAACAGTAGATCCCTGTAGAAAATACAATTTATCAAATCTGTAAACTTTCATAACGATAAGAGTACCATAAAACACTTTTATAACTGTATATTCAACTGTGTATCTGCACCCAAAAGCCTCTAAGGTGCTAAAAAGTTGAGATTTTTCTTCAAATCAGGAATATATCTAACATTAGTGCACGTTTTCACAATACCATCATGTATTTTAATTCAAACTGTACTCTTACTAACAACATTAGAAATAGTATCATTTCCCATAAAAATAAATCTACCATTAATAGATTCATAGGTAGAAAACAAATCTCTGTTGAGACACATGTAATAAGAATAAGTCGAATCCAAAATCCATTTATTTTTAAATCTTTTCCTATCAACAGTTATACATAAAATATCTCTATTTTTCTTATCTGCCACAACACTAGTCTCGTCAATTTTAGTGTTTTTCTCACTAAATTTTTCATTTTACTTATTTTTTAACTTAAAGCAAATGGATTTAATGTGCCCCAATTTATGACAATAATTGCATACCAAATTTTAATACTTAGATCTATTATTCTCAACTTTTTTTTTATCAGTTTTGCTCTTAACAACCAATCAATCAGTTTGACCACAATTAATTTTCTCAATAATATCTTTATGAATCTGCTCCTTAGATTTTAAAGTGAATTTTATTTATTGATACCAAATAGTTTCTTTACCATAAATTATAGTATCACGAAAATATTTAAAAGATTTGATAAGAGAATACAATAACAAAAGGGTCGATCCTCATTATCAATTTTCAAATCTATATTCTTAAAATTCATAATAATAGAATCAAATTTATCAAGATGAGAGAGTATAGATGTATTTTCTGTCATACGCAGCATGTATAGACTTTGTTTCAGATAAAGCTTATTATCAACTGTTTTCTTTATATACAAATGTTTAAACTTACTCCACATGATCTTAACCGTGGTGCCCATAGTTACCTCCCGTAAAACCTCATCAGAGAGATTCAAAATAATTTCGGATTTCGCTCTTTTATCTATCACAACAAGCTCTAAATCTGTCACATTGACTAGTTTAATCTATACTCCCTGTAATACCAAATCAATTTTGTCTTGAACCAAAATTGCCACCATCTTAAGTTATCACACATCAAAATTGACATTCCTGTCAAATTTTTTAACCATAATTTTTGTTATTGTCATGTTACCAAAATAATTGTCCCAAAAACTTTCTCAAATAGTTAAAATAACTATGATATCAGTTTGTTATGACCGATCCAAGACAAATAGGAAGTTAACCAGAGGGCTCTTTGACAACCCAATAGACAAATAACAAAAGACAGAATTTAAATGAACAGAGAAAATAAAATGACAAAATATAAAATAAAGAAAAAGACAAAATTTACATGGTTCAGTTAAAAAAACCTACGTCTACGGGCGAGAAATGAGTAAAATTTCACTATCAAAAAGAAGACTACAAATGTTTTAGAAAAGAGCTCCTAGATCCAAATGAACATTATACAAAAGGGATGACAAAATAAAATTTTAAAAAATCGTAACAGATTTTACTAATTCACTTGAACCGATGATAATTTAAAACACCACCACAAGAGCCCTATTTATATTTGAAAACTTGAGGATGCCCTCACTTGCAAACCAATGTGGGATTAGGAGTCTTGAGCCATGAAAGAGAGAGTTTCTTCACTTCATAACCAATGTTAACATGATGAGGGGCTGGCTTCAATTTTGTCAACATGTTTATTCAGAATTTTCTTCTTGATGGCAATTGGGAATAGGTTTTTTGGGGAAATCTCACATGAGAGGATATGGGAAAAATCAACAGAAGTTAAGGCCGAAGATATACTACCTTACATCCATCAACTGAATCCAGCTTAGGCCTATTATGACACTCAGATAGTGTCATGGATACCCGTGACACTACCTGATCAAAGCTCGACTCGAGTTTGAACTCGAGCTCAGATACATTGGTATCGAGCTCGAGCTCGAGTCCGACTATATAAGCTTGAAGGCTCGATGAGCCTATTTTTTAAAATAATTTTTATTTTTTAAAATATTATATTTTTTAAAATAAGTAAGAGGACACTATCTGATGATATCTGATGATATTTTGAGATTGAGTTTGAAAAATGCAAGCTCGATAAGTTTGATCTCGAGCTCACTTAACCAATACTCGAATCGAGCACGAATACCAACACTACCCGAATTGACCTTTGTTGATACCTTATCCATTTCCTTTTTTTTCCTTTAATATTGTCCATTTCTCTGTGCATTCGCCGAAGCTTACCCCCCCCCCCCAAAAAAAGACTTTGCCGTGCAGCTCCATTCTTACCATGATTCCTCACTCCTCAGAAAAATGAAAGTATAAAGAGAGAACAACGTATAGCTGGTACAGTTTCCCTAATATAGATTAGGATAATAAATTTTTTAATCAAATCTTGATTTGAAATTTAAAAATAAAAAATACTACATTATGAAAACTCTTTCTTAAATCAAATCTGACAATACTTAAATCGGATTAATAAAAACATGAAACATCTATTAATTATATAAAAAGACAGAGTAAATACGTATAAGTTGCTCATTCTTCTAATAGTCATTGTGTCAAACACGTTGAATACACAGTTGCATAAATAGAAAGAATAACAAAGAGACGGTGACTAAAATAAATTCTGACCATTCAAAATGCACTATTGAAAAGATTTTTGAATACTTGAAATTTTTATCGATCACTGTTCTCATGACTCATGAGTGTCATGTGGAGACCCTTTAATGACCATTTTAAGCGTTTGAAAGACGTTTGCCCCCATTTCATAAAGGACTCAAATCAACATTTGACTTACAATGGACACAGACTGCTCCATTTTAAACCAATTCTTACTACTTCTTTCATAAGCGGCTCACGAGAATGTTAGACAGGCATTTTCATCTGGTTGTAAAATAAGTGAAAATACTAAATGGAGTACAGTCCTACGAAGAATAATGGTGCTCTGTGCATGTCAGATCTTCATCATCACACAGGCACAGAGAGAGAGAGAGAGAGAGAGAGAGAGAGGGGGTTCAAGTGTTTATTATCACTGAACGTTTGGCGCAATACGCACTCTAAACAGCTAACATTTACTCGACCAAACTTTTAATTATGGCCCTCTCGATCACACACTTGGTTGGCATGGACATGTCACACTAACAATAGTTGGAGTTCCTAATTCGTTCATTCATTTTTCTTTTTTTTTTTTCATTCTTTGTATATGCTTACCAACTTTTTACAAAGAATATTCTCTGATGTTTGTCCATCTTTTTTATTGTGTTTTTGAATCTCTCTCTCTCTCTCGAGTCTTTTAACTGTTTTAACTTGCCTTTACACTGCACAATTCATGCCATTCATTTTTCGCGTCTTTTCCATATCAAACATGCATTGCAAATTATAAAGTCCTATCAAATACCACCCTAATTCTTTAAGTTAATGTCAATATATATTTCTTATTATAGCTTTATGCATTATTGTGACTAAATGTTCTTTCGTTCTTGTTTCCAAGGATGATAATAATATGGTACACGATCGAAAAATAATAGTTCAACCCAAACATTGTATAGAGCAAGTTAAATATCAATTTGCGCTGTGCTATGTAGCCTACGTAAAAATAACGACTGTATTCATATTTAAATTTTAATTTTTTTTTCTAAGTTGACCTCTATATGTTACACCTAATGTAGCATCGGATCGATGAACGCGAATTGCCATCCCATAGCACTCATTGTTTAAAAAATTGACAGGGGAGTGTTTCATGAGGGTTTTGCTTCAATCGCAATGATTTCAGTTATGGCGACTCACCAAGAGACCCATAAGAAGCTATTCTACATGAATCTTCTAGTCTCAATGAATCCTACGCAAATTTGGCTTGGGCTCCTCATGAATGTCGCCCTTTAACATGGGCTGCGTTCATGTTTCATTTGGGTGTTCTAGTCCAGTTCCAATTAAGCTCTTTTTTTTTTTTTTTTTTTTTTTTATGACGCTTGACTAATCGGTATTCAAAATTATATTTCGACTAATTTAACTTAAAATACTGTTAGACTCTTTATGAGAAGAACTCTTCTAAACAGTTTTTTCCATTTAATTTAAGTTTTGATTAAGAAATCTAGTATAATTCTCACTAAATCAATTATCCATTTATTAAACCCCTCAAGTTTTTGTTTGCATGATTGTTCATCCATTGTTCGGCACACTTTTGTACTATAACAAAAAGGTTTGCAAATAGTGGTCCTAAAATAGACAGAGGAGGATGGTGATCGAGCCTTGACGCGTGCCAGCCGATATCCATAATTTCATGTGACACACATCAAAACCAATGGAGATCATAATATATCTCATCTTAATTGGACAATTGATTATATAGTTCACAAGAAAAAGCAAAATCTTAACTAGATTGGAGCTTTGGTGGCCATGTGCTCAATGCTTAACTCCATTAAGCCACAATACAACTTTTTTTCTATGTCTAGTTTAGTATACAATTCTGAGTTGGAAATGTAATTGCCATTAATTTATAGCTCAAAAGGGTACTATATTGCCTAGCGAGAAAGACTCTCAAGTCACAAATCCTCAACTTTAGCCAGATTTGATCCCCTTTGTCTTCCATAGTTCCATCCGCCACTGTTCCCATTGTCCCCCATATCTTCTCTCCCCCCCTCTCTCTCTCTCTCTCCAAATGGTTTATGAGAACATTAATCAAATGGGGTTTAAGATAATTGGCCTAAAAATTGGGGATTCCTTTCAAGTTGGGTGAAATTATTATTCTCATGAAAAGGGCATTGATGGGCAAGCATATAGTCAGCAACTTGCAAAGACATGTGGTGGGTCAAAGACTGGTGCAACGGGACCTCCATTCCTCAACTAGCACCCAGATTTGCATATACAAGACTAAAATGATAGGTATTTTCAGGGTAAATTGAAGTGCTTATCAACATAGATAAGAACAGACATATAGAAGTCTATTTTCTAAAGAAAAGAAGATAACAGGAAACATAATTAAATTAAATAAATTTAAGGATAACACTATATACTACACCTCGCCATCATAGTTGGAAGAGGACAACAACACAAACTTAAAACCCTTTGAACATTTACATTTATTATTTATAAATATATACAAGATTAAGTAATTAACTAACCTTTGCATTTTTTAATATTCATATTTAGTTGTTAAAATAGTGAGCTTCGATTGGACTTTGGATACTCTTGTCTTGAAGAAAAAGAGGGAATGGGAGAGCCTAGAAATGAGGGAAAGGTGGCCGTGTTGATATATTCGTATAATATTTGTTTAAAATATTAGATTTCTTAATAAAGTCTCGAATTTAAATTTTAAAAATAAAAAAGACTATATTAAAAGAACCGTTCTTTAAATAATGCTCTACAGATACTCGAATTAGATTGATTAGAGTATGATTTCAAATACTAACGATAAGAAAAAAATGATATTTGTGTTTGTGGCTCACTAATGAACAGGGAATATGTCAAAACCGATGTATGAATTTTTTTTTAATCTTAATGAATTTTGGATTTTTTATGCTATTGAATTGGTGCTCTCTCTCTCTCTCATTCTCTCTCTCATGCACACACATGAGACATTGCAATGCCAACTAAAACCATTCGCCAAAGCCAGAGCCAAGTTGGTCAATGGTTTGATTCTCTCTCCCTCTCTGTCTCATCACATGCAAATTTTAATAATAAACTCCAAAAAAAAAACATAAAATAAAAATATCATTTGAGTTTGACCCTTATTAGTATATGAGACGATTGACCACGAATTTTCAATATGAGCTTGATTTTTATATGTGTTACACTGTCTCTAGAAATAAAAAAGATGAATAAAGATAAAAATGAAAACTTAAACTTTCAAACACACGATTTATCAATAGAATAAATTAAAAAAAAAAAAAAGATAACAAAAAATATAATTAGGACAATCTGACATGAAAATGGATATAAAGCCATACCACTATTTCCCTGTTTGGTAGAGCTTTGGCTTCTTTTTTTTTTTTTTCTTTTTTCTTTTTAACTTCTCTTCTCCTTATAAAGTATTGTCAAATAAAATTTCTTTTCATTAAATGTATTTTTTATGAATAAAAATAGAAAAATAGTTTTAAAGGGGAAGTTCTTGTGAAGAATTTTTTCTTCTCTCTTACCTTTTTTTTATATGCTAGCTTTTTCGAAATCATAAATATATTTATTTTATTTATATCCTCACTTTAATGATATAAAATTTTAAATATGTCCATACCATAAATGCATTTATTTATTATGGCCGGCCCTCATTGGTGAAAATAGAAATATATGACTTAATTTATTTTTGAATTTTTTAGTTCTTTATATTATATAAAAATGATTTTATATTTATAAATGTTTGATTTTAATAATTTAGAAAATTAATTAATTTATTTTTATTTTCATTATTAGTATTTATACTATACTTTTTATTTTTAAAATATAAATATATGAATTTTAATCAATCAGAAAAAAATTATATTTTATATGTATATCCTTTATAATAATTTTATTAAAAATAAAGTTTATAAAAAATATTTTATCAAACATTTTATTTATAAAAAGAAGTAAAGAAATAGTTTTTAAAGATAAAAATGTCAAATAATTTTTAATTTTATTTTAAGAGAAATTAATTTCTACTTTTTGTTAAAAAAAAAGAAGAAAAAAGAAGATAAGTAGGGGAAAAAAAACTTTGCTAAACATGCTCTATGATTCTCCAAATCAAGGGCGGGCAATGAACAACACTTCCCAAAAAATTATGTATATAATTTTAAAACTTTAAATATTTATCTTATTAAAAATTATAATTTTATATTTTTTTTAAAAAAAATTAATATATTATATTTGGTATTCTCGACATGATGTTTTAGGTTCTTCCTGGCTCCATATCATTTTTATCTCCCCGTCCATTGGATGCTGGCCTCAACAGGCAAAGGTGGAATTTGGCGTGAGATGCTAGGTCTATAAGTGTCCACATATCTGTTGGCGTGAGACTCACTGACCGATTCATATTGATAGCTCGTTACTGAATCTGGTGAAAATATATGACAATTTCTGAATTTGAGATTGCTAATGCTTTTAAGTATTTAGATAACAATATTTTGTCACTCATATTCAACAACTCAGAATAAAACATCTCTCACCATACTTAAAAAATAAAATTTTAAATGAAATAAAACACTATTTTTTATGAATTGGATTTAAAGCAGGTAAAAGAATAACATTTCAATCCCTTTTCCCAATACTATTGGAAAATTTTATTAACATTTCTCTTTTAAAATAATACTAATATATTCACTCAAAAAATTTCTAATTCTAATTATTAAACTTGTTTACATTTTTTGTTAACAAGATGGAGGAGAGGACCGGTTTTTAAAAGAAATTATACCCAAATATCTTGGTAATACATGATAAACTCATGCTCACGTGATATCTGCGTAACTATTATCTTGAAACTTCAATGCATGGAAGAGGCACCGTTTGTCATGTTATATTTGAGAAGTTCAAATTCACTGATGTCGAGAACCCCGATCAAAACTACTGTGACCAGTCTCCCCGAAAAGAACAGCCAACTGGAGTTCAAATAAACCTTTCCAGATTTCAATGGAACATCAAACATGGCAATCAGTCTAAATTGTAATAGAGCTGTGGCCTGCACTGGAATAAGTTGGAGTCCTGACGCCTGCTAAAACCGGATGGTCTTTTCCAATTGCATAATGGCACGGTAGTTGGAGTTGTTGAACCCAAACAGATATTGGTAGCTAGCAAGATGTAGGTTCCATTAGTACTATCATTGGTAGATAGCAAGATGTCGGTTCCAGTATGGAAGATGTAGGTTCGTTCCGTTAGGGCTATGTCACTTATTTAGACACGAATTCAACTTCTCTCATTTCCTCTATCGAAAATAACAATCATAATTTTCAAAAAAGAAAAACTTGTTTACTGTTTCCAAAGATTGATAATGTCATTGACAAGTTGGTTGATAAATTAACTTTAAAACAATGACTAGATTATTATTATTATTATTATATTGAAGACAAACTCAAACTCAATCACACGAAATTTTATTTTGATATTACAAATTTTTTGCTAAGTTTTAATTTTCAAAGTGGAATGTGAGCTAAACTTAATAAATGTAATGATATCTAACATTCAATTTATATAATTGTGCAATATAGCAAAGAAAAGTATAACTAAAAAATAATTAAAAACCAAATTTCACTTCACCTAAAAAATATTGATGAAAAAATTAAATGGATTGATTGTATGCAAAAATAAAAAAAAAATAAAAAAAAAAAAAAAACCCCCCCCCCCCAAAGTTATATAAATTGAAAAGGCAAATATTTGATAATTACAAAAGTATTAAGTATGGACATGTAATAACTAATAAACTGAACAAAAATTCAAATTTTTGTACAATTTTGACTAGAAAAATATTAAAACTTTTATTGAAGTTATAACAATTTAACTTTTTTATAATTTAATATTACTGAATATTATTTAGTATTTATCAGATAAATAAATCATTGGAAATATGTAAAGGGAATGAACATTGAAAACAAAAATTTAGGTAAAATGAAGAGAGAGGCTGGGGTTATGTTATTTGTTAATGGTTGTTGGGGAAAGAAAAATAACAAAAGCATAAAAGAAATGAATTGAAAAAACAAATTGCTAAAGAAAACTCTTGTACTTCGCTGTTCAAAACTCAAAAAAATTGACTCCCAACCCCGCTCCTTCTCTTCTTTTCTGTGTGATTTTCTGTTTCTCATCGATTTCCGCATTCCGATCTCTGCGGTATCCATAAAACTTAAAACCGCACAAAATTGATGTGAATGTTGATCAACCTACTCATGCATGGCTTGAGTGTTTTGACTGTTACTCACACTTTTCTTGTTGGATTCTCTCTCTGTCTCTCTCTCTTGTTTACAGAGTGACAGGAAGGATCATTTAGATTCCTAGTGCTTTGTGGTGTTCATAATCTTTGGTACTATCTCTTCTCTGTAATTGCGTAATTTTCCTTTAATGGGTTTTGTTGGGGTTTACACAGAGAGTTGTTTTTGGGTATTGTCTTTGAGATTTTGTTCTGGTTTGTGGGACTTTCTTCAAATTGCATAAAGGGAATTTCTTTTTAGTTGATTTATGAGATTTTGCGTTAATTTTCGAATGGGGTCTGGGGATTTTCATGAAATAGCATAGTGTGAAATGGGAATGTGAAATTTTAGCTTTTAATTTGATTTTTGTGGAGTTCTTCAGATCTTGTATGGATTATGTTGGTAGTTAATGTTTGGTAATACCAATAATGTAATTTGCAGTTTCATTGTGATCTTTCTCATTTATTACTTGTTAGAGAGAGAGGGAGAGAGAGATGCTTTTTGTCTACCATTTTGATGGTTTAACTAACTTATACCGCGGTGCTGTTTTCCGTCTGCAGGGTTTTTGTCAAACTTGAACAGACCAACGGTAAACACAGATTTAAAATTCTGGGTAATAGGAACTTGAAGCTCTCTCACTCTCTCAAAATTGAGCTAAACAGGTGTTTGTTGTTTTGATGCTCTAAATCCTTTAAAAAAAGAAATATAACAGAAACGAGAGAGAGAGAGAGAGGTGGTGGATGAGGTCAGATTGCTTCTTGTTAGTGTCACTGGTCTTTCAAGTGTTTATATTTTTTATAGTGTGGTGACTGTGAGTCTGTTGGCTATGTCTCCTTAGCTGACTTTTCTGAGCCGGGGTCCGTGGGCTTTGCCGTTGAGCAAGGAAACAGCCTCTTCTGTGGCTCTCTTGTCATTCAAGTGAACTCCCTAATAAAAAATTCCCTCACTTTCTTGTTCTCATTCTCTCTTTTACTCAGTGTCAAGATTCGGTCATACTCGTTGCATATAACATTGATCAGTTCAGAAAACATTTCTTCCTTTTAAGCCATAGACGGTTCACATTTACAAATCTTGGGGCCTTCAACTTTCCATTTGTAGGAGGGTTGGCCTAATTCGGCATTCTTATAGCTGATCACATGTGTGGGGTGGTGCTTCCGGTGGTTGATTAGATGAGGTACCATTAATTGGGTGGTGGGACTAGGAAAAGGTTTGATTTGCAGTCTTGGAGAAAAGCTTCTCTGGTTGGTAAGATGAAGTTTATGAAACTTGGATCGAGGCCGGATTCTTTCCAAACTGAAGGGGACAATGTTAGGTACGATCATCTTTATTGTCTAAGTTTGAAGTTTTTCTGGTTGATTTAGCATAAGCCTGTTGAGTTCACATAGCATTGGATCAAATAGCTTCATCCAAATTTGTCATAGATTTTTGGTAGTTGACGGAATGTATGGCTCTATTGGAGCTCTCTTGTTTAGTTTGCTTATTTTCCCTGAAAAATGTCATTTATTAAATATTTTTTGTTGCCCCTAATCTGAAACTTGATAAGGAGTAATTGACAGAATTTTGCTAATTTCTTTGTTCATATAAGAAAATCAACTGGTTAGAGGATGTGCACTCTTCATTCTTCCTGTCGGCAGTAGATAATCCCCAGAAGGATTTGCTAATTTCCAGTTCTTAGAAGCTTAAGTTTGAATCTCATGCAGATCAGTAGCCTCTGAGGGCTGCTGCCCAACAATTGCAAATATGGATAGGTTTTCATGTTTACATCAGACATCCATAACTTATTAAGAATCTGCTAAAAACTTCGAAGTTCTTGCTAGGTTGTGTATGTAAAATTTTGTGGTTATGTTTGCTTTATTAGTCCCTTAATTTGATTTGAGATGGCATATCAGTTACTACCTATTTAACTCCTGGATTTTGTGGAACACTGTATTCCTCCACTAATTGGAATACAGATTCAATATAAGTAGTGAAAGGGGACGGGCCAACTTTATATGATAATGTTCTATTTTTATTTTACAAAATTATGCCTATGTTTTATGATTAACAAAATCTAGAATAAACCATTTTAACTGCAGTCATGTAGTGATGTGAATATATATTTCTACAATAAAGTTTATTAATTGTTCACATGAAAATTTTGTGATTGCTAAATTAGATATCTATTTCTATTGTCCTAACTTAATGTTGTTTTTGAAATTTTATCACAGTCACTGCAGCTGAAATAAGATTTAGACAAATTAGGGGTATTTTGTTGTGGTTTTTGATGCACTTTTCTCTGTGTGCGGATTTCTTAGATTGCTATTTGACCAAGGGTCATGACTTTCTGGGGATGGGCAGGTTCACCATTTCCTTCCCTCCAAACCAAATGTAGAAAGTTTTTCCTTAGCTGGCCCATTAAGTGGTTCTCTCATTGCTTTTTCCCTAAAAGATGTTACATTGACTGGTTGCGGACAGTTATTCAGAGCAGCTAGTGAAGAGGATAACCAAGTTGTTGGGGACAGTTGTTGTAGTCTAGGCCCTCAATGTGGTGAAAAGTTTTGATGCTGCAAGTACCCACAGAGTCAACATCCTGCAGCAGAGGAGATAAAAAGTCCTTTTCCCTTATTGTAGTGGATGTGCAGAGGGATAATGATCATGCCTTAGCGATGCATCATTTTTTCATTTCATTATGAGTTTTCAAAATAAAAAACTGTTTTAGATTTCCTTTTCCACTTCTTCTACTGCTAATGTTTGATTTTGTAGGCATGGTAACTTTTTTCTCCATACATCAGTTTGACTGGGAGAGAAATATTCTTGTAAATGAACTGGAAGCTCTTTAACAGAGTAACTGGTTGTTGCACCTTCATGTGTTAGTGTATTTGATGACTTAAATGGATGGCGGATGTATTGACTGGACTGAGAAATCTTTCTGGTGTTATTTTCTTTTTCTTCATCTTCATATTTGTTTGCCAGTCAATCAATTTGGAAAGTGATTAAACCATGATGCTTTAGTAAGCTGGTAGGCTTCCTCTGTCTTTCACTTGATTTCCCATTCTTTATGGAGGACTTCAGAGTTGGCTATTTTCATCTGCAAAGAGAAAGATCCAATATATGCCAATTTTGTTCCTTTTATAACTTAACCATATCATTATCTGCAAAGATGCATTATATGAAGACTAAAAGAATAATGTTATGACTGTAATCTTTACATTTGCAGGTATGTGGCTACTGAGTTGGCATCTGACATCACTGTTTGTGTGGGGGATGTGAAGTTTTACTTGCACAAGGTTTGATGTTCTTGTATTAGATCTATTTGTTACTTTTCCTGCTTGTTGCAAGAAAGCTATACTAAACTCTACCATGTGCTAAACATGCTGTCAATCGATACCTCTTCCATATCCGAGTATGCATCATGTATGATTTTCGGATAATTCATGTTCTCAGTTCCCACAGCACCTGACTTCAGTGCCACATCATTGTAAATGAATTGCTTTCTATAATGTGTGGACATGAATATCAGCTAGGACATAGACATGAACATGGTCATGCATCAAGATTTGATTTTATCTGCATAACTCTACAAATTTTAGTTTTCTACCTATAGATTTCTTCTCTCTCTTTCCAGTGAGCATTGTGTATAAAAATTCAATCCAACCAAAAGTAGTATTCCACAGAACCATCTGTTTAACCCTGAAATTTTTGGGTTTTGTAGTTCCCACTTTTATCCAAGAGTACACTCTTACAAAGGGTGGCTGTGACGACAAATGAAGATAATAGTGATGAAGTCCGCATACCTGACATCCCGGGTGGGCCCTCTGCCTTTGAAATTTGTGCCAAATTTTGCTATGGCATGATTGTTATCCTCAATGCCTATAATGTTCTTGCGGCTCGTTGTGCGGCTGAGTACCTTGGAATGCATGAGACTGTAGAGAAAGGGAACCTTATCTACAAAATTGACATCTTCCTTAGCTTGAGCATTTTTCGCAGCTGGAAGGACTCCATTATCATTCTTCAGACCACTAAATTTTTGTTACCCATGTCTGAGGAACTGAAGTTGATCAGTCACTGCATTGATTCTCTGTCTTCAAAGGCCTCAGTTGATGTATCCAAGGTAGACTGGTCCTATAGTTATAACAGAAAGAAGCTCCCAGAGGAGAATGGGAATGATCCGAGCAGGAGTGATGTCAGAAAGCTCAAGACAGTGCCTGAGGACTGGTGGCTTGAGGACTTATGTGAGCTTGAAATTGATCTATACAAGCGAGTGATAATGAATATAAAGGCCAAGGGAGCTGTTTCTAATGAAGTGATTGGAGAGGCCTTGAGGGCTTATGCTTCAAGAAGGCTACCAGGTTTTAGCAAGGGTGCAATTCAAAGTGATGATGCGGTAAAGTGTCGATTAATAGTGGATACAATCGTGTGGCTGTTGCCTGCAGAAAAAGGCAGCATCTCCTGTAGTTTTCTTCTGAGATTGTTAAAAGTGGTCATTTTCTTGGATTCAGGGGAAATGGCAAAACAAGAGTTGGTGAATAGAATTGCTCAGCAACTGGAGGAGGCTTCTGTAAATGATCTTTTGATTCAAGCACCAGAAGGTGAAGCTGCTCTATTTGATGTCGATATAGTGCAAAGCATAGTGGGCGAGTTTCTTATTCGAGACCAAAGTGCCGAAATTGAACAGCAATATGAGTTTCAGGAGATGAGAAAGCCAGGGATTTTATCTGTTGCATCCGAACTGATGGTGGCAAAGCTAATTGATGGGTATCTTGCTGAAATATCAAGGGACCCAGACCTGCCTTCACCAAAGTTTGTTGATCTTGCTGAGATGATATCCCCCAACTTTAGGCCTTCTCATGATGGACTTTACCGAGCCATTGACATGTATCTCAAGGTACAACATGTAAACACTATAAGTTCACATTTTAATATACTCTCATGTTGGTCTGGGATGATTATACTGGCATCTGTAGGCATCAGTCATTGTACAACGTAAATAATCTAGTTGCATTTGTTTTGAACTGCATTTTAATTTAGTACCTTAAATGAACTTAGTTTAGTTTCAGTAAGTAGCAAACTCTAATGATGCTGGATCCTCCTCGTGTTGGTAGAATCTGATATTCTGTTACTTTATTTGAGGAAATTGAAATGGTAATGCATCCTAAAATAGCCAGTCAAATGGGCTTCGGTCCTGCTGAAAAAATTCTTTACCAAGGCATTTCTCTTTTTGAAAACCTGTAGAAACCTCGCATGATTTTTCCTACATATGTTATGTGAAGAAAAATTAATTTTCATTTCCATAACTCTAGTGCCTTCGGTGCAATATATTGAGTTGTGAGACTTGCAGTGTTTCTTACTTCGTTGCTGGTCGCCCTCCAGGAACACCCAGGAATCACCAAGAGTGAGAGGAAGAGAATATGCAGACTGATGGATTGCAAGAAGTTATCCTTAGATGCCTGCATGCACGCTGTGCAAAATGAGAGACTACCCCTAAGGGTAGTAGTGCAGGTTCTCTTTTTTGAGCAAGTCCGTGCTGCTGCATCATCAGGCAGCAGCACTCCTGACCTACCTAAAAGCATCAAGGATCTAAACAATCCTTCACATGAGAGTTCAAGGTCAGCAACAACTAACACCGAAGAGGACTGGGACGCTGTGGCCACAGCTGAGGAGCTTAAGGCTTTGAAAGGCGTGCTAGCTGCCTTACGATTTGGGAACAGAAGAGAGAATGAGAAAAATGGAAGTGACAAGGCTGCTATCAACAAGGTGAAAGGATTGCTCAAGTCTAAGATCTTTACAAAGCTCTGGTCAAGCAAAGGTGGACATGGTGAGAATAGTGGCTCGGATTCATCCGAGAGTCCTGTTTCAGGCAATGTGGTGGAGGTTAAGTCTACACCATCAAGAAGTAGAAGAAACTCAGTCTCTTAGTGAAGAATGGACCAAAAAGGGTTTTGGTGGATTTGTTGGCCGCCTTTTTTTTCTATTAATGACCCTAAAGAATTCAAACTAGTTGTCTTTTCATTGAGTTACTAAGAAAAAAATGCCGAACATAATTTGAAAGATGAATTTGAGTTGACAATGGAGGGAAATGTAAGACTACCTTAGTAAGAGACGGCCTTAGAACCTCAACTAATCCTGATGGCTAAATATTTGTGATTAAACATTGTTTGACTACTAATTTTTCCCCCAAAAAAATGCTCATGGACTTTCTTGCTGGCAATCTTTTTCCTGATTTTGCAATGGAATCTACAAATGAGAGATCTAACAACCGGGCAAATGATATCAGCTTTTCAATTTTAAGGATTGACTCATTTTATCATTTGGTATGAAAGTCCAAATCCTTATGATGTATTCACCATGTTCATATGTCTGGCTGTTGGCTGATCTCTCTCTCTCTCTCTCTCTGTGCAGAAGACCTAATGAAGTCCCAAATTTTCCTCCTATCCAAATCTTTCAGCCCCATTCATTAATAAGGTCAATGACCCTTTACAAAGAAAAATAAAAAGAAAAAATGGGGTTCCCAAAAATAGGGGAAATTATTGAAAATTGGAAAAAAAAAAATAGATATCACCATAATATATGCACAGAGGAAATAATATATATATGTGTGTGTGTGTGTGTATCAAATTACTACGTGCACTTTCTTTAATTAAAAAATTATTATAATGCATTTTTAAATGATCCAAAAAACTATATATCATATTTGTTATCGGCTCTTTTTGAATATGAAACATAAGGTATAATTTCTTTAATTAAAAGTTTTTATCAGATCATCCGATAAATTAATATTTATTTATTAATTTGGTTTATTAGGAAGTTTTTAAGATTAGAGTTACACTATAGGAAAACCCATACAATTACTAAAATGGAAAATCATCAGATATACAATCGATAAACTGTGCACCCAATGTGATTCAATCATTGTAAACATTTATGGTTTTTCCCATTCATGTAATATAATTCCAATTGGAATCCCACTATAGTTGTTATTGTGACCTCATGATCTATCCGTTTCACTAGTTGGCTTGACTTGGCAAACACCCCTTACTCACTTCACAAGATGCAAAAGACAAAAAATAAAAAAATAAATAAATAGAGAAAGCAGAGAGCCAGGTTCATGCATTGATATATTTAAATGAATCAATCAAGTTCCCAAAATAATAAAATACTTTCTTTATTACTCTACAGTGGATTCTATATCATTTCCAATCTCAAGTCGGTTTTATGTTTTATAATATATATATATATGTCTTGAAAATTACGAAAATATACATATCCACGAAGATTTGAATATGAGATATCAGGAAAGATACTTGGGTACCTCTTTACCATTCGGATGTCCTATAAGGACCAAGTTGAATGTATGTTATCTTAAACAAGTGTCACTATATGCACATCAAGAGCAAAGGACTAATCTCTTCGTATTTGACTTTTGATTAACATATAGAGCTTGACCAAGTAATTGATCATTGTTTGCTAACTTGACTTGAACCAATAAAATCCTATCAAAGTTTAGAAATCAAGATCTTCAACTGCAGAGGAACTCTTATTTGGGGTAGGGTTAGACCTACCTCAATGATTTTCCTAATCAAGTCAACTAAAAAAAATTAGAGATCAACCACCCTCCTAGTTCCTCCCTTAACATAAAAAATGGATCATGTGTGTTGCGAGGGACTAAAATATGGTACCCACATGGTTTTCCAAACTTAGCACATAATATTAAACAAAGCAACCCATCTTGCATATATATATATTTTCCTACCAAATTTTGAGAAGTGTACCACAGAACTACTTCGAAGAAGAAAAAGAAAAAGAAGAAATTTTGCTTTCTCTTGGAGGTAAGCTCTCAAGTTTTGACTTTCATATCTCTTCGTAAATGGGTTTATCTGGTGTACAAGTGCTTTCTGGCTTGCTGAATATATATGTATACAGCCTTCCTATATTATTTTTACGTCTCAAACTTATTGCGTCGAGATCATCCATATATGTATACAGCCTTCTTCTTACATTTTGCAAAGATATTGTTTCTACGTCTCGAACCTGTAACTTCGAAATCATCAAATGAGTAACTCAACTATGATCTTTCTTTGTAAATATATATATTATAGTCATATATCACTATGAAGAGCCACATTGTTTCTAAATTTTCTTCTTTTTTTTGGGGGGATTTAGTTAAGAGAATGGGAAAGCGCAAAAGCTTCAAGTTTGAATATGAGATGAAAGCTGAGTCTGAAGAGAACATACAAGGGACTTTCTCTGGTGAAAGTCACTCATCTTACCAGTCTTTCAATCCTGAAAACTCAACTTTTAACTACCTATCTCCAGACACAGGTTGTGGAAGTCCTTTAAAACTAGTTAAAACCAATTCTTCTCCTTGTAAACCAGCCAATTCTTGCAAATTCAAGTCCTCAATCTCAAACTGTGCTACTGAGAACCGAATTACCTATATGACTGGTACAAAAAATAGAAGTCCTCTCAATGTTCAAGATCACATAGTGGCAGAGCGAAAGCGCAGAGAAAAGCTCAATCAACGATTCATCACTCTCTCACAACTTCTTCCTGGCCTCAAAAAGGTAACAACCTCATAGTACTTACTTTTTTGTATGATGTGAGATCATAAAAAGACATGCAGAGAAAAACTGTTTGAAAACAATTTTGTCCGAATGAATTAGTATCTTTTGTTGATAAGAATTTTGGTATGTCATTAGAAGGACAAAGCTACTGTTCTCGAAGGCACTATCAAGCGCATGAAAGAGCTTGAAGAACGAGTGAAGACACTCGAGGAGGAGGCAGCCAGGACAACAATTGAGCCTATGATTGTTTTGAAGAAGTCTCAAGTCTCCGGTGATGATGAATCCTCTTCATCAGAGGATATCCCAGACGACTATGTTGAGAATTCTCTTCCTGAGATTGAAGCAAGAATATCTGACAAGGATATACTAATCAATATTTATTGCGAAAATCAAAAAGGGTTGGCAGTAAAGATAACAGATGAAATAGAGAAGCAAAAATTGTTCATCTCCAATAGTTGGATCATGCCATTTGGGAATTCTTTTCTTACAATCACCGTTGTTGCTCAGGTAATTTTCATGATCTATTTGAAGCCTCTACCCTAACAAAATTAACTTCAGCTAGATTAATATCGTTAAAAACATAAGAAATACTATCTTTCATGATAAAAGCATTAAAATTTTTCGTGATTTAAGTGCAATAAATCATACAATTTTCAATGATACTATATTATATTGTCTAAAAACACCCTTTAAACTATGTTTTAAGAATAAAATGGACTTTGTTTAGCCAATTTGATTAGTCACCTCGAAATAGATTAATCCTTTTTCTGATCAATGTTACCATCAAATTCAATTTTGCAGATGGAAGAAGGATTTAGCATGGGAGTGAAGGATCTTGTGAAGAATTTAAAGAAGGCCATTGTTGACTTGTGAAGGGTTATTGAGAAATTCAAATTCTTGGGCCAATCCATGTCTCAATTTTGATTTGTCAGATGTTCTATTAATTGTTTTGTACCAAAATTTGATCTGCTCAAGGAGGGATTTCTAAGCTCTTTTTTTTTTTTTAATGCAACCAAGCTTGCTCAATTAGGATGAATTATGAATATCTATTGTGATTAAAATTGCTTCTTAACTAATGTTGTGTATATCAAAATGAAATTATATTAGAATATGAATTTCAGCTGAAGATTGACGGCTGTTCCCATTTATTACATGTCCACGTTACTTGGCTTCTAGACGGTAGTGCTCGAGCTAATGAACAGCTGAACTCGCACCATCCTCTTTTTCTTAGAGATGTTTCTCCTATATATAAGACAGTGGTGGTCCAGAATTATTTTGGCTCCAACTATAATTTTAAAAATTCATAATTAAAATAAAATGATTTCATTATTATATGGCATTGAATATTGGGTCGTTAACCAATGACAACAATATAAAATGACTATAACTGAAATGAAAATATTCAAATAAATATATGATAAAACTAAAAAAAATAGTATAGAAAATAAAGAAATACGTATTAAATTAAAAATAAATTCAATTATGAATAAGTTGCGAGAATATCATATAAAATGGTTTAGACATGTGTAATGAAAATTCAAAAACGTACCAGTTATGAAATATGAGACCTTAAATATAGGAGATTGAAATGTCGAGATAGACCGTTGAAAACTTGAATACAAGTTATACGTAAAGATATGAATATCATGAGTTTAATTGAGAAAATGACTTTAGATAGGAATAAATGGCGTAAAAGAATCCAAATTGTAATTTTATTTTATTTTTAAGGTTATCTCATCTATTCTTACTTTAAAACTTTAATTTTATATTTTTCTTTTTTTTCCTCTATTTTATGCATCTCTCAAATGGGTGATTCCAAAATTTGGAACTAAGGATCAGGTTGTTATTATTGTATAATTAAAATAGAAATTTGTATAACGAAAATTAAATGTAAAATTAATATATAATACATAATAAAAAAGCTTACAGAACAATATAATGTAAAAGGATTTTAAAAAAAATACTCGTAATTCCAAAATATTTTTGGCAGTCAGAATAGTGTTATATTGTCTTCAATTAAATAAATGAGTACCTTATCAAAAATTAAAAAAAAAAAAAAGGATGTAGGCCCAAGGAAAAATACAACGACGTTAAAATTTTATAAACCCAAAGAAAGATGTCCCTAGCTAGGAAAAAAAAAATCAACAACAACAAAGGAAGATGAAAAAAAAAGAAACAACAATAATTTGAGTTTTAATCTCAAAATTTGGGATCAATCATGAAGACAACTAAATAAATAAATAAAAATATAAAAATAAAAATAAAAAAGAAGGTGTTGATTTTGTTTGTGCAAATTGTTCTACGTCATTCATTCCTATCAAAAATCATCTCCTCATAAAACGAAAAGAAAAAAAAGAAGTTAAAACAAAAAAGATTAATGAACAGAAAAATGTAATAATAATAATAATTTGACATAAGGATTAAAAGAAAAAAAAAAACCAATAATAAATTAAGTATTTTTTTATGTAAACTCTATATTCCTTTAGAAGAATTTTTTTAAAAACAAATTACAATATAATAAAAAAGTTAAAAATTATGAAGATCAAATACCCCTTTTTTACTCTGACTTAACCTTTAGAAGGCCTACTCGCACATGATTTATACTTCTAGAGGGACTTCATAAAAAATCAATAAATAAATAAATAAATCTCCACCTTCTTGCTTTGGTAATTTACTGATATTGGATTTTGGTATTTGTTGTAAGAGAGATTCCGATAATTATTAATGATAGAACACATCAGTTCCGGTGAAATTAAATAAAGGGTGCTACAACTTTTTTATGTTCAAATCGTGATTCATGGTCTTAATTAAAGAGTACACTGTTGTTAAGCAAAGCTTATTCTACAAATGAAGCTTTTCTTATTTACATGAGCAGGAACATGTTACCCCAGTTGACATGATGGACGTGGCCCAAATATGATGCACCACATGAACTTGGAAATCTATGATTTGGGCAACAAATTTGACAAATGTCAACTCAATCACCCAACACGAGCATATATATATATATATATATATATATATATATATATATATATATATATATATATATATATATATATATATATATATATATATATATATATATACATATATATATATATATATATATTTATATTAATAATAATAATTAATTATTTATTTTATTTTATTTTGAATATTATCGGGTCCATTTTTAAGAATTAACTCTCTCAAATCTTTTTTTTTCATTCTCAAACTCAAAATCGAGACTTCTGATTAAGATGATAGAATATTCGACCACTCAATTCAAAAGAGTTTGATAGAAACATATTGCACTCTTCCTGTGACTGAAAAAATCTTTTTTTTTTCTTTTTCCCACCGTCAATATTTATAGTCATGTTCTTATTGATCCGGTTTGAACATCTATGAGAGTCCTATTTAGGTGATAGCTCTTCTGATATAATCATTTTTATTCTTAAATTTTGAATGCAAGATCCGTTAAATCACCTAATACTTCATCTTCTTATACTGTTCATGGCATGACTTGAAAAAATCATGAGGAAAATTACTATATTAACCTGTCTTTGATGGATGAAATCCTCCGATAATAGTAAGAATTTGGAGCTTTTTCTTATTTTTATTTAAAAGAAAAGGAAAAAAGATGATGTGATCTAATTGGCGAAAACAAAAGCTTAGTGCACTACATTCTTGCAATGTCAAGCAAAGATATGTTAAATAGAATATTTCTATATCAACTCCTAGTTGTTTCAATGATTGGATATCGGTACTTCTTAAATAACGTTTTGAATTCAAATTGAATTTAACCGTATCTAACGTGATTAACGGATACTGATAATTTATTAAAAAAAATATTACTATATTATTAAGAAACTTGATATTCTCTAGAGATCAAAAGGGTAGTACTTAGATTTACAATACTAGTTCGCTCTAACTTTTTAATTATTTTTTAATAATAACGAAAAATTTAATTATCATTTTTTGAAAATAAACAGATAAACGTATATAATAGCTCGTAAAATATATTTATCAAATAAGCGCACTAAAAGACCATATAATTTTACATTTGCTAATAAGTTCTCACAAATCTAAAACAACGTAAACAAGTACAAGTTCTCCATAATTTACTATCAGAAAATGGATTTTCAGTGACGAAAATTAGCGATAGATAACTATCTGTCCCTAATTAGTAATAGAATTGCGATGGAATAGCAACGAGAAAGATTAGTGACGAAAAAATCCGTCGAAAAAAATTCTATCGCTTATCTGTCGCTAAAATTAGTTACGGAATTATTTTCGTCGGTAATCCGTCGTTAAAACTTAAAAAAAAAATTTCAAACAAATTAGCGACGAAAAAATCCGTTGCTAATCTATCGTTAAAATTAACGACGGAATTAATTACGTCGTTAATCCGTCGCTAAAATTTGAATAAAATTTTTTGGACAAATTAGCAACAGAAAAATCCGTCGAAAAAAATTTCGTAGGTAATTCGTCGCTAAAACTTAAAAAAAAAATTGTATTTTTTATTAATTATAATTTTGTGTTTTTATTATTTATAATTTTGTATTTTTATTAAATATAATTTTGTGTTTTTATTAAATATAATTTTGTCTCTTGTATTTTTATTAAATTAGAGTATTTCTTTTTTATTAAATATAATTTTATATTTTTATTAAATATAATTTTGTATTTTTATTTAATATAATTTTGTGTTTTTATTAAATGTAATTTTGTATTTTGTATTTTTATTAAATTAGGATATTGTTTTTTTATTAAATATAATTTAGTATTTTTATTAAATATAATTTTGTGCTTTTATTAAATATAATTTTGTGTTTTTATTAAATATAATTTTATATTTTTATTAAATGTAATTTTTTATTTTGTATTTTTATTAAATTAGAGTATATTTTTTTTTAAATATAATTCTGAATTTTTATTAAATATAATTTTGTATTTTTATTAAATATAATTTTGTGTTTTTATTAAATAAAATTTTGTATTTTTATTAAATATAATTTTATGTTTTTATTAAATGTAATTTTTTATTTTGTATTTTTATGAAATTAGGGTATTGTTTTTTTATTAAATATAATTTCGTATTTTTATTAAATATACTTTTGTGCTTTTATTAAATATAATTTTGTATTTTTTAAATATAATTTTTTGTTTTTATTAAATATAATTTTGTATTTTTTTATTAAATATAATTTTACGTTTTTTATTAAATATAATTTTGTATTTTTATTAAATATAATTTTGTATTTTTATTAAATATAATTTTATGTTTTTATTAAATATAATTTTATATTTTTATTAAATATAATTTTATGTTTTTATTAAATATAATTTTGTATTTTTATTAAATATAATTTTTTTTATTAAATATGATTTTTTTTATTAAATTAGGGTATTGTATTTTTATTAAATATAATTTTGTGTTTTTATTAAATATAATTTTCTATTTTCTATTTTTATTAAATCAGGGTATTGTGTTTTAAACGGTGAGAGTGATGTAGAAAGTAAAGAAGTAAAAAAAATGAAATAACACATAAGTTATTGTGGTATAGTGGTTAAAATAACTCAAAATATGTTTGAAAATTCAGATTTAAATCTAGATGAGATCATTTTTTCAACAAATTAAAGCACGGGGCGGTATGGGCAAGGCATCGGCGGCGGTCTGTGCGCGTGCACGGGCGGGGCATGGGCAGCGCCTGTGCGCGTGTGTGGGTGGGCGTGGGCGGACATGGGCAACGGTGTGTGCACGTGCGCAGGCATAGGCATGGACGTGTGGGCGCGTGCGGTTATGTGACACGACTTTCGGTGACGGATTAGCAATGAAAAAAATATCGTGACTAAAAAATCCGGCGCGAATCTATCGGTAATTTAGAATAATTTGAAAATTAATAAAATAAAATTATCGACAAATTAGCGACAGATTTTTTAACAACGAAATTTTTTCCGTCGTTGATACATTTTCGCACTCTTCAAATTATCGACAGATTTTTTTAACGATAGAATTATTTCCATCGGTAATCCGTGTCTAAATTTTCTAATATAAATATTTTCGTCGCTAAATTTAGCGATATAACTTTCAGCGACGGAAATTTCGTCGCTAATTTTTCGTCGCTAAAGTTTTAGGGACGGAATATGGGGTATCAGCGACGGATATTTTCCTATCCGTCGTTAATACCCATTTGGATAATGTATTTTACGGTTTAAATTGAAGGGGAGATGAAATTATTATGGTACAAAAAAAAATTGACATGGGAATCAAATTAGTTGTTTTTATTTATGACATAAATATGTCCATATTTATTTGGAAGTATTAATTCTACGAATTTATTTAGCTCTTGGTGGCTAAGTGTTGAAGATCTTAGTAGGCAAAGCATGATATAAAACAAATATATACTTACACTTACTAACTATAATTATCTCTTGTTAATACGAATCTTAATTTAATAGGGTTTTCGTTTTCGCGTCTCTCTCGAACGTTGGATGGACCAATTATATATTTTTTAATTAAAAGTTTATCTGATTTAAATTAAGCACTTAGCTATTCACGATGCATTGAGGCAATGTGTCTCATTAGGGGTTACATAATGTGCTGCGGCTACAGCAAGTTTTTACCTCAAAATAATTGAGAATTCAAGACCTCACATATTTATGGCATTATTTTTAAGAAAAAGGATTCTCGTAATTGCTTTATTATAATGGGTCCGGAGAAATATTATGATCTGTGAAATTATTTTAATTTAAAATAAATTTAAAAATTTACGAGAAAAAATTTTTTTTTTTATACTTGATTATTTATATCTAGAAACCTGATTAATCCGATTCGAATAGTCTAATTTAGAGACTAACTCTTTTCATACTTTTTTTTTATTTTCAAGGCTTGAGGTATTGATTAATAAAATTTAGTGCTTTATCATCGTCAGACGGATTGTTGAGGAGAAAAAATATATATATTTATATGTGAAGAGAAGATTGTGTAACCTGAGCTGTTGAAGATGATGGTTTTGGACATTTGTGCTCGACGTTTATCTCTTAAGTTGAGTTTGGCGGCAACAAAGAGGCACTTTTTGAACCACAAGAAAACAAGTGAAGCATCTAAACTTTGACAATTTCTCCATTCAATTCAGGAGGATCAAATTGCACACTCAAGAAAAAGATCAATTTAACTTACTTTGTCCAATTGTAAGGACCCTAATCTTTAAATTTATTTTAATTCTTACATAATTTTTAATTGCTTGATAGACTACTGTGTATATTTAGTAAATTTATTAAAATACACTTAGTAAAGTAGTAAGAGAAATTTCTTATGATTGGACCAAAAGAAGAGAGAGATTTATTAAAATAATACCAACGAACTATGAGTTTAGTCACATAGTATAAAATTTTCTTAATCAAAATTTTCGGTTCAAATCTTGAGAATAAAAATATAGACATTGGGAGAGACAGTTTCTAAATTGAGTTTCACAACTGTTCAAACCGGATTAATCAAATTTTTAAATATTGGTGGTCTAACAAAAAAAAAATAGATGGATAGAAGAAAGGGAAGAAAAATTGTATAGGTTTTACATCATTTTTTTAGGGTTCAAGTATCTCTTGCCTTCCTAGTCCCTTGAAGAGGCACATAGGAAGTAAATGTGGAGATGAATATGAAATGCTAAAAAGGGGTTTCTCTATCCTCCACTGTAACTTAAGTTGTGTTTTGTATGATATAGTGGTAGACGGCAATGTTTTGTGAAAGATTCAATCAGGTTATGCCAAAATGTTTGTGACAAATTATTTTAATCTACTGCTTTGGAATCTCAGTTTCCTCTTGCTTTATCTGATATATCATTATTTCATTTCACTCATTTTTCTTCTTTCCCTTTTCCTGCAAATGCGGTCCAGAAAGATAATGATGCCACGGCAGCACCAATGGTTCTCATCATTATCCTCTCATAATCTTGGAATACTGTGCATTTATCCTACTAATTGATTCTTAAATTTTACTAATCATGGTAATATAATTAATAATTTATTTTACCATCAATCTAATATTAACGTTATTAAATTCTCTTAACTAAGTTCTCATATTTAAATTTTGAATAAAAAAAAGATACCAATAGAGTTTGCTCCTTAATGGATCTGACAGTTAAATCGAACAGAATTAGTAAAACCAAGAAATTGATTACTAGATACCGATCGGTCAATTACCCCCCCAAAAAAAATGATTTTGCTTGCACATTAGGACCAAATAAATGATGACATGGTAAAATTTTCTTTTTTTTCTTTTTACTTTTTTAATTTTTTTTATCAAAACCTTGATTGGCATATCAACTAAAAAATAATATTATAATTTTTTTTAGAAAAATGAGAAGTAATTGATTTTTTTTTACCCAAAGTTTGTCATTGAAGAAGAAATGCTTGGTTGTTTGTTAGTGTTAAGTGGGAAAAAGGCCCTCTTTATGATGCAATAAGTTCCTATAAAAGAAGGAGAGAGAGAGACTTTTTGCGGAAAGGAAGTGAAAGAATGAGTCATATGTTTCCTTTGTGGGGGCATATAATAAGCAAGGGAATCTCACACTCAATTCATCAATTTGTGAGGGAGTGTGGTCCGAAAAGGGGCAAATGGCATGAGTTGAGGACTCAATGGTAGAAGCTAGTAGAGCTTCTCTATCTTTACCTCTTTGATATCCGACCTTTGCAACATAGTATAAATGAAGCAAAACTTAGTATTTTAATACTTGGGACAATTCCATCTCATGTCTACATTTTAGTTTAAATGGTACACATAGAGCTCCTCATACTCTGCACCATGTGATGTCATATTGTAATGTTTTAAACATTAGTTTTAGGTAATTAAGTGCATCCGATATAACAAAAAAGATTATTTGTCAAATTTTCTTCTCCCTGATTATGTAGTTGTAGACTCAATTATTACAAATTGTCGGTCCTTAACGAAAAAAAATTATAAATAAAAAATAATTGTAATTCTTTTTTGGCTAAAAACAATGTAAGGGGTTATTATTGAATTGAAAGTTTTAAGTAATCTAGAGGTCTCCATTTACAAATTGGCAAAGTTAGATAGCTCTACCCCTCTTTCAAAGGTGGTAATCTTTTCCAAAAGATAACCAATACACTCCAATAATTGCGCTCTCTCTCTCTCTCTCTCTCAAGGGAAAGCACCAACGGAAAATTGGTCATAAGAATATTAAATCTCTTAACAAAAATTTAAATTTGAATATTAAGAATAGAAAGAATTATATTGAAAGAATTATCTTTTTAAAGATGATCTGATAACAGTTCGAGTTGGATTAGTTACAGTATGACTCCAGAATAGAAGGAATCGAGAGAGAGAGAGAGTGTGTGTGTCGATCCCACTAACAAAGAAATGCAAGCACATTTGGACCACAAAAATGGTACACTACTCATCAATTCATGCATCTCTTTGCACTTTCGTTGGCCTAAAAGCTTTGTGAACCATAAAGGTAGATTTGCGATGTCCTCCATCATCAAGTATCTTTCATGCGCTCTCTCACCGCTCAATAATAGGGCCATCCAAGTACAAACCTAAGCATCCATTTATTCATAAATATTCAATAGGACCAATCCAACCAAGGAAGATGATTTGCGGAGACATGACGCCGTTCCACCCAAGAGCTTGGAAAACTTCAACCCTACCATAAGAGTTATCCAACCCCACCATAAAATCCAAGACTCCAATAATCATGATCTAACCACGGTTAAAATTTAACCAGGGTTAGACTCCCCCACTTGCATTGCATCCATTCCACTAGTATATGTTAAATCCTTTGGCTTCCAATTATGACTCCCCCAACTCGCCAAAAGCCAAATATATCATCAACCTCAACCTCAACCCTCTACCAAATCTTCCACAACTTGTCTATAACATCCAAACACACATTTCCCTTCTTGTTTGGAAGCTTTAAACAAAGAAAAACACATTAGTCCTTTTCAAGGAAGCTTTGAGAGATTGTGCATGAGGAGATGAGTTGCAATGGATGCAGAGTCCTTCGAAAGGGTTGTAGTGAAAATTGTGTTCTTAGATCATGTCTGCAATGGATAGGCACCCCTGAAGCTCAAGGACATGCCACTGTTTTTGTTGCCAAGTTCTTCGGCCGTGCAGGCCTCATGTCCTTCCTCTCCGCAGTCCCAGAGAGCCAAAGACCCGGTAATTCTCGATTAAAAAAATCTATTTTTTCTTTATTATTTGGAGAGATTGTTCGAGATGATTTACCTTGTTTCTTCTTTGTGGGTGTTTTTTGCTAGCTCTTTTCCAATCCCTCTTATTTGAAGCCTGTGGAAGGACAGTGAGTCCGATCACTGGAGCTGTTGGGCTTCTCTGGACAGGGAATTGGCGCATTTGCCAATTAGCAATGGAGACCGTCCTTAAAGGGGGGTCACTGAATTCAATATATGAACTTGTTGAAGGAATTCCTACTCTTGAATCAAATGGAACATCTCAAGAACCTGTTGAAGCAAACACTTTTGTAGCAAAAGCTATGCATTCAAGATCAAGGCGTACTGACAAGAGAAGAATATCCGAAGACATGAAATTTTTGCTGATGACAAACCTTGATCTTGGCCTAACATCATCAAGAGTGATGGAGACTAATGGAGTGATTAACGTCCAGAGGAAAAGGCAGAGGCTTTCAACGGTGTTCATGAGCTCTGAAGAATCTGAAACTACGACTGTGGAGAGTGGGTCGGAAGGAGATGATCATAGCGAGCCAAGGACTGATCATAAGAAAGAACTTAGATTGTTCTTTTGAACATTAGGACACAGAGTGAGTCCTGTGTTTGTTAATTGCAATCCAGTTATAACTGTAATAATCTAGAAGGCTGCTTTTAGTGAACTAGAGTTTTCTGAATTTTGGACTTGGATGGATGGAGGAAATTACGTGTCTCTGTTTAAAGGTTTTCGAGATGAGAAGCTATGAGTTAATAAGGGGATGCGATTTTGGTTACATTACCATTTTGTCTCCAACTTTTTTCACCATTACTTCCCAGAAGAAATCTTGTTTTGACCAAAATAAACCCAACACCAACAATCTTGGAAAACCCCCCCGGGGGGGGGGGAGAGGGGGAGAGAGAAAGGGGCAACATATAGAAGGCCTAGTCGGTAAGTGCGAGTTCAAAATTTAAAAATAAAAAGAAACTACGTTATGAGAGTTTTCTTTAAATTAGATCCGATAATAGTCGAAATTGAATTAGTTGAATTATGGTTTCAGATATCGATCAGTAAAAGAAGAAGAAGATAGAGAGAGACAGTCCTACCTAATGTGCATTTGGCCAAGTGGTGTAAATTTCCGGCATGTTTTCAAATCCTTTGGACTACATTTGTGGCCCAAAGTAGAGAGGAATTGTATTATTTTGTTGAGGAGCGCCTGCAGGCATTTGCCCCAGAGATATTATGACTTGTTAATCATGCAAAATCCCATGCATTCATTTCACCTAATAAATATACCAAAAATGTCCACTGCTCTATCCATTTATCAACCTGGTTCACTTTTCCTGGTCTCACTTGTCTGCAAGACTTTAGTTTTTGCCTCTCTCTCTCTCTCTCTCTCTCTCTCTCTCTCTCTCTCTCTCTCTCTCTCTCTCTCTCTCTCTCTACAAGTATATAAATTCCCTCTCTAAAATGATCAACTTTACTCGTATTTTCTCTATTTAAAAAAAAATCACATTTAGTTTTTCCTATTTCTTAAAAACTAAACATGTTAAACTTCTCTCCAAAAAATTAAATTATTTAAATTTTGTTTCTCTAAATAAATAAATTTTAAATTTTCTCAATTAAAAAACCAAATTTAATGTAATTAAAAAAGGGAACTTCTTTTTTTTCCCCCAATTTTCTATTGTTCATCGTTCTTGGGCTCTTCCCCTTCCATGGGTAATATTTACACCCCACTGTGGGTAAATATTCAGGGTAAAAATATGAATACTAAATATTTTTAGGAGGAAAAAATTTTAAAAAGATAATTTGCTGCCCTATTTCCTCTTCTACCAAACACGACTTAAATGTAAAAATCAAAAAAAAAAAAGTGAGGGCTGTTACACTTCCATTGCAGACCACATCACCCTTTTCTCTATTGCTTTTTGTGCTGTGACGTTGACACTAGAGGGAAAGAATTGACATGAGACAATGCCACAAGCAATCAAGAATTTTGCTAGGAACCACTCAAACTTGTTACATATATATACATATTACATAAACTTCACATTCCCTTCAAATGTAAATCATAATTGTGTGCAGCTTTCTCTACCATGAATTAGCAAAATAAAGAGGCCATTGTAACCTTTTGGATACAAAGATACAAGAGATAGGTGACATATGAACCTCTTAAGTGCCTTGAAAGAATGCCAAAGAAGCCAAAACGAACCAGTCAACAAACTTGTTTTCCCGCCATGTACAGCCCTTCACCAGTTTGGGAACTTCAGATATGTTTGTGGGTGTAATGTTGTTAGATATTTATGTAGCAGAAGGAAATGGTAGTCAAGTAACATTAGTTGTTCCAAACATGTGTCATCAGGCTTGTTGGTACACGATTTAGTTGTAGTATGTGCGTCCTCAAGCTACAGTCCTTGACCTAATGCAACACCAGAGGGAAAGAAGCATAAGGTGGGCATGGGCACACATGAAATGAGATTATATTGAGAAAAGTTTAGGTGAATTACCTGCGCGGATGCTGTCGTGGACAATATGTCTTTGCATTGTTCCAGCAAAGCCCTCTCTTTTGCAGTCACATTTGCTAGTTCAGTGAGCAAGTTGCTTACTTCTTCCACCTGAAAAATTTAGTGTCACAAATTCAAATGTTACATTTGCTTAGATCAACATCATTTTGCATTAAGATAAAAGGCAAAAACAAGGCATTTTTTTTTATGTAGAAGAGACTAAGCAGGGATGGGAATATAAATTTAGCGATAACGACAATAATGGTAGTACATCCACCTTAGTCAAAAAGCCAATGATACAGCATTACACCTATGGAATCACAGGTTTACAAATGGTTATACGAACTCCTAATACCAACAATGCTTGGCGTTTGAAGTACATCATGGGGAAGCTAATTTAGAAGTTCATAAGTTGGAATCCTCAAAGTCATGTTTACTTTTAATTGTGGGCAGCATCCCAAAACATTATTACTCATAATTAAACTAAGACAACTTGTTTCTCCTTAATTCCTATGGTCAATTATTTAAGAATGTTGCAAGACAGAACTGACAGAACTACATGGTCCAAAGATTTGGACACTGGTGCACTCACTGGGTGGCTTCAAGTGCAGCAAGGCCAGCATCTGGAATTAATTTTGGTTCTTTAAAATATTATTGAAAGAAAGATGAGGTAGCCTTTTTCTGTTTTGCTGGTCAAGGGAATTACTCTGACGGTCTATATTTTCAGTTGCCTTTAACAATGATTGACAGAAGAGCGGACCTTGGACAGGGAAAGATGTTTGGTTCCCCTTGGCCAATCAAATTGGAAGAAAAAGGTTCTTCTCAAAGACAAATATCTACTAGCAGTTGCACTTTTGAAGCATAGTCACTAGGAGATGGATCACAACTTGATTCAGATAAAGGAATATGGCCTAGTCAAAAATAATAGGACATGACAAAAGGCATGGATCAAGGATTCAAAGATGGACTGTTACAGCCCATTACAAGGTCATGGCGGTCATTACAACTACAAGAATCCTGTGGTGCCAAGAAACCCCTCAATCTGTAATTGGTGATTCATTACATCCTAGCTGCAATGCAATCATGATTTACATCTGGAAGTGGCTTTGCTCCACATGGAGCAAAGGTCACATTGGTCACCCACATGGGAGGCCCACACTCGCCAACATGGCACCTGAATCCAGCCACCACATGGGCGACCAGCATTGCTCCAACTGCAGCAAAACCAAGTGAAAATAAATTAACTTTTTTATGAGAATGTCCTTAACTTAGTTGACAAGTTGCTGGTACCTCATTCTTCTTACTTGTAACAGAGCTAACTCTTGAGCTTTTAAATAACTTCACTCCTATTGACGAGCACTAATGAGATGTGCCCAGTAATGTGTCTCCAATGTGAATGCTTGGTGTTGTTCAAAACTGGGGTGGAGGCAACCAGGCAAGTGGCGCCAGCCACCCCACAACCAAAAAAAAAAAAAAGAATATAATTATCTCTTTCTGTAGTTTCTCTCCTATTTTGTCATGAGTGGTTGCCAAAACAAATCTAATTATCAAAATCAAGCACAAGTCCCTCTCTTTCTCTCTCCTAAGATTTTTCACATAATTAACATATACATATTTTCAGAATTAGCAAGATTAGAAATAAAAAAGACTCTTTCTAGTTTTTCGATTTTTTGATTAAAGAACAAATCAGACTTCTCTCTCTCCCTCTCTCCCTCTCTCTCTCTCTTTCTCCCCCCCCCCACCCACCCACCCCTGAAAAGAGAGAGGTTTTTCTTTTTTGTTTCTCAAATTCTCTTACAAAACTTAAAAAGTGGAGGATTCCTATTTCTATTGTTATTGCTTCTCAAATTAAATAAAAATTTGTCTTCAATTGACAAATTAAAAGTGAACCTAAAAGCTGCTTTATCAGGTTCTTCTCTCTCTCTCTCTCTCAAAATGCTGGAATGTTTTATATTTAATGCCTTTTGTACATCTTTTTAGTTTTGGCTTGATAGTTTTGTGTTTTCAAAATTTTCAGAATTGAAATTTTTATTTTTAAGGCTTTATATTGATGTGAGGGAGTAAAAATTTAGCAATAGCAAAATATTATCATTGAATGTTGAAACCCCCCCCCCCCAAAAAAAAAATTGCTAAATCCTTGTATCATTTCTGGTTTAGAAGTGTCTAAAATGGACACCACTCATTTTATACACATGTCCATACAGCATAGGTTCAAAGTAGCAGAATGAATTACAATTCTTTTTCATGAATTCTCTATTTCCTCAAATAATTATGAAAGGGTTCTTTGTATCTTGGAAAGAGTAAGCATGTCTGGAAAACTAAAAGGTTAACTTTGGGCCCCAGTGGGTTTTTGGTGGTGAGGGTGGGGCACTGGCAAACCTAAGTCCTAGAAGCAAGGGGTGCAAAAAATTTATAAGATATTTATTCAAGCAACAAACATGAATTAATATTTTTCAAAGTTACAATATTATTTATCTTTTTCTTTTTTGACTTTAAAGGCTACAAAATATTTTTTTATTGATTTAAAGCATGTGATGGTGATGTCATTTTTTTTTTAGTTATGTGGTGGGTTTTTGAAAAAATATTTGTAAGAAATTTAGTCAAATGAATGAGTTTTAAAAAAGATAGGTGACGATAAAATTATAGTTAATTGAGTGTAAAATAGATATGGGTTATAAACACTAATTGAATTTTAGAAAATTGAGGGGGTTGCAATTGCCCACCTTGGGCACTTCTAAGGTCCGCCGGTGGGGTGGGGGGTTTAGGTGTAAACTGGAAATTGAATATTTCAGTAGCAATATTTAGTTAAATATTTGTCATAGAAGTTCAGAATGGGAATCTAGGTAGCACGAACACGAATTCGGTGTTGTATCCAACACGATACGGATCCTCGGATACGACACATGTGATATACAAAATCCAATATATATAATATTTATCTTTATATATTTTATTAATTGTATCATATATATTTATTAATTCTATGTTACAGATGGTAATATTTTCTTGGTTTAAATTTGTGGTTTTGTCCCACCCAAACAACCCTACAAAATTGTGGTCAAAAGCTTGAGGCCTGACTGAGTGAGAGGGTACAGAGATCGAGAAGAAGTAAGGGGGGGAATGCAAAACAAAGAAAAGGATCTATTTCCCTAAACCCCAGATAGAGACAGGCAAAGAAGAGAATAGAAGAGTAGATGAGAAGTGAAAAGGTTGCAGAAGAGAAGTTGCAAGAATTTTTTTTTTTTTTTTTGTTTAAAAAAAAAAAGCCTAGCCTGAGTCAAAAGCATCTTTCTTCTTCGTCTTCACCCATGATTGAAGGTTTTTCATCTTCCTTTTTCCTCTCTCCTCCACCCAAAATCTAAAGGAGACTCCAAGCTCTCTCTTCGTCCCAGATCCAGCTTCTCCCTTTAAAGACTGAAGATACTGGGAATTGAAACCTTCTATGTTTGTCTCCCTCCTCTGCCTCTTCAATTCTACAGAGGCCTTCTATAAATGTCTAAATCTTTTTTATTTTTAATTTCCGCACATAACTAGTTTGACACTTTAACCCCACTTTTCTTGAAAAGAATTTTCAATCAAGTTCCCATCCATATCTAACCGCATATCCAAGATGTACCCCGCAACTTAAAAAAAATAGAATCATCGGATTCACCATTTGGCAAACCCAATATGTATCCAAGACATACCATGGCCAGATGCATGCCCAACGTTGGTACATAAGGGGTTTTGAAGTATTTATGCTTCCTAGATGGGAATGAAATGTAGCTAAATTCAAGTTGTCTAGGATATACCAAGAACGCACTTGGTGTTGCAAGTATTGGAATGCAAGGCAGTTAGATTTAATTCACATAAAAACCAAATTAAATTGAGAGCATGTGCAAAATAAATGCAATCCCAAAAGATATGAGTGACAAAAAATTCAACTAAGAGAATGGAAAGAAAAACGAAAAATGTTTGACAATTTCAATCAAATTAAATAAGTCCAAGAGAAATGTAAACAGCAAGTGGAACCAATTATCTTGCTATATAATTGGATTCATCAAATAAAATGTTCATATTATTCCTTTAATTGTTTAGTCCTAGTACTACTGCTGCATGCCTTGTCATTAGACCTAAGCACAAGCTCAGTGGGGCCTATAGAGAGAATTAAGGAATAAGGCTAGGCCCGGCCCAAAGGCCAGGCACAGGAATTAGGCCCAAGCCCGACTTTAACAGACGGCCAGGCTTGGCTTTATAACATACTTAAGGCTCAGCTTTGCTTTGAAAAGGGGAGTCAAATCCCTGGTCAGCCCTAAAAATTTTAGCCAGGCAGTTTTTTAATATTAAGGAAGTTCTGAAGTTTATTTCTAACAACTGGAAATGCATAGATTTTTGCTTCATAAGCATAATGATGCATTAGACTAAATTCTGAGCACAGGACCCCCTATATGTCATTAATTTCAAAATCTGGATGTTAATCAAGGTAGGCATTGATGCAGAACCAACAGAGTCAGAGCAGGTGTTTAAACATATAGCTCTTGGGAAAATTTTAGTAGCATACGAATTCAACCACCTTATCAAATGACCTATGTTACCTTTGTCAAAAGAGAGCATATTGAGGATGCCATTGCCTGCATAACATCAACTGCTGAACACACAGCATCCTTCACACTTTGGATATCACCCTGTCAAAAGAAAGCATATTAAGGCTCCCAGATGCCAACTTCTTGACATGCCCTGACACAGATAATGTAAGGACAATTTACAGAAGAGAATATATATAGAGATGTACCACTGCTCCTCCAATAACTGGAAGACGTAGAGTGCTAGCCTTCAAAGCTTCAGTTGCATTTTGCAAAGAAGCAGAGTGCTCCCTGTCCAAAGCTGCCCACTCTTCCAAGCAGCTCATCTAAATAGACACAAGCACAATGGGCTTGATATACGGTAATGACAGGATGAGGAAGCATTGTTCAACAAGCAACAGATACAATATTAACAATAATAGATTACTTTAAATTGTTAATTAGGAAAAATATTTTGTACCGTGGAACTGGGTAGGGAAAAGGATTAATCATCAACTCGGTTTCGTCCTAAACTAGAAGATCACAAAGCTATGCCATACGATAGACTCAGCAAGTAGAGTAGGTACCTTAAATTTTTCAAAGAAAATAAGCTTATCTATCTAAAACTAGGATAGTGAATGGATCAGACAATATGCCTGATGGCAAGTAGGAAATACAGAAGGCTCCAATCAGCTACCAGCTGTTGTTCCAACAACAACAGCCTGAGCCTTAATCCCAAATTTTGGGATCAGCCATGTGAGAGTACCAGCCGCTGTCCCCACAAAAAAAAAAAGGACCGGGTCTGACATTGTGCAAATATGGCTGGTTTTTTATCAACTGGTGGCAAACCGGCATTTGAAAAGGCGCAGGAGAGTATTATATACTAAACAAGCTATGCGTGCATGATCGAAAACATGTAGTGCATAAAGTATTATATTAAATGTAGCACCATGAATATCTTGTCAAAATATAATATGTATTAAGGAAACAATAATTTACTGACACAAAAAGCTTTTAGTCATGCAATGAAAATTCTGTCCAAGTTATCATTATCGTTACCTCTAGTTGTGGAAGTGAAGAAATAACCTCAGTTTAAAATCACTTATGTTCCAAAAGAGTCTATGTGACTAAAATCTCAGTAAATTTATTTCTTTGCTCCATTTTTCCTTTTTGCCTCTGCTTATACTTCCTTATGGAGGATACTTTATCCTCAATATTTTACCTCCAATTTGCCTCTTTTCTTTAAGCATGCATAAAATCTTACAATGAAACAAAATAATCAATGTACAGCAAGTAAATTAGGATATATCCTTGCCCTGGTGATTGCCAGAGAAGTCAAATACCAACTGCTAAAAGGGAAAAAGTAACAACTAAAAGTAATCTTTCTTCCCCCCTACGTATGCTAGCTGCTGCTTTATCCGGTTTCATGTGTAATTTACAGGTCAATTGAATTATTTCTTATAAACGACACTAAGGGAAAGAAATATATTGAATGGAAATTTAATACAATACAGAGCTTTGAGCCTTACTTGTCCCTTGAGGATGGAATTGAGCTTTGATCTTCGCCTCAACAATAGTAGCTTGATTCTTTTAGATGTAACAGAATCACGCAATTTCGAGATTGCTATCCATGCATTCCACAGATTTTTCTGCAAAAAGTAAGATAGTTATAATAACAGAAGCTATTTATCCTATTGCAACAATGACCAGGATAGTATAGCATTAAACTTGTTAAAAACCTTTTATAGTTAGGAGAATGACATTTAAGTAGAACCAATTGAAAACAAGGGGCCACAAAAGTATAGATCGCATATGCCTGAATTTGGGTAAGCTGGTTAGAACTTCAATATCCATCTCTATTCTACAATTTAGATACTCAAGCACGTGTAGTATAATTCTAACATGAGCCTGTTCACAAAGAGGAGATGAAACCAAACCAACGATAGTAGATATACATTATTTGGTCATGCGAAGCAATTTATTTGGGCATGAATATTGGATATAAAAAGCAAGGATACCCAACATCGGATCTGGTTGTCCACTATATTAATTAACTAGAGAAGTAATTTATTTGGTCATAGGAAGCCTTAAGAGAAACCTCCATATAGTGTTTGATCATTTTAAGAGGTATGTGACATTGAGATAGATGCCCCATTCAAGCATACGATGGGACTTTTATCAGAGGTAGGGTAGGCTCATTGAAGATATTAACTTGATTGGGCATGTATTCGTAGTATTGAAGTAGAAAGGAAGATAGGCAGGTTTTATCTGGATTGATGGAGATAATTAAACCAAATTTTGTCCAACAATGAATAGTTTCTGATAACCTCCAACTTATTATGCTCTCTCCCTTCATGTCCAACAATGATATGTCTTTTGTTGATATTCGGATTGATTGGGCACGCTTTTCTGTTCTAAGGGCGTGAAGAGATAGTTGAGTCCTCCAAAAGAAAGGAAATTTTGAACTTCTTAAACTTTTGGTAAAAAATAGAGCATAAATCTTAGGTGGAGACGCTGGGTACCAGATCATTATTTCTTATTATGTCCATTCCAGTCCTCCATCAATAAAACATCCTGACACATTCTATCAGGGTGCTTTACTCACAATGCATTTCATAAATTGTCTCACATGTTGGCTTTTGTATAGAATTGATTTCAGCAATTTTAAATGATTTATCAAAAAAATAAAAAGAATCAAACTAAAATATGAGGGTTGAAGATTTTTCATTCAGAGATGCAAAAGACGAGGCAGATGGGTTATAGACATAACATAAAGACAAGAAAAATAAACACCCTTAAAGGTTTTTGATGTCCAATGATTAAATCTTCACACGTGTTACCAAACTGAATAATGAATCAAGTTGAAAAAATGCGGCAAATGCAAAGATCAATAGAAATTGATAAAACTAAATATTTCATGTAAAGAAGGCTCCAGAGCAAAGTCGCTTGGTACTTCAGCAGGCAACCCCACACAATACATTTAATCAAGAATGAAATAAAACCAGATTATGCCATATATTTTTCTAGAGCATAAACCATATTCAGAGAAGAATGGATTTAATGAAAAATAGAAAACGCCAGCAGGATTATAGAGTTTGTATTACCTCTGCACCTAGTCGCTGTAGCAACAGAGCTGCATCTGCCCTTGCATTTACAAACCGCCACTGCAAGTGCCGGTTATGCAGAAGCCTCAAGATGTGAGCATCAACAACACATTTATCTCCAGTCTTTCCTCTACCAAAATTAAGAGCAAAACTGAGAAATGAAGGTGTACTGCTTGGGCTGCTCAATGACCCAGAAACTGAATTCCTCATAGGAGCTGGACTAGGATTCCCTCTCATTGGGGATGATGTGGATGATGACCAAAGCTTACTTGGCGAAGCAGGCCGAGCAGTAGTCCGACTAGGTGATGACATTGTCCGCGGAGACAAAGAGGGGATATCATTAGGGAATCTCTTCGATTGCCCAAGTTTTGGTGGGACTATCGATTTTGAGCCTGGACTTGATGACAATGGTGAACCTGGATCCTGTAAGCGTCTCAACCGGCTGTTAGTCTCTTGCCAAAACCTTGCAGAGACAACTATGCCACGAGGCCCACTTCGCCCACGAATAACCCCACCACTTTCCCGCATTCCCGACGTGCTACCAGACGAAACACTGTCTGTATCTGACGCAGTTAGATCAGAAGGCACAGAAGACTCATTTACTGAATTAGCATCCTGAGCAACCTGAATTGCCTTCAACAACTCAGCACTAACCAAGTCAAGGCCCAGTCTCCCATCAAAAGAAGCCCTTCGACTGTCATCAATCCTCGAACGCTGCAAACTACGACCACTAACATTACCAGATCGAACCACATTCCTCTTCTCAACACTACAATCCAAGCTCCTTGATAACGGATTCACCTGTGGGGACCTCCCAGGCCACCTATGATGATCACCCGGCTTTGAATTCTCCACAAGATCTCCACTACCACCATCACTCTTCCCTCTCACTGGTGTCGCCCCACGCCTCCTCTCCGGCGTTCCCTTCCTCACATTGCTCAAATTCGGCGAAGCCGGAGCCTCCTTTGCCTTGCTAATAGGTAGTAAGAAGGCCTCTCCTTGAAATGATACAGACAAACTCCTTGTAGAAGTCACAAGCAGCTTAGTAGCTGCTGAAACTTCACCACCCATATTGCCGGTTCTTGACTCCGGTAATGGCGTTGTGGGCCGGGCTGTAGCGGGCCGCCTCCGGCCCACAGACTGGGCCCGCGGACCACCGGGCAATTGGGTCGATGTGGATGTTGGTAAATTGGCTAAATTTGTTCCTCTTGAAACTAATGGAGATGGGTATCTTCTAGATAATGTGGATGCAGATGTTGATGAAGTTGAAATTGAAGATGAAGATGGAGTGGAAGGAGAAGAAGACATGTACCTAGAAGAGACTTGTCTTGATTTGGGTCTTCTTGAAATTGTTGTTGTGGTTGTTCCATTGTCTTTCTCTGAAGGTAAAAGAGGTGGTCTTTGCTGTTGTTGGTCTTGTTGTGGTGAAGAGGGTTTGGGGTTTTGAGCGTTGTCGGTTGAAATCTCAGCCACCATCATCAGACTTCACTCACATTTCCCAACAAAAACATTGGATTTGGAACAACACCCAGAATTTATTTTCCATACCCAAATCCTGAAAAAAGTGAAAAGATTAAGAAATTGCCGAGGAGAAAATGTATACCCCATTGTGGGTTTGCCTTTGATTCGGCATTCTCACACTCAGGAGAGAGAGAGAGAGAGAGAGAGAGGAGGGGAGAGGAGTGAGAATTTTGGTAGAAGAGAAATTTTGTGGGGGTCATATAATGTGCAATGGCCTTAGTTTTCGTGGATCTCATGTCATGGACAACGTTAAACACCAACCAAAATTTCATTTCTTGGGTGAGGTTTTATTTAATGATATTCCTTCATTTTATGTCGCTAAGATCTGGTCTTTATTATAAATCGAAAATAATTTAATTTTAGCTTTGTGAATTTCATATAACTATTAAAAGAGATGATAATAAAACGGTATAAGGGTTTAAAATTTAAAAATAAAAAAAAAAATCATTAAAAGAGTCGTCACCTAAATGAGATTTCATAAATATTTAAATTGAATTATTTAGAATATTATTTCGGCTATTAGTGATAGATAAAAAAATTATTAAAGACAGTACAATCTTTAACTAAGCTGAAAATATCAAATATTATTGATTGTACCAGACCTCATGAACTGCTTAGACCAAAAAAAATAAAAATAAAATTTCAAAAGGCAATTTTTTTAATAATGATCTTAGGGTTTAATAAATGAAATTAGTTTACTTTACGAATAGTGAAATTAACATTAGCATTGATATATTAAGTAATTTGAAGGGTATTAGATTTAGACGATCTTTGTTAATACCCTCTAATTTTACAAAATTAGCACAAGTGGTCGGTCACATATACTAATATTTTCACACATTGTCAAATTTTAATTTTTATTTTGTTTGTCTCGTGTTTTTCTATACGTTGAAAACATTTATTACCCAAAAAAAAATTATATTATAGGGTCCTTTTTAACTCTTCTAATGGCAAGAATCTTGATTCTATTAGTAGGAAGAGACCAAAGTTGACAAATAGTTTCTATTTTTATCTTTATTCTTTACCTAATTTAGCAAATAGATATCAAGAAACAAACCATAGTTAGCCCATTTAAGTTATTACATTATCACAATTAAATTATGAAACAATTTCTCATTTTTGAAAGTGTTCAACATGTATAAATGGGATTTTAAATAACCCTTTAATGATACTATACAAATATATTTAATCCATTGAAATTTATGACTTAGTGAATCCTACCCCTGAGTATAATTTTTTCCTATCCAATGTTTAATTTAGGGTATTTAAATATAGATGAAAATATGATATAAGATAGAATATAATAACATAAAAATATATATATTTTCGATCACATTTAATAAGATAAAAGCACGATTATGTTGTCGTATAAAGAAAATAATCATATAGATAAGTATGTGATATGAAATAAAATAAATAGTATAAAAATATCTATATAGTCAACTCTATTTAATGAAATAAAAGATTTGATTGTTATTGTTATCGTATTTAACTATATATTATAGGCATAAAATGCATCACACTTACCACTCTCTGTAACAACAAAAAATCAAAAATAAATAATCTTAGTCTGTGAGCTACAATTAAGTTAATAATCATCAAGCATAGCTTAAATTTTAGTATCAAATATTTGTCTTTTTTTTTTTACTTCGCATAAACAAAATATATGGCAATCTAAACCCGTGGGTGAACTGCACTAAGAGCCCATAACCATGGGATGATCTTTCTTTTCTTCTTTTTTGAAGTATGAGCCATAACCGTAGGATGATCTTGCTTTCTCATAAATCTTTTACCCTTGACATATATATATATATATATATATATATATATATATATGGAAGGAGAGGAAAATGGAAAAAAAAAATTACTTCTAGAAATTTTCACTTTCCCCTAAATATATTTGACCAAAAAAAAAAATCCCTTAATAAAATTTAAGGTAATGTAATATTTAGTCCTGAAGATAAAATAAATGTTACCCTAATCGGAGATAAAACAACGTAAGAGAAAAAAGAAAAATATTAAAAAAATATATAGTAAAACCCTTTTTGTCTCTTTTTGGGAAACATTCTCTCTCATCTCTATTTCTCTTTCTAACTAGGGAAAAAGGTAAAGTTATTATGAAAAAATTTATCAAAAATAATAAATTTCTTACAATTTATCCGTACATTTTAAGTTTCAAAATTGTTTAACTGTTTTAAATTTTTTTTATTAATTAAATTAATTAATATTTATGGTAGATATTAATAAGTTCAACCATATTTCATACTTGGGCATGTGAAGGACATGCTTGAGACTTTTGCCCATTTCGGGTGAGACCAAAGTTGACCCCAAAAGTCATGCCTAATGGATAATATTGTTCATAACAATAACATAGCAAGCACTTGCCAAAAGAAAAAGTACATGATAAAAAATGATTAAAAAAATGAAAAATGAAAACCCCATATTAATTAAATTGAAATTGGACTAAACCCATGACCCTTTCTCTAGTTTGACGACACCTACCAACCACCATAATATAGAGAGAGAGAGATCACCTGAACATAAGAGAGACAATTAAGAGGGGGTAAAACCTCCATTAAAGGGAGCTTCTTGAAGCAAAAGGGGTCATCTTCATCTCATTTTTGATGGTGACAATTGCAAGGGAACAAGAAAGAAAGCTAGAGACCAAATAAAGGGATAACATTTGCTTTATGGTGGGATGTTTGTAAGCTAAGTTATATAGCCAACTTCATCCCAAAATTCTTTTGTTTTGTATATTATATATACAAAACAAAATTTGTTTTCTTAGGATATGCCGTCTTATTCTGTCCCTCTTTATATTCCTATACCTTGCTTTCAACGCTTTCAATTGATTTAATCTTGTCACACATATCAAATTGACTATTGTATAGTAAATTCAATGTATGTTATATTTCCTTGCCGACACTTGAAGAGGGAGAGAGAAAGAGAGAGTAACACCAAACTCCCATAACTATAAGATAGAATGTTATATTATTTTATTATATATCTTGAATTTAAGTTATAAAATAAAGAAATAAGATTAAAAAATTTTAATTTTTTAATAAATTTTATAATATTAAGATAAAATTAATAAAATAAAATTTGAATATCAATCAAAAACATAGATAGAAACAGGCGAAGGTTTGCTGGTTGTGGATGGTAGTGTCATAAGCATCGTTTGAAAACTTTTGAGAATACGCCAGAAATTGATTTGATTCACGGTGGTACGACAAAGCAACCAACTTTAGCACTTGTCATGGGGCTATGATACATGCAATTTTGACAGTTCAGGACTTGCAGTGATAATAACAATAATAATAGATCGAAAATAACGTACTAGAAAAGTATCTCCAAAGACCAATAATAATAACTTTCAGGATTACCTCAAAAATACAGTAAAATAATAAATTGGAAATGAAAATTCACCTATTATGAACTAGAGCATGATTGGTGTAAAAAGGAAACTGAAAGTATATACTTTCTTTCCTTTTTTGTTAAAAGGTATTTGATCCATAAAATGAGATTCAACTTTCTTCCCACCGACAACTTTCACCGATTGTCTTAATGAAGTATGATCTTTAGAAATTTTACCAAGTAAAATAGTTTTTTATGATTTATTCCCCAAACATTTTTTCTTTTAACTTCTTACCTCTTACCCGAGTGATACCCGGTAGTAATTCATGGTGAAAAAAATATATATATATGAAAATTGTACGAATTTGAGACGTAAAAATAATTTATTTACAAAAATATAAAGAAAAAATTTCGTATATATACGTTCATCCTTCTCTATCCTGCACTAAATCAGAAAACACTTTGTATATCTGGTAAATCCTTTATGCACTAAAATTGCATGATTGGATATAATTTTGATTGTTAGTGCACTTGATGGATTTTTTTAAAAAAGAATATACTCGAATTCTAATAGTGACTCTTATTGATGATGCACTGTATACAACGCATAGGAGGACATTATAATGTACTAAAATGCAAAATGGTAGTACTAGGTTTGGAGTGATTAAAGTTGTATTCTAGCCCATTTGATTAATAAATGAAATGAAAATTATGAGAAGGGACGTGGTACCAATGGAAAATATGCAAATAAGGCAGAGCACGTGACAAAGATTAATCAATGTAAAAGTAATAATAAGGATGGGATGCTGTTTGATTAAGCTACTTGATTGTATATAGTTGGGCCTTCCCTTTGCTTTAGTCACTTGATGATAAGCCATGTGACTTGAGCCGCACTCATGATTTAATTGGTCTCAAAGTAACAAACCCCACTATAACTGTTGTTTCTTAAGTAAGAATGTTTAGCCCCCCTTTTAAAGTGACTCCTAACCTTGTGGCATGATTTTTATTGGGTCCCACATGCCTCAGCCCTTGTTTGATCAGACTAAATTTAGTTCGAATCATAATGAACTCTTCTCGATACCTATTTTTTTCATATACAAAATTTAAATTTGAGATCTTATTTAAAAATAATCAATATCCGATCATTGACCCATAAGTCATTCGAGTGACTACTAACCTTGTAGTATGATTTTTTTGGATCCCACATGTCTTTGTATTTTATTTGATCAGATTAAACTTAATTCGAATCAGGATGAACTCTTTTTAATTCATGTTTTTTTTATATATATATAAAATTTAAATTTAAAACTTTAATTAAGAATAATTTGTGTCTGAATTGCCAACAAGTTATTCGAGCAATGACCTTTACAAGAAAGAAACATAAGTGTGAGTGTTCAAATTCTTCCGCAATAATGAGCTATAATTCCCATTGCATTACTGGCTCAAAGCTCAGACAATAGCTTACATTCATCTTTGCTTAAAGGTCACAGTCTTGTCAAGCTCTTATTTCTGCCAAAAAAATAAAAAAATCAAAATCTTCCATGGACCCATGTCTCCTTCCATCTAGTTGTCCATTTATTCCAGGATAAATTGAATGTATTTGCTGCCCAATTGACTCCATGGGACCTATATTACTAGACACATTCTTGCCCCATTGTTGTGTCATTATCTTAGTTTTAATAAGACAAATTCATTTTTCAGCTCGAGATGGAGAGAAAACAGTCAAGATGCTCTCTGGTTTTTGCTCTCTGCTTAAAAAGAAATTCATTGATACACTGGCTTAAAAGGATACAAACAACATAATGTTAGAGTATATGATTATAATAACAAGGAAGAGAAAATTTTAATGATTTTATTAATTAATCAATTTATTTTTGTCTTATAAGGAGCAAAGCTATTAAGAAACAAGTAAAACACATACAATAAAACAAGTTTTAGTTAGCTTTCGATGAGCTAATCATCTAAAATTTTATAAAACCTTTTTTTATTAGTAAAACTTTAAATGATTAAAATTTATTTTGTCGACCATCTCTACGCGATAATATTTCCCTGGTGTGCATGGGGTGTATGGGCTGGCCGAAGTAGGTTCATCTACAACATTTGGTTGTGGTCTTTTTTTTTTTTTTTTTTTTTTTTGGATACTTGTCATTGATATTTAAAACTATACTCTGACTAATCCGATTCGAATATTTGCGGGACGCACTATTTAAGAGGCAGCTCTTTCAGTATAAATTTTTTCATTTCTAAATTTCGAATCTAAAACTTAGTTAAAAAATTTAATATCTCATCCCACTAAATTGATTGTCTATTAATTGATTTGTGATTTTGTGGGTATGTTTCTATCTGAATTGGTTTGATATAATCGAAATCAATCGACTTACACACACTATTGGGCGAGTTTTTGCTTCACCATTGTAGTTGCTAGATTGCTATTTCCTAAATATACTCTAGGAAAGTAATAATAAATTCCATAATAGTTTATAAACAATAAATTGCATATGCAAATAGAAAATCTTTTTTCTTATTATATCGAGATTTGAATATAAAATTATCGAATTAAAAAAAATAATTATAACTATTAAACTTTCCCTTTAAGACATAAGCATATAGAAAATCTTGTGCACTTGCTTTTAGAGAAATTTGATCATTAGTAGCCTTGGAGGCCCAAAGGCTCGTTACAAGCACCAAAATTCTTTGTTGCTTGGTCATATGAGTTAAATAAATTTCAATTTTTTGTCTTTTGTAAACTTGCACAATTTCAGGGCTTAAGCCAAAATGACGTACGGACTATAGTACACACAATTTGAAAATCACTTCACCTAAGATAATAATGGCAGTCGAGAAGGAACAACTACCAATGATGATATTAACAGAGACGGGTGTCACTGATGATAAACCATGACAACTTTCAGTCAAAAAAACACACCATTTTTAGGAATGTCCCTAAAATAACTGAATCTAGAGGACAGTAATTCTAAAATAAACGTGAAGGAAAAGAAAATACTATGGCTTCAGTGAAGAGTCAACTAGGTTGGCAACTATGAATTATTGCGCTTCTCTCTACCCCAATCTTTGTCTGTTCTTCTATCTTCTAGTTGTTGGGGTCAGTCTCTCTCTCTCTACTGGGGAAAGTCTAGACCTTTCACTTCTCACCTTATGCATTGTCTTTAGTTTCAAGGGTCAGTTTGGCTGACACAGATGCTTTTCCTTATTACAGTGAAACATGAACTTTATGATGTGAATCAGTGTTTCTTAGGCTGTTTTTATTTTTGGAGGGGTTAAGTTTAAAAGATGCCCTTGTCACAGTTGGTTCAAGTGTCCACTTCAAGGTCCATTTTGGGCTCATACACATTTATTCAGATTGTAGAGGATGTTTTACATTCAATGCGACAGTTGCGAAGGAAAGCAAACAGTATTTGCTCCCCAAAATTTCTAGTGACCTGTAATCACCCGAGTTCTTTAAGGCTATGGTCCTCAAAGGAAGAATGAGCAACCTAGTGAAAGTCTGCAGAAGATTTTATAGAGATGGTCCCTAATCTAGACTTTTAAGATGTTTCCCATTTTTCAGCTTTCACCACTCAAAGAGGTTATAAAGACAAGCGAATTAGCCAACCTACAAGTTGCAAAGAAACCAATACTTCCAATGACCAACGGCATCTTGCTCACTTTGAGAGTACAAAGAAGAATCCCATACGCAACAACCGCCAGCGAAACGAGCACTAGCATGAACTCAGCCCCCACCACACACGTGGTGAAATGTTTAATCTGATGTATTATATATATATTTTTTGATACCTACCGCCGGTATCAGAAGTGATTAATTCGATTCGAACATCTATAGGACACTATTAAGAGGACGATTCTCCTAACATAATCATTTTTATTTTCAAGTTTCGAACTTGATATTTAGTTAAGAGACCTAGCAAGGTTGATTGTCCTTTGTATCTAATGTATTATATCTCACACGTGACTTTAAAAAATAAATAAATAAATAAAAATAAATCTCTCACAAAGATGTGTGACTAAAAGGAATTCACATGCATAAATCTCACAAGAAAAGGCAAGTTGCTCATGTTGATGACATTGTACTTCTTAAATTTCAGTGATATGTATAAGCCAAGCGCAATCAGTTGACATGCTACTAGGAAAAATACAAATGGAAAAAATAAATAAATAAAGAAACAGAAGATTTTAGACAAAATCTCAAGACCATCCTTAAGCCCCACAATTCAAAGCACATTGTCATATGATTTGGAGCACACAAAATGTCTCAAACTTCAGAAACTACTAGAAAAGTAATCACTCAATTTGAAACTCTCCCATGTCGACAACTAAACTAACAAACAGTTTTCAGTTAGAACTTTTCGGTTTGATCTTCAGAGCTAAATTACACGTAATATGTTAGATCATCTCCTAGTTGGAAATGTATGTTGTGTAAGCTTCTAGCTCACTGGAGATTTAGCAGGTGAAGGAGATGCACTACTCTTGGAAACATTTGGAGGTGCAGTCCTTGGAATATAGGGTATAATTGGAGTCCCATGCTCAATTGGTCCAGAGGTAATTGCAGCTCTTGTACTTGGAGCTGGTTCTATCTGATGATAGTCCTCCAATACTATACCATCGGTGGAACTCCTCCCCTTCAAAGGCCAAAATATTTGGTTTAAGAAGAGATCTCCAAGCATTCAAGCAAAATGGAAAGTGATACAAAAGCAGCATGAGTACCTTAGGTCTCCTGGCAACAGCCCCTGCAGATGTAGGATTGTCCTTGGGTCCCTTAAAAATTGATTCTGTGCATAATTTGGATTCACTATTAGTTCCATATGAATAAGTTCTTACGGTACCGTTAGTTCAATGTATCAACTACTATTTGACATGCTCTGTGGATTAAAGAGTTGTCACTTTGCCTCAGTTGGCACTTAGGTTGACCATTTATTCGAATAACATTATCCTTAATTAGAAAGAAAATACACTGCCACAGCCATTTACATGGTCTAGGCTTCTCAGTACAGACACCCTTTGGATTAACTTGTTAAGAAATGCAGTTTCAGAGGGAAAACTGCTAAAACTTGGGTATAAGACCAAAAATGTATGCAATTTAGAGCCATAGAAGCTCAAGCCAAGCGAGACCACCGAAAGTTTGCATTACCTTCTATTGGTGCACATGCGCAACTTTCTGCAAATACACAACACCCTTGTTTTGCATGATAAGAGAAAAAGAGGCCCCGACCCTAAGCAAGGAAACAGGGCCCCTGCTAAACCTAGGGAACATCCTTTCCACCATTTTTGATATGGTGACTCATAAGATTTGACATGTTCCAAGCAAAATTGATGCTTTAACTATGCTATAAGACTAGTGTATGCAATTTAGAGCAATAGAAGCTAAACAAGACCTCCAAGTCTAGAAGTTCGCATTGTGCTCTTTTGATGTGGATGCATGACTTCTACTTGCCCACACGCACCACTACACCCTAATTCAGTAGAAAAGGGCCCCCTTGCCCAACCCTAGGGAGTGATTATCATTTACACGAATAGCTTACATCAAAAGTCATTTTAATCCTTGACTCTTGCAATAGACAAGACTCGGTCCTAATTCTCTGTACCACGCGTAAAGACACTATCAGCCGCACAAGCTGGCACCCTTTACAGGCCTCTTTAGTTCTTAAGGCACCATTAGTCTATATGCCATTACTTGCACGCACCTCACGAATGCAATTAGACTTTTCTTTGAACTAAATCAATGTTACCTCATTTTTATGGGTACAAATGAGTATGAGGAGAGAAAGTAACATCCCCAACAACCTAACATGAATCCTTGTTCCTCTTTTTTTTTTTTTCCCAACAGCTGGTTGTCCAATTCCAAGAGTCAATGACAATCCTATCCTAGTTCAGATTCTTGATACATCTAACCAGCCCAGGATCAACGAAATTCCCAAGAAAATGATATCCAATTTCAAGAGGAAAAAAGAACCCAATAAAGCTAATGTGTCTAATATGGCTAGAGTTTAAAGCAGAATTACCAGCAGAAGAGGTACTTGTAGAGAGAGAAGATAGAGGGACAAGAAAAGCTGAGGCAGCTACAAAGAAGAAAAACCAAAATCCAAAAACCTTCATCTTGCTGTCAAACTGTTTCGGAACAACTATGCTCATTAAGACTTTAATGCCCTCCAATGGCTCTTTCAAAGTTCATCAAAACTCTCATGAAATTAGTAAAATGGCAACAAACCCATGTTGAAAACAATACTAAGAGTACAGAGAGGGAGAGAATTTAATGCTTTTATTGGGGAGATGAAACTCTGAAACAAATCGAAAGAAAGGGGCGTGAAGGGCTGACGAGAAAAATAAATGCTTGGAGACAGAGTCGTGCCACGCATCAATTGCCTCGACCGTTGGGCTACACACGCGCGCACATCCTTTCCGCAATCTCTATTTATATGCCTAAAACAATTCGAACAATTCAGGAAAATATGGTCACTGCAATTTTTCTCATGGTCATAGGCCTAAATATTAAGTTTTTTATCAAATCAAATATCTATTTTCCACAATTACAACATAATATTTATAAAATCTTTTCTCATGATCGAATGAAATTTTGTTGACAAATTAGTCCATAGCAATCAGTGCATTTTTTTCCTGCAAATAAATGACTAGCGCATCTCCTTCGGAGATCATGCTTGATCCATGTTTGAACCTTAGGTTTCTCAAGGTGGTGATTTGACCTCTTCTGATTCTTAAGCTCACATACAAACAATCTGCCTTCTTGTCTCACGGGTTTCTCCATTGCATACCTACAGCCCCTCAAGGCCCTAACTAGACCAAGGGTCCCTTCCAGACCAGTGACGGCACCCTTGGCACCTTACCGTACCAATCCATGTTTTATAAGCTTACCTACAGCCCCTCAAGGCCCTAACTAGACCAAGGGTCCCTTCCAGACCAGTGACGGCACCCTTGGCACCTTACCGTACCAATCCATGTTTTAGAAGCCAAGCTGCAGGCAGATTCAGAAAATATGACATGTTTATATATTGAAAACCCTACCAAGCCCCTTCGATTACATCCTGATTTAACATTTTGCTCCAAACATCATACTAAGTTTGTTCACAAGAGCAAAGCTTTGCGGTAATCACCATAAGGGTACTAAAAATCACAAATTAATTACCGGGCTTTTTTTGGCACCTGATTCACTCCCAGATTTCCTCATTTACCCGAATTTCCCAAATTCAATCACGATGATTGCATAAGGAAGCCCCTAGGACCTCTAGCATGCATCCTGTTCTTTATATGGTAATCACAATGATAGGACTATACTACGACCAGTATAAAGCAAATGCAGCTTACTAGAAGAACCAATTTGAGTAGTTGCTACGAGGAAATAATTTGCAGATCAAAACAAGAGTTCTAATAAGGATAAAACATGCATAAAGGCACTAGTTGTCCTCAACAAGTAACACCAAGAAATTATAGGTTTCACACAATATCCAAATAAGGACAATTCATTAATTAACTAAACAAAAAAAAACATCACTAAGTTACTACAATACGAGAAATTGCTTGCATATTGCACCCCTGGAAAAATTTCACTTCATTGGCCAGCATCATCCTTCAGCGGTACTGCAAGTAAAACAAAAGAATGAGTCAAGAACCCTACACTAGTATTTACGATATCATGCCGATAGGCAACATACAATCTAACCAACTATCGAAAGCAAAGTCCAACCTTGATGAAACCAATTTCCTTTGCGTTGCTACGGAAGCACTGTCTGCAGCACATGAGGCCATACTTGCGGATAATTGCGTGAGGATTTCCGCACACACGACTACAAAAATGACAATGAGAAAAACAAATAAGTCAACAATTATTGCAACATTTTCTGCTTTAAAATTGACGGTTTAATCTTGTCATTGTCAGAAAGATCAAATTTCAGTAGAGCCCTTCCTAACAGCCCCTGCTTGAGGCTCAACAAATCCTCAACCTTCAACCAACTATGAACATTCTAGGACTGGAGGAAAGGTGGAGCACATAGGAGTATCGGCCTATGATTTGAAGAATACGCGGTCCTTGCAAAATAAATATTGTTACAACTATTTATAAAAAGCTGTTGGATGCATGAAGAAGCAATATAAACAACCACAAGGATCAAATCAGACTCTTCTTTCAAGAATATATATAAAAACAACAACAACCTAATCCTTCTATCCCAAAATTTGGAGTCGGCAACATGAGAGACAAAAATCTAAAATCGACAAAAAAAAGAAAGAGAATTGATTTAGCTTGTGAAGATTCTCCTACAACACTCATTCTCATCTAAAATCATCTCCTCAAGTAAATCCATAACTATCATATCTTTACGAAGACATTGCATCCAAATTTTCAATGGCCTACCTCTACGTTTTATTAAATCTCCTATATTTAAGTTCTCTACCTTCCTAACTGATGCGTCCTAGGCCTTCGCTACACATGACCAAACCATCTCAAATGGTACTCTCGCAGCTTATCTCCAATTGAGCTAACTCTAAATTTATTACGTATCTCGTCGTTTCTAATTTTATCGTTTCTAATTTTGCCACACATCCATTTAAATATTTTCATTTCAGTTACAGCAATTTTTTTCTCTTGTTGTTGTTTAATGACCGAACACCCAGTACCGTATAATAGAGGTCTTACTGCGGTTCTATAGAATTTTTCCTTTTAGATGTAATGGTATCGTGTGATCACAGAGAACTCAGGAATATATATATATATAATGGTATCTACAAAAGAGATCAACCTAACAACGAAAAACTTGCCGGTACAAAGAAAAAATAATTAAAAAAGAAATATGCCAGTTATAAAAGGGCCTGGAAAATCAGCAAAATCAGAACCAGGCGAGTGAAACTGGATCTGGTATTGCAAGTTTCTGCAATCAGAATAATTGGCTAGATCATGATTTAGCCTAGATCCAGTCAAGAAGCTGCCTTGCTTATATTTATAACATAAAAGTTTTATAAACAACAAACAGGAGAGTAAGTGAGGAGAGCTCCTTGAGCAGAGTTTGCAAAGTGGAGAACAAAGGGAGGCTGCATAGAATGGCAGACAGAAAATTGGCTGGAAAACAAGAAAACACAAGAGAGCCAGCACGCACGAGGGTATAAAATACACTTTCCACTATAGGGAGAGAAAATGTCAAAGAGAGATGAAAATGGTCCATGCTGTAAACACTGATCAATCTAGCAAATAATAATCTGACTGAAGAAGTCTGAATCCCCGTTCCTAACAGAAGAATGGTGTCTTGCCAACAGAAATAGATTACAAGTATCTTATAAGCAAGTGAGTAAGCCAATAGGCATTAATACTTGGAAACCAAAAAAAAAAAAAAAAAAAGGCTCTCTTTTGGAGAGAGCAAGAGCTACATTATGGATTGGAAACAAAAACCAGCTAACAAGAGTCTATGCAAAATCAAGGTGGACAGCTGGAAAAAAGACACTGAAATATCAAATGGCTGAGGCGAAAAGAAATCCCATGCCATAAGGAAAGCCCCAATATGCAAATATTCATGTGTATTTGTGAAGAAACTTAAACTAAATGAGGTAAATTCAAAGGCCAACGAAATTTTCTCAAGGTAAGTAATCTCATGTCCTTAGATAAAACATGAAGTTTTAAAGTATTAAAGAAAGACACAACAATGTTTTCCCCATCATAAACTTCCACAAAACACTGTAAAATCGCCACAGAAACAATTTAAGCGGAGACACACATCAAATGAACTATCACAAACAGTTTTACAAAACCATAATGCTCCATAATCTGAATTCAGACATTTGATAAACCATACAATTGCCAAAATCATAACTGAATCCAGTGCGAGTTACAGCCATCTATTACATTGTTTGACAAAAAAAAAAAAAAAAAAAAAAACCTAGAAGTAAACCTGATCTCAATGTTAGAACACTGAGAAGTGAATGGTGATTCCTACATGTAAGTGAGAATGTGTGGGGTGTGTTGTGTATGCATGTAAAGTGAAAGAAATCTCTCTCTCCTCTCTCATATTCTTCCTCCATCAAACCATCCCCACCTTCTTTGTGAGAAAAATTTAGTACATGTTGGTTTACCTCCTAAACCCATTCTAACAACGGTTTCCTTCCAAATTTCTCTTCATCCTACCACACCTGATAAGACAGGATAAATGAAAAACCCTAGCTTTACTGCCCCAAAACCCATCACAGATCCCCATCAAAGCATCCCCACCTTCTCCGTCATCAGAAAAATTTACATATTGTTTTGCACCTAAACCCACCCTAACAAAAGGTTTCCTCCCCAATTTCTCTTCCTCCTACCAAAACTAATAAGACTGGATAAAGGATCTTCAGTCTCCAAACAACATATTACATTCCAAACGCATCATACATAGCCATCTCCTCTGCTTTTCCAAATTAATTTTCCCCATATTTTCACGGCAACAAATCAAAGCTCATATGCACAAACACAATCAAATCACAAATCCCCCAAATCAAAGAAACCCTTTTCAACCAACTCATGTAAAAGCTAATCTCTACCATTATCAATGAAGACAGAGGAATAGAGAGAGAGGGGGGAGGGAGATTGATACCACGTGCGAGATCCGGGACCGTAGGTCTTGGGATGAGAGTTCCAGATGTTTGAATGACCCATAACTGCCCCTTTTGCTGACAGAAAACCCTAATCGGCGACTCGCTCACAAAGTTGGGGCAGAGGAGATTTCTCAGCAATGCGTGTGAAGAAGGGTCTGAAGCAGAGATTTATAAAGGGCAGGGTTGTCAAAAAAAGGCCAAGCTTTGAGTTATGCTGCTAGGGTTTTGGCCCAAACTTAACTAGAGGGAATTCCTGTTTCAGGCCCCTTAAAAGTTAGGCCCAGCCCATCTTTTGAGCTACCCATCTTTTTTTATTTATTTATTATATTTATTTTTTTGCTAAGCATATTTTCCCACTTATTATTCTTGTTTTCTTGGTCAATCGAATAGAGGTGATTTTTTTTTTTTAATTCTATAAATTTCTTTCAACCACGCTCCTAATTAAATTCATTTAATTATTAAATCTCAAAATCATTTTTACACTCAAATTGATTAGCTAAATAAATAGTTTAATGAATCCAATTAATGCACAGCAACAATTTCATTGCCAACTCTACCTGTTCTCTTACTTTAAAATTCGACTATTTTTATTTTATTTTTTGTTACAATAGAAATCGAACCGAATCGTGGAGTCGGGGGAGGGGGTTGTTTTGCATTTGTGGAATTTGAGGTTTTACTTGTAGTTGGAGAGCAGATGGAATGTTCTCTTTGTTAGCTTCAGTGATTTACTCCTGTGTTTTGCTATTTTCTTGGTTGATTTGAATTTTTATGAACATACAACTAATTAGTATATGGACATTGGGTATTCTCTATTCCATGTTTTTCAGTGCAAATCCTGTGCGAACTAATTCCCAAGCTGAGTTCTCCCAATGGCTTTGTCATGTGCACAATGTAGTCAATCGCAGGTAAGATTGAGTTCTGTATCTCCTGTATACAAATGTACAGAATGACTTGAAAACAGACTGTGAGTCACCTAGTAGCTGTGAACCCTAAAGTTGCAATGGTAGCCAGGTTTACGGAATTATCTCAGACAATTATTATGTTGCGCATATGATCTTGAGTTGTTGGATTTAGTGTTGTAGAGCTAGAATTCTATGTTGTCTATTAACTGGCTGGTTATTGTTCTTTTGACAGCCTTGGAAAGGTGATATTCCCCTGTGAGCGGGTCGATGCAAGGTGGGGCTAGCTGGATTGTGAGACTTGTGTTTGTGATGTACAAGGAACAACTAATTTTGATGAGGGAACATACTGATCTCACTTTAGACCATTTTATTTTTGGGAAATGACAAAATGAAAAAAAAAAAAAAAAAGGATATTTGCCAACCTGACCTTCAAGCACCCTTTTTGTTATTATTTGTTAAAAAAGACCAACAATCCATGGATTTAGTATTACTAAATTTTTTTAATTAAAATTTTGAATTCGAGTTTTGGAAATGAAAAAATAAACGTCAAAACAGGCAACCCCTTAATTAAATCTCATAGTTATTCGAACCGAATTAATTAGATTTCTAGATGTCAATGGTAAAGTATTAAAAATATATATATTTGCCAAAATGACTACTTTGTTTTGTGATTTTCAATATATATTTTGAGTGCCGGTATAAAAAATGGCCGGAACAACGTGGTGCTGACATGGCCAAACCATTGGAAATAATTTGGAGGTGATCTCAAAATGAGGATTATTGATATTTTTAACTAATTAGGATTTGTCAATTGCAAAAATGTTAATTTTATTATTTTTTGTAATTATGAAAACTTCTTTTCCATTCACTTAATGAGTTGGTGGGCTATTTTGGGTTTGGCTATTACTGCCATTTGCTTCCATTTCAAATAAAGGATGCAGTAAATTGTAAAGACAAGTAGGCAGGCACACAGGGACTAAGCAAATGGGTGAAATGTGCCATAGTTCTGCCATGTTCTGATTAGTTTTCTCTCGGACCTTTTGCTCACCTACAGTGTGCTTGGACATTAATGTCGTGCTGAGTTAGTTGGAGCTTGTATGACATCATTGTTTATTTTTAACTGATGCACTTTTACCTCCTCCCCCCCCCTCTCTCACTCACACACAGACACGCACACAGCTTCCTCCTCATGTTTAGAGAATTATTAGGCAATCCCCCTCGTGAATCTTGGGAGGATTGCATGTTGCAGTGAGGACATATTTGTCTTCCTAAAATTTTGAAAGGTGTGATCCATGTGGAATATCTGCATTGCCTAAACTTAACTAATTCAAATAATTTGGGCATAGCAACCTATGCAGAACTGTGTATGCAGCAAGTCCCAAGGAGTAAATCGTACTGATCCATGTGGAATATCTGCATTGCCTAAACTTAACTAATTCAAATAATTTGGGCATAGCAACCTATGCAGAACTGTGTATGCAGCAAGTCCCAAGGAGTAAATCGGATTGATCCATGTGGAATATCTGCATTGCCTAAACTTAACTAATTCAAATAATTTGGGCATAGCAACCTATGCAGAACTGTGTATGCAGCAAGTCCCAAGGAGTAAATTGGACTTAACTTCACCTGCATTCTCCACATTGCTTTTTACAAAATGGATTGTCAGACAAGTTTATTTTTCTGAAGTTTTGCAAAGTGTGATTGTTCTTAGTTTTTCGACCATTTTACTTGATTGGGGTATGACAACCCAAATGAGAACTGATTGTGTTTGTGCTGCAAGGATGTACTCTACAGCCATTTTGTGAACAAGCATATGCTTGAACATTATCAGCGGAGAAACCATTGCTTGGCTCTTAGTGATAGGTACCTGCCAAGTAGTTTTCCCTATCCTTTTTCTTCTGCCTTCAAATTTTTACCTGTTGTCCTCTATAATCTTTAACTTACTTGTCCTTGCATATGAAAACATTGACTTCAGCAATGGCCTGTTTGTGAAACTGCCTATATACTGAAGTTTGGTGAGGCTCCCCCTTTCCGGGCACTTAGCAATTCACATCAAGATAATGAAGCTGCAGGTTCTTCTTCAAGCAATTAGCTTTCCTACAATAGATTATGCATCCCTTGCTCTTGCTCTTTCTTAAGCCCTGCATTCGTAAGCATTGTTGGAGATGGGATGATCTTGTTTTTCAGTCTTAACAGTTCAATGTCGTTTAGATGACCAAAAGTCAGAAAATTTGAGGTTTCTTCCTTTAGGACATGAGACCTTTTTCTGTTGTGAATTCAGAGTACCACAATCAATTAATGACGGCAGCCTCCACCATGCAGCCTTGCCCGACATACTTCTGCATTTGCTTTCGATTCTCCTGTGACGGCCACCTTGTTTTCTTTTAAGCTTTCATTTAGGCCTATTTCCTTAGTCTAATGGCCATGTAAGATTTTTCACTATTTATTTCAAAACACTGCTTTGTCCATACCATGATAACAGCGTAAGTTGGGAGATTTTTTTTAGTATGTTCAATTTTGAATTCTCTTCGAAGTTCAACTTATTGTGGCACCATTGCTTCCTTTAACAATCATAAGCGGCTAGTAAAATGGGCTTCTTCATATTTAATTTATTACATTGTAATTTATTTGTTTATTTATTTACTGGTAAAAATTCCGATCATGGTATATTTTGGTAAACCCACTAGGTTGCTGCATGAAAATCAAGCACACCATGCGGCGAAGCATATGTTTTAACTCGTGAACTTGTCCAATAAATGGCAAAAAACATCTGTCGTTGCCCAAATCAAGCATTGAATGTGGGTCTGTTTACATTTAGAATGAGGGATTATCACAACTGCTAAAACAATTTATCATTTGCACTTCTATAGTTCATTGCAATTCATTTGGTATTTTCTACGAGCAAAAGGGTGTTTACATAGATGCCCAATTCCGCAGCCTATATACTATTGATGATCAAAATTGAAGGTTCATGTTCTTAGGATAAAAATGCCTTAATCTTGTAGTAACCTTTTATAAAATTTTCAGAATTACCAATATTAATGTTAACAATCGTTGTACAAAATTTTGCAGTTACAATGGCGGGTGCTGCACTTCCAGCACTTCTTGGTAGCTTGTAATCCTGAAAACTTAACCCTGCTTAACCAAAGTGAGATCAGGACATTCCCTCATCAAAATTCGTTGTTCCTTGTACATCACAAGCACGAGTCTCACAGTCCAGCTTGCCCCACCTTGCATCGACCCGCTCACAGGGGAATATCACCTTTCCAAGGCTGTCAAAAGAACAATAACCCGCCAGTTAATAGACAGCATAGAATTCCAGCTTTACAACACCATATCCAACAACTCAAGATCATATGCACAACATAATAATTGTCTGAGATAATTCCACAAACCTCGCTACATTTGCAACTTTAGGGTTCATAGCTACTAGGTGACTCACTGTCTGTTATGGAGTCATTCTGTACATTTGTATACAGGAGATACAGAACTCAATCTTACCTGCGATTGACTACATTGTGCACATGACAAAGCCATTGGGAGAACTCAGCTTGGGAATTAGCTTGCACAGGATTTGCACTGAGAAATATGGAATAAAGAATACTCAGTGTCCATATAGCAATTAGTTGTATGTTCAGAAAAATTTAAATCAACCAATAAAATAGCAAAAACACAGGAGTAAATCACTAAAGCTAACAAACATCCAATGAAGAGAACATTCCATTTGCTTTCCAACTACAAGCAAAATCTCAAATTCCGCATATGCGGGAGATAAATGCCACAAATATGGTACCTTAGGATTTCCTTGAAGTGATCTGCACATTCCTTGCAAGGGTACATCCTTGATAGTATTGCCATCTGTGTGCCAAAAAAGGAATGTCAATAAATGGACAACCATTGTTCCGGTGCCACTTTTTTATTTTGCTTTTGATGTAATCTCAGGAGAGAAGTGATCCTAATTTTTTTAAAAAAGGATAAATTTACTCCTGCATAATTTATTATGCATGCATGGAATAAACCTCCTGTAGTCACTCTATGACTGGGGTTTTGTGGTGAAAAAGGAGTACTAAGCCACTCTCTCCCTCTTTGTACGTAAAAAGGGTGTTTTTTTTTTGGGCGGGGGGGTTGTTAGGAGTGGGCAAGGGTATTTGCCGAAACACCTGAGATCCAGGATTCTTGAACGGTGACAATCCAACCCTGGGCAGAGACTTGCTTATGTTACTACTCCAACTTTGCATAGAACAGGAACCATATAGGCAAATAAGGAGATACAATTCATATTGGGAAAGCCACAAAAGCATTCTAATATTGAAGGGGAAGGAAGGAGAAAGAGTAACTAGAAGAGGGGAGGGGGAGAGAGAGAGAGAGTGGGAAGGGCGAACAGATATCTCAATGCAATCAATTCAACTTACAAAATGAATAGCACAAGTCTGAATACGAAAATCTAAAACAAATATGAAAATAGAATTGAACCACCAAAAAATAGAAATAAACCAATAATTAAATGTCTGGAAAAAAAAATCCAACCATTCCAAATGCTAATTAAGCTAATAATGTGTTCAACATCATTTCTCCCCAGCTGAAAAGACTCGTTTGTGGAGAGAAAATGCATGGGCGTCTCCTCCAAAAGAAGAGGTGAAGTAGGGAACGTGCAAAAAAAAAAGAACCCAAAAAAAACAAAAAAAAAAAATATAGAATAATCACCAAAAGGACAAGTCTCACAAACTCTTATTGGAACAATTGTCCCTGAGAAAGTAGCTAAAGGAGACACTACTGGTGCTAGAATAATTTCATTAGTAATACTTTACATCTGAAATATGATAGTAGTCAAAACTATGGGGTTATCAGCTGAATAAGCACTAGGTTCATCATGCAAAGCAGATGAAAAGGGTGAATAAAAGATTCAAAGAGTATAATTCAGTCTTGTGAGTAAAAAGGACGGAAACAATCACATCCCCGCTACCCATGAGACAATTTTCTTCTATGCAACTTTTATTCACCCTTCCTCCATTTGCTTCGCGCAATAGACTGTGCTTATTTATTTGATACTTGTATTGATTTGAATGTTAATCATATCTCTCGTGTAGGAAAGTTCTTATTTCATGAATGCATCCTAGCATTATTTATACTTTGTATTGCTTGTTTGTTGCATTCATTGCCGTTGGAGGGTGTGAAATTTGCTCGTCCGGTAATTTTCCACCTCACCATTTCTTGAGGAGACTCCCAACAGGTGTGGCTTTACTATCTTGAGGTGGGTGTTTTCAGTCAAACAGAAATGATGCAGAACACATGGTCACTTAATTAAAAGATCATTAAAATGCTACTTAAGGTCATCAAAAGATGATTGAATGTCAAAGTAAGTAAACTAGTTACAGCATGCCCATTTTGTTGTTTCTCGGTCTTTCTGACAGTTTCCTGTAAAGCTTCTTGAAATTATGAATTTAGATAATTAAAGAAATATAGCCAGTCAAACAGGTAAACCTTTTGGGTCTGATAAACTGATAATGAATGGAATCAAAAGTATAATGCAGCATCTTACCAGTTCTTTCACATCTTTTTTTTGCTGCCTAGTTGGCCTTTCTGGATACTGGAAACATTGAAAGAATAAATAAGCAATGTTTTCGATAGAAGTTCAAGGAGAGCATGACTATGTAAGCATTCACATATTTAATCAAGCTTCAGAAGACCTGAGCTGCAAGAGTGTGCAAAAAAGTCCAAGTCGCCCGTCCAAGGTCTTCTTTGGTCACGGGGTTAGCAGATGCTCCCTGAAGAAAGTGGTAGAAAAATCATAATAAGCTTTATAGACCAATTGAAAGTATATAATTACTGGATCAGCATAAAATCCTAGAATACTCATGCAAATTCTTTAGAAAATGTGGATGGACTAATTGGTGCAAAGTGGCGATAGTTGCAAGTAACAAACTCATATACTCATAGTCAGCTGTGTGATCAACCATGATTTGTTGCATCGAGGGAGAGTTCCTTTTGTAGAAGCAAGGATTGTCTACTCATTTACTTGAAGTTTCAGAAGCATTAGAACAAACTGAAAATATCATCACAGAGCACGCCATATCAATAGTATAAATACCCTTCTTTTCTAACCCCAGAGGTGGTATGACGTAAACAGCCTTATTGCCTCTATAGCCACTGCAGTTCAAACTCCTTTTGATGCCAACCCGCCACAAAGTTTTATGTGTGCTTGTGTAGCATGAATGCTTGTAACTATTTCAAATCCTTGATGGACCAGCCCCACACAGTTTTGTGCGTGCTTGCATGCCACCTCTGTTTTTTGGTTATTGGTCATGTCTAAAGGTTTCCGACATCATAAATAAAGGCACCCAAAAAAAAAAAAATCATAGTGAACAGTCAGACATGATCCTGTATACATCCAATCATATTGTAGTTTTCAATCAGAACTTTCATCGAACAGTTGTGTGACGAGAAGTTTTAATAGCAGAAACCCACGAACACAAAATCGAAAAGCAATTGTAATACCTTGTTGAATATTTCTTCGGGTTGAGCATTTGGTGGTCTCTGTTTTGACAAAGAGGAGAGAGAAAAGGATGAAGCTTCATGTTTAAGCAAAGGTTTGTTGTGGTCACCAATGAAGTTTGAGAGATGGGTTTGTACACAATTCACGAAATTTTCGCAGGTTTTGAAGATTACTTGTAACGGAGTCTCAGACATTGAGGCAGAGGTTTCCAAATTCTGGTCAAAGAACTGCTGTTTTCTGAATAACAAAAATGTTTTGGTACATGTATTATTTTCTGCTATAACGCTCCGTGCATGCCTTCTCTTTATGGTCAATCTCGGTCCGACTCCCGCTTCTCCTTGGGGGCGTAAAATGGAGAAGCTCGTGTTAAACTAAACCTTTGCCAAACTCAAGTTTTCTCAATTTTAAAAAATTAACATATTTTCAATTAAGTCTAATCTCAATTTTAAAAATAAGACTTTTATAATAGAATGTATTTTAAAATTTTTCTTCTTTGAGAAGAATTTGAAAATATGAGTTTGAATCCAGACTATCAACAGGTCTGTGAGGCCATAGTCATTTTTTTAATTACTTGACCAGATGATCAAAAAATTAACTAATCCAATTTAACTGTGTAATCTAATTTAGATTTTAATTAAAAAAATTCAGTGTTTTGTTATTAGAGTCACATGTTGTTAGTATGAGAGCATATTCATGCTAACCCAATATATATATATTATAAGATAACTAGTCACTGGCCTGTGCTAATGTGTAGGATGTCCATGAAATGTAGATTGTATTTTTTATTATACAAATATTTATTAGATTTATAATTAATTAAATATTTAAACTAAATTATTATATAAATTAGTGAAAAAATATGATGTATATAGCGATAGGAAAAAAAAAGTTTAACTATTGAAATTTTAAAAAAAGTTAACAAATGATGTAAAAAAAAGACTAATAAGTGAAATAAAAAAGTAATAGAAAAAAATGCATATGACCCTCGCAAGTGGGGTAAAAAAGCAAAAAGTTGGGTTAAAAAAAGAGACTAACTGCTTGAGACTAATAAGTGAAATAAAAAAGTAATAGAAAAAAATGCATATGACCCTCGCAAGTGGGGTAAAAAAGAAAAAAGTTGGGTTAAAAAAGGAGACTAACTGCTTGAGTTAATATGAAAAGTAGGCGTGGAGGGTTAGCCATTTTATTCATATTGAGTTACATAAAAAAGATAAGTGGACAAGTGGACAATTGGGGCAAAAAATAAAAAAGAGAAAAATTCTATTTAAAAAAAGATGAAAAATTTAAGAAAAAAACTTGGTCGAAAATAAAAAGAGGAAGGTTCGGAATTCAAAAAAATAAAAAAAGAAAACCAAGTCACAATAAGGGACAAGTGGACAAGCAGGGTTAAAAAAAAAAAAAGGAGGAAAAATTTATGTCAAAAAAAGGTGAAAGACTTAGAAAATATTGGGTAAAAAAATTTTTTAAAAAAAGGAAAGGACTTGAACCGAAAAAAAAAAAGTTGTTGTTTAAAAGAGACAAATGGATAAGTGGACAAGTAGGGCCAAAAAAAGAAAAAGGGAAAAACCTAAGTCAATAAAAGACTAAGAACTTAAGGGAAAACAATTTGGATAAAAAAGATAAAAAGAGAAAGGATTTGAATAGAAAAATGAAAAACCTATTAAAATAACCGAAAAACTTAAGGAAAAAAAATGGGAAAAAAAAAAGAAGAGGAAGGAATTACGCGAAAAAAATGACATAAATAAAAAAAAAGGACTCAAACAAAAAAAAAGGCCTAAAAATGATGAAGGAACGACCATTCAGGGGTATAAGGATTCTTTGTAAACAGTAGAAAGCCTCGGAGGAAAAAAAAAAAGAATCTGAACAAAAAATAGAACCTGAACGGAAAAAAGATCCTAAACGAAAAAAAAAAAGAAAGTAAAAAGGACCTGAAAGGAAAAAACTATGGATTAAAAATAAAGGGACGACTATTTGAGAGAGTCAGGATTTTTTTTTTTTTTGTGAAGAGTAGAAGGACTTGAACAAAAAAAAAGAACCCAAATTAAAAAATATATATATAAAAATGAAAAGGAAAAAAAAGAAACTGTGGCAAAAAAGGTGGATAAAAAAAATAAAAAGACGAATGATCTAGAAAAAAAAAAAAGATTTAAGCAAACAAAAAAAGAAGTACAAATGATTTGAATGGAAAAAAATCATGACATAAAAATAAATGAACGACTATTTGAGAGTATCAAGATTTTTTGTGAAGAGTAGAAGGACTTGAACCAAAAAAAATATTCAAACAAAAAAAATGGATGCGAATGAAAGGAAAAAAAAAGAAGCTGTGGCAAAAAAAGATGGATAAAAATTAAAAAGAAAAATGATCTGAATAAAAAAAAATACCAAAATGATAAAAAATGAACTGAAAAATCGTGACTTAAAAATAATAAAAAGATGACAATTCAAGGGCGTAAAGATTTTTTTGAACAATAAAAGGATTTGAATTTAAAAAAAAAGGGATTTGAATTTAAAAAAAAAAGATATGCAGGGAAAAAATGATTTGAATAAAAAGAAGAAGAAAGTAAAAATGACCTAAATGAAAAAAAAAAATTCGTGACCTAAAAATAAAAGGATAATTATTTGAGAGTGTTAGGATTTTTATAAAGAATAAAAAGACTTAAACGGAAAAAAAAAATACCCAAACCAAAAAAAAAAAAGGGGTCATGAATGGAAGGGGAAAAAGAAAGAAAGAAAAAAAAAAGAAAGTGGCAAAAAATTATCGAACTACCATTGAGGGAAGTCCGAATTCTGGTGAACAGTAGCACCTTCGGCGCTTTATATACAGGACAAATGCATCCCTTATTTTTTAATTTAAACATTAATTAATTATTACTAATATAATTTTTACGTTATTCATTTTCAAAATAAGTTTAGGTTAAAATAAAGTTAATTAGTTCACAATAAATTATTTTTGACAAAAAAAAAAACCATCATTTGTTTGAGGTATTTACTAAAGAGCAATATATATATATATATATATCACAAAAGATATAACGATGAGATCCAATAAAATTTCACATACCAATGTCGTAGAAAATTCTTTGTTTTTTTTATAGAAAACTTAACACAATAAATGTGGAAATCATTATATTATTGTTTATTAAACTTAATTGAGTCGAGATAATTAAAATTAGTCATAATATATCATTAATTAATGAGGAAATGTGTTAAATAGGCCAAATTGAGTTGAGCAAGATTAACCCAAATAAAACTTATGTCAAACCAAATTAACAAATTTTTGATATAAATTCAATCTTTAATTTTGTGTGATATTGGTATTAAAGTTATTTGTTATATTATAAACTGTAAGTTAATTTTAAATATCTAAATTTAAATTTTAATTATAAATTTCTTATTTCAATATTTAAATATTAAAAATTTTGAACTTTTGAACAATCTTTTTTGAGAATTTAAAAGTCTCAAATTTAAATTAAATTCTTAATGCAAATCCTCAAATACATAAAAAAATTGAATTAAGTAAAAAATCCTTAATTCTGATATTCATTCTCTCTCTGGCTCTCTTTCTTTTTCACAACTGTTTTTGGTCTACATGGGACACTTTTTCAACTACTCGGGATCTAAAATTTTATCCCAACTAATTCAGATCAATCCGTCTGAATTCTCCATTCAAAGAATAGAGGTCTCCCCAACATAGTGCTCTATGCTCCAATTACGAGTCGAATTCATATTCTTAATTAAGGGATCGAGTGACCTATTTACGCGACCGACTATTTGTGGGTTATTTTTCACAACTTTGATGTTGATGTCTGCTGCTTCTCTTATCACAAAACGGAGTTTAATCCTTTAGGTTGAGTGGTCGGATACTCTGCTTCTTAATTAGATATCTCGAGTTCGAATCCTGTGAATGGACAAAAGAGATTTGAGAGAATCAATCCTTTAATGGACTCCATAGTATTCGGATCAAATTAATCGGACAAAATCCGGATATGGGTCGGTGAAAACCTTAAAAAAAAAAAAAAAAAAAAACAGAGTTTGACGGGCCCCCTATCTTGATGGGCTTTGACCGGATTGCAGGCCCAATCAGAGCCCAGTCCACATACTCGTCCGACGACCAAACTCCGAGCTTGTCATTCAAATTGAAAACAGAAGCACCGAGCGGGATAACTTCTAATTTTTTCAAATCTTGAACTCTCTCTCTCTCTTCAGAGCAATCGTCTCATCTCACACTGCAACTTCATCACCGCAACTGAGGTACTCTCTCTCTCTCTCCCCCCTCTCTCCTTCTCTCTCTATTCATCAAGAGTTAATGTGCAATTCGAGTATGAACTCTTCCACTTCTGTAAATCTATGGATCTCTTGTTGGTTGGATCTTGAAAATTTGAGGCAAAATTAGGTTTATGATTTCATGCACAGTCGTTGATCAGATCTGAATCACTAGACCAAATGTATTTGTTGAAAACTGAGAGCGTAGGACTGAGGAATCAAATCCTCAGTAATTTCATAGAGGAAATGTTGAAAGAGTGGAGGATAGTTTCTCAATTTTACTTCTCTGATCCTTTACTGCTTTAGATTTTGGACTATTGGTGACGAAATCAACAGTTTCTAATTTAGGGTTCAAACCTATAGCACTTTTTGTTTCAAATCACACACCTAGCTGTCCTGTTAGTGAGTTTTAATCATATCTTGTCATAAAGTTATGTAGATGGATAATTGCTGGCACTTTTTAAAGACCAACAAAAGCATGCCACGCCAGATTTTGACTTCGATCCCTTATTTTTTCAATCTAATTGCATTATTCTTTTCAAAGTGAATTGGAAATTAGTTAATTCTTGAGAGTCAATATTATCATCTTGATTATTGTACGACTTTGTTACTTGTTAAGGAAAGTTAAGTGTGGTTCTGTTTGATTGAAGATTAACAGTAAGGATGGGCATTGAAAACTACCATGTGATTGAGCTCGTTGGAGAAGGCTCTTTTGGAAAAGTGTACAAAGGAAGACGAAAGCACACAGGCCAGGTATATACAGATTGATGTTTTCTGTTTTCTCTGGATATTGTTTGCCTTCATGCAATATTCTTATTTTTTTGGTTCACAGACCGTTGCAATGAAGTTTATCCCCAAGCATGGAAAAAGCGACAAGGACATTCAGAATTTGCGACAGGAAATAGAGGTATAAAAATGCTCTAAATGTTACTCCAACCTGTTGGTTTTGATGCCAGGTTGATCTAATTCAAATCAAACGATTTTGTTTTAACTTAGACTATTTGTAGGTGTTGGAATCATGTTAGATATATATGATTAGGGCTACTCTTTTGGTCTCATATGTTAATGTCAAACTTGTTAAGTGTTGTTTCCATTGTTGCCGGTGCTATATCTCGAGAACATTTTTGTTGGAAATACATGCATGCTTCAGAATTATAATATCAAGCATAGGTGTTACAGAAGTTATTTATCCTCTTATATAGAGGATTTTTATTCAACTGTAACTAATGTAAATTAATTCTGAAACACATATTGCCGGCCAGAAGACTAGAGTAGCAAACTTGCACCTTGTGAAATTTATTTGGCCTCAAATCTTAAGTTCTCTCTTGAAGGTTGGATCGAATATCACTGGAACTGTAATTCTTCTCAAAATGGTGATAATTTACAATATCTGTGTGTGTGTGTGTGTAGACAGGATAATAGTGGTGAGAAATCAAGCTTAGGCCACATTTTAAAATATTTCTTCCTAGGTATTTATCTCATCTTGTCCACCACAAAAAACTTCTGAATGTCTGTCCTCTAGGTTTTGAGCTGCGAACCCCAATATACAGCTATAGGAAGATAATGACTTAAATATTGGCTTGCTTCAATTGTCATTATACAGTCATGTGAATCACTATTTCATTGTGACAAAGCAAAATATCCCCAATTCTTATGCTGTCAGACTTCTTGACTGCCTTATTTGTTTAGCAATCACGCTCCTAGTATATAAGAATATTAAAGTGCTGAGAGGATTGTTCCTTTGTTTCAATGACTTCTTATCTATTTCAAATGACACTAAGCTTTAAATGACAGGGAACTAAGTAATATGACAGAGCATGTGATATCCAACTATTAGAATGTGTATAAAAATTAGTAAATATATATATATATACACACACACACACACAGAGTATCATAAATTTGAACTATAACATTGCTTATAATAGTTCAAGTTTGAGTTAGAGCGCTCTACTTACCACTCACATATGAATAAGTTGACATTTGCCTGTGAAACTAAGAATGTGTAACCTACATATTCTTTTTGACTTTTTAAGGCTGGCATTTTCCCTTGCATCATTTTGCTGTTTCCTAATTTTTGTTCTTAATATGCTTTTACAAATTGCACAAGAGCTCAGTAGAAGTCTCTTGCCTGCATCCAATGGCTTTGGACTTGGGGCTTTCTTAGGACTTAGATGCTCTAGTGTCTTACTATTTGCTGTGCTGATGTTGACTCATGCTTTATCATTTTCATAATTCTTTGATTCAAAATCTTGGCAAGTGTATGGCATCAATCACTTGTCTGCCATTTTTCATTTTACCCATTTTCAATTGTACATATGGCATATTTTCATTATGCTGCCTCTTGGTCATCTTTGCTCGGGATCATGGAGTTTCCTCCAAATGTTCATGGACTGTTGGCGTTTTGTATTTTATTGCTTTGAAAAACTAACTTTGTTGCCTGGCTGAGATTTGCAGATTCTTAGAAAGTTGAAGCATGAAAACATAATTGAAATGCTTGACTCTTTTGAAAGCCCACAAGAGTTTTGTGTAGTCACCGAATTTGCAAGGGTAATACTCTCTCTTTTTCTCTTGCCTACTGGCTCACAAGCTCAGATATGTATTTACATGATAGCTGCAATTTTTATGTAGTTCTAATTATTCATCTGTGTCAAGAGGTAATGGAAATCAGATAGTGTTTGACAGCAAGCTGGATTTTTGTCTTTCGTGTCTTCCATGTATATTCTAGAACGTAAGATTGGAATCAATTTGGTGTACTCAAGATGAATGAAAAAAGAAGTGCTTGGAGAGTTTAAGTGTAGAAAATAGAATTCCATATCACCAAATTTAAATTTTCCAGAACACAAGACTGAAAATAGAATTCCATATGGTCCAAACATATTCAGAATATGCTCAATTGATTTGTTATGTGCATATCAAAACTTAAAAACAACACTAGATTGCCTCAATTAGAATTAGGATGATACGATTATGACCTATGAAGCACGGACATGACATGACAGGAACCTTAGATTAGAGTACTATTGTAGGTTTTTATACTATTGTAAGCTACAAAGCATTGTATTCAAAGATTTGTCTATTGACATGGAGACGGCTTACTTTAGACATGTTGATGCAACATAGATAATGATCAAAAAGGAAAATTAGTCACATTAGAGTTAAAGGAGAGAAAGCGAAGGCACACTGAGGTAGAGACAATGATTCAACAGAATGGCTTGAAAACAGATATGGCCATGTTCTCTAGAAAGGGGCAACTGTCAGAACCACAAAACAAAATGGTGGGTGATTTCAGCCATTTCATTACCTTGGGAAATGGAAAAACGGCAAAAAGATCTTCCTGCCACACCTTTAGAAAATTGTGATTTGCTTATAAAATTGTGTCTATATATTATTTGCTCAATGTGCAGGGTGAACTATTTGAGATTCTTGAGGATGACAAGTGCCTTCCTGAAGACCAGGTTCAGGCCATTGCAAAGCAGCTGGTACTTCTCTGGCCTGTAGTCCCTCCTAATGAATCCATCTATGATGTGGCTGTCATGCATGACTGCCTGTTTGGGAATGATCAACTTTTAGTCCTGTCTGATACATTTCCATTCCATTCACTAAAAGTTTCTTCTGGTAACATTTTCAGGTTAGAGCATTGCATTATCTCCACTCCAATAGAATTATCCATCGTGACATGAAGCCACAAAATATTCTGATTGGTGCTGGATCTGTAGTTAAGGTTGTTTTATACCTATTCACATCTCATAAGTTCTATTATTGTTTTGTATAAATTGCTGAGGTATTTGTTTGGTTCTAGCCAGAAATTATAATAAAGAAAACTGAATTTCCCCCTAATAGAACTCTTAATGTAAAAAATGTTAGCAGATCATCAGGGTATGTATAATAACTGATAAGACCTGTTTTACATGTAATCCTTTGTAATCTTTTCTCAAAATTGTACTTTAATATTTTATTTTATTTTATTTATAGAAAAAACTATATTAGATATAGCAAAGAATATGTATAAGCCTTGAAGGGTAAGAAATCCTAAGAGTCAAAAAGAAAATCACAACCAAAAGGGAAAAATAATGAAGGATTGCTATTCAATCCCTCTTCAAATCCTAAAGCCATATAAATTGCTAGAGTATGAGCCTGAAGATAAGTATGCAAGACAATTTTGTGTCAGATGCTTGCACTTTAATGATGATTTAATGACAATCATTTGCATACTCTAATAATGATATGGAGGTTGTTGACTCTAGATGTACCATTTTAGATGCATTTTTAAGTAATCTTATATATTCAGTCTGGAATAACACAGTGGAGTTGAGATCCTTAACTAAAGCCAAGATTTGAATTTAGTCTTTGGTGTACTCAACCAAAATATAACCTTTCAAATGAAATTTTGGAGGTTAGACGTCTGGTGCAATTTAGCCAATCCTCTAGGTACCTTTAGATATTATATGATTTGCATACATTTATCAAACAGGAAATTAGGATTGTGCAGGTTACTATCCTTTCTTCTTAAACTGTAGTTTGTCTTGACATTTATTTTAGAAGTGATGACATCTAGCTTTCTTAAATGTGTGTAAAATTTGCATGCATGCACAGCTCATATAGTAAGTGACCGGTGTTATTTTGAAAATGCCCCTCATATTCATTTTCAACAACTTGTTGGGTTTTGATTGAGTTGTAAATGAGCTAATCATTAGTTTATACTTCTGCTTAAGTTGGTCTCATGCAAAAATAACAAGCCCAAGTTGGGACTTGTTCATCATTCACTAATGAAGCCTTACTTTAGTTTGTTTGATTATGAATGGTCGTATTAACTTGTAGAATACCAAACCATTTATCAGGACATCTCACTTCATTCACTGCTGTATTCTAAACACCATTCATTGACAAAATATATCAGCTCAGCTCTTTTCTATTTGAATATCAATTCATCTTTTGGCAAGGAAAAGAAATTAAAAAATAAAGCATTCCAGGTATTTATAAGCATTTCTCACAGTTTTTATTTTTCTCTTTCAGCTATGTGATTTTGGGTTTGCACGTGCAATGTCCACAAATACTGTAGTTTTGCGGTCAATAAAAGGTTAGCTTGGCCTTAACATCAACATATATTTGCTCATTTGGTTGGGAATTGCTAGATGCTGGCCAATAAAAATAATGTACTTATCCAATAAAGGCCTGCAGTTATTAGGGTGTGCTTGATTCTTTCAGTCTAACTGTTTCAGGTACTCCTTTGTACATGGCTCCGGAGCTGGTGAGGGAGCAACCATACAACCACACTGTTGATTTATGGTCCCTTGGAGTTATTTTGTACGTCATATCTTTCTGAGCTGAAGTTATTCTATTTTGTCTAAATTGGCAAACTTTTAAGCTTTTGCCTTCATATAGGATTTGCCCTTATTTCAACTCTGACTTCAGTGTGGCCACAATCAAACCATTTAGAAAATTGTATTCTTGTTAAGGAGCTTGGAGTTTTAGATCTTGTGGTTTTTGTAATCTATTACCCCTAGGGGTGTATTCGAGCTGAGTCGATCCCGAGTATCCTATGCTTGAACTCGAACTCAATTTTTTTCTCGACTTGAACTCGATGAGTAGTATATAACAGGGGTTTGAACTCAACTCGACTATATAACAAAATGCTCGAACTCGACTCGAAAACTTGATTATTATATAATATATTAATATATTATATTATATTATATTTTTTATATTATAATTATATATAATATATATTAATATATGTAATCGAGCTACTTGTTGAGTTTTCGAATCTAAAATTATACTACTTGAACTCGACTCGATACATGACGAACTCGGCTCGAACTCGGGTCGGTCCGTGTAACAACCCTAATTACCCCATTAAAGACTAACAATATTTCATTATCTTCTTCGTTTTAAAAGCTAGCATGAGTGAAAAATATCAAGCTAAATTTGTTCAACTATAATGCTCATTGTGTAATGGGAGCTAACTCAATTGATTTTTTTGGAGAATATAACCTTATGTTAGCTATAGACTTCTCAATCTAATTGTGTCACCCACTAAGAGGTGGTGTTACTCATAATGGGCGATACTCTATGGAATATACATTTTTGGTCTGAAAACTTTGTTGTAATCACCTAGTCTGGCATATTGCTACCATAGAGGCCGAGATACAGTTGTTTTGCTTCATAATTAGGCAGGATCGCAAAATGCTTTTATGGTCAGTATGCTGATCATTAGGGTTAGCCTTGGTTTATCCAGCTATGATATTTTAATACGCAAATCTAGATCAATATTTTAGTAGGATGTGTCATATGTTTTATGTATGTTTGTATATACTAATAGATGCACATATTAATTTATGAATATAACTATCTATGTGGATAAATAATAAATTAGCAAGGTTTTTAATATTACTATTTCTTTTTTGTTTGGCTGCTTCTACAAAAAATTGGTCATGAATTAAATTGCTTGGTCAATTTTGAATTTTTCCCTTCCTTTGTTTCTTTGTATGCATGATTCTTATGATCACACTTATAGTGGTCTCAAGGAACTTGAATGATGGTAACTATACTGCAGTAGCTGCAGCATACCTATCAATATTCTTGGATAGCCATTCTCTCTTGTGACTGACATACTGGCCCATTGTGGCTAATCGATGATATTATTGGCTATTATGGGCTAAAAATGGCAATATCCGTGGCCATGTCAAAAGCAGTTTATGCCTCTTCTTCAGCTTGGACACACCCAATCAATGGTGCAAGGCATATGAAGTTAACGCATAGTGACTTATCTTCATATGAGAAACTGTACAAATCATTTAGTACTTTGTAGTAACTTGTATTCACTCCATTTATAAAAGAGTATAGGACTTCATACTTTTTTATTTATGTAATATTGAAGTTTCGTTAGCTATATCTTTAGTCTTGTCACTTAAGATGCATTACATAAGATCTCAGAATTTGTGCACTGCAGTTGTGTAGAAGTGAGGTACATGGTCGATGTATTCATACACTGGCATTGTAGGGTTTCTTAAGTGTCTGATTACAATTTCTTGGTTGCATCATCACCAGATTATAATGGGTTATTGCAATGCCAATTTCCAAGGAAATAGTCTAATTTAGTATTACAACCACCCTGGGTGTATATCCATGCACATCATTGGTCCAGTACCTTAAAATAAATTGAGATAAGATTTGCTTACACTTGAATGAAGTAACAACTTTGCCCTGTCTATTCAAATCTGATGAAAATGGACCAGCATAATTGTTGTAGACTACCCCCAAATAATGGCTAAGACTCTGGTTAGAGATACCTAACACCTTTTAAAAGGAAATGCACACGAGTCGATCATTCCTTCTAATTTCATATACTAAATAGGTTCTGCCTTTGATATGACGTCCTGGAAATAACTGTAATTGATTTTTCATAAGATGATAAGGTAAGAGTTTTCAAGAGAAGATACTATCATCTTAATAAACATCTTTCTACCAAGCTGAGCTTTTCCCTTTGTATTTGTGCCTTCTTATTATCAAAGGTATCATTTAACTCAGACTTTTGGTCCAGGTATGAACTCTTTGTTGGGCAGCCACCATTTTATACAAATTCAGTATACGCACTTATCCGGCACATTATAAAGGTACATAAAACTTATTACCTCTTTACTTTTCCAAGTTCTTGATCGTCCCCAGAGATCGAGTCTAGCTTCTTATTCTTGTGCGGAATGCATCGTTTTCTACTTTTCAGGACCCTGTGAAATATCCAGATGAGATGACACCCAATTTCAAAAGTTTTCTGAAGGGATTGCTCAATAAGGTGCCGCAGAACTATTTGTCTATTTAATGTCTATTTCTTTATTGATACGTATCTTGTTTCTTTTGATGGCTAATTTGTTTCTGAAAACTACTGGGAGCCAGGTGCCACAAAACAGACTAAGTTGGCCCGAACTTCTTGAGCACCCTTTTGTTAAAGATACTTCATATGAGATGGAGGCTAGGGTAATTCTTTTGTAGTTTTGGCTCTGAACTTAAATTTTTAGGTGACATTGACATATGAATGTGATATGTCATTGCCAGGTGCAAACAACTGTCACTGCAAGGGCTTGTGATGCAGTTTGGAAGGGTGAAGCTAAAAATATCCACACATCCAATGGTTTAGCTGCTGCCTGTCCTGAGGGTATGACTTTACTGTCTGCTTCAGTCCTCTTTTTTCCTTTGCTTTTTCTTCACCTGTTGTCCTATGTACTTTCAATGCACTTTAACAGGTAAAAGCCAAAACCCTCTGGATAAAAATGGTGCCCAAAGCCCTCATATTGCTGCTCAATCAAATAGTGCTAAATCACAAATGGGGGCTTGTCCTCCTCAAGAGGAGTTTCCTGGTTTTTCTTGCCCCACAAATGCTGTCCAGGCAGGTAAACAATAAAAGATGTGCTGCTCTTGTCTTTTATTATTAAGTACAGTTGATGAATGTGTCTCAAGCTGCCTATGGGTAATATTATTTTTAAGAATTTCTTTTGTTATCTTCACGCGACGCTGGTTAGCCAGCTATCTGGCCACAATTTATACATAATCTAAAGCCCTTTTGTCTTCTAATGCTCACAAATCACTTCAGGTACCTGGAAGTAGAATCTGTTCCTTTAATGACAGCATGTTCAGTTTCTCAGCATTCTACTTTATATTATAATCACCTATAACTATATCATCTTGTACGTTTCCAGACCATAACTATATTCTAGTCTTTAACTGGGAACTCGTCTCTCTGTCATTACAAGCTTTGAAAACTCATCAGATGTTTGTCAGCATAATCACAGAAGACAAACAGTAATTAGTTTTGTAGTGTTAAAGTCACTTATAATAAATGGTCCCACTGTTTTGCTGTATTTTTTTTTTTTTTTTTTTTTTTTTGTCTCAACTAGCTTATATTCATATCTAATGTTTTTATTAATTTCATAAAATAAAAATTTTTCTTTTTACATTGCAGGTATTAATAGATGTCGATGAGATATTTAAGTAAATATATTAAAAGAATATAAAAAAGCACAGTGCCTAAAGAAATTGGCAAGCATTTCCCAAGTTTTTCTGTTAACTTCAGTGTGGTGAATGGTTCCTGTGGTAATTCTTTTTCTTTGTTTGTTGAAACAGTACTTTATTCATTATGAAAGAAAACTTAGGTATTGAGAAAGATTCCAAGTGTATTACAATCACTAACAATCTTGACTCAAAAGCCTAATGTTTGAAAGAATAGCTCAAGAAGACCTCATTCCCTACCAGATGGAGTTCCTTTAAAAATACAAAGAAGCGCAAGGCAAAATATCCCAGAATATGTTCCTGGTCATTATGATTATGTGAAAGTGCACATGCTATGAACATAGCTTGAATATGTTGTGGCATGGGCATGGCTTAGTGAAGTCTACAATTGCACATGTTCATACACATCTATACCTAGAGGATTTTGTGTAGATAATTTTGAAACCTTTTTCAGTGGTTATATATTTCTGATTGGTTATATTGTAGTAAATTTTAATATCAATGCTTGTGGAAGAGGGGATGCCATATATATTGAAGCATGAAAATTTTCACTTCCAGTTGAGTTTCACTCAGATCAAGTCCGTTTTCTTTTAATTTCAGGTCTATATGTTTCATAAACTTCTTCTTGTGCCTCTATTGCCGATCCCTTTGATTTTTTTGCTGGGCAGAATATTTTGGGTTAAGCTAACTTAAGCAAAAATCTGAGTTCAGGTTGTGAGGTTTTGGACAAATTGGAAAATAGATCAAGCACAGTCAATGGTGCAAAGATCATTAGTCAAGATACTGAAGCTCTAAAACTGATATTGGCGCCTTTAAAAGATTTTTCTGGAGATCAAAATTCTGACAGGTACATTTGAGTTGAATGCCATCTTACATTTCATTTGGTCTCATCTAGTAGTATTTAGAGTTAACTGTGTTAGCACCAGACTTCTTTGTCCTTTTTCAACCTTTTGCTCAGCAGGTTAGCAGAACATTTTTTGAAGTGCATCATTTTAAGGTCAAACGCTTTTTAATTGAGTCAAGGAGTCATGTTGCATATTGCTGTTTTTACAGTAATGCCATTTTAAAACTGTTCAGGGATCAAGATCTTCTCAAAGCATGCCAGTCATTAAGGGTCCTTTCCAATTTAGCAACAGCTAATGCAATCCATCCTGGTGAACTAGTTGATAAGATACTATGTGAGCTTCTTGGTTTCGTCTCTGCTGTTATAAAGCTGAAGTCATCCGATGGTAATGACTTAACAGCCAAGGTATAGCCCCTGGCAGCCATTAAACTGAGTGTCCATCTTGATGGTTGCACTGAATTCTTTAAATCATTTTACGCAAACACTGTGCATTTGAACATCCCTCTTCATTCGTTGATTCTAAAGTTTCTCAAACTTACAAGAAAGTCCACAAGTTGCACTATTTTAGTTACCCGCATACATATCAAACTTAGTGTTGTCCGTTGATCTAGCATTGCTATTGCTTATCAATATGATTGATCTTTGAAGTATGAAGTACAAAACAATCTTTAGAATTTAAATCGTTTCTTATGTGTGTATGACCCTCTTGGCTCTTTCCAATTGCTAACATGTTCACTTTTAAAAAGATCATGATTGCATATTCAGTTGACATCCTAAACCTTAGAACATGTCCTGCCAAAGTTATTAGCTGATTCACTCTATCACTCCATGCACTTACAGAGTTTTTCAATCATCAGAAAGGTGGTGGACAACAGTGATGGCATTGGGAGTTCATATTTTGGGCTTTGGGTTGCCTTAGTCGACTTGTTTTTGCAGGTCATTTTTCCTTGTATCGAATTTCTTAATATTTGACAATTGTTGAGAGCCTACTACCAAGTTTCATGCAATTGATTACATAGGTTGTTCGCGGCACTGAAGATACAACTGGAAAGGTTCTATATTCGTGCAGCTCCTGCATAACAGCCATGTTGTCTCGAGTTGCTCACACTCTTCAAACACAGGCAGTTTCTGCTCCTTCATTGTTGAATGAAACCCTAAAACAAGTTTTGGACCATGCTAATACTTCTGGTTTGGTGAATCTGTTGCTGCACTGCTTAGAAACTTCTGGCTCAAGTCTCACCTCAGGTTCCTCAAATTTACTGCCAGCTGCTTGTGAGGCTTGTAGAGCTATTTGGTCATTGACAAATGCCTTGGAAATTCTTTATCTCAAAGAAAATACACATTTATTTCCAATTAAGTCTTTGAGGATCCTTTCCTCACCTGCACTTGATGTTAAGAACCAACATCAAACTTCAGTGGTTGGGCCAGAATCAGCAAAGGTTATTGACTCAATCGCTGAAACATTTGTCAAATCCAAAGCTGTTCAAGTTGCTATCTATCATTGTCTTAAGAAAGGTCCCGAGGCTGCCCTGTCTGCTGGTATTCAGGTGTTTATTTTAATCAATTACCATACCCTTTTTGAACTCATATACTCCATAACTACTTGTTCATTTGTTTTAATAAATATCTTATAGCCTATCTGGGGGGTATTGGGGCCAAGTGTATGCTTGTTTGCTATATAAATGATGGTCTATAAAACAGAGATTTCTAATATTCCCCAGATCTCTCTCGTATGCTTGTCTCCTTCCTAAGCAGTTGGCTTGTATAGGTTATTGTGTTCCTCTCTTTAGTGAAGTTTGTTGTTCAGACCTGCTTCTCTGGTCGTGAAATTTGTTAAATCACTTCCTTTTTCTAATACATATTTGTGTAGGTTTAATTTACCGTTGAGCTATACTTACTGTGTAGTTATTTTTTTTCTTCCTGATATTCTGCGGATAACTTATTTTCTGCTTGGTGAAGAACTGCTAGCTAATGTCTATCCCTGATAGAGAAAAATGTTGGATTCCTAATGAGGAAACTGAGATTATAGTTGAAATGCTCATCCCCAACTTTATCTTGAATGCCTGGATTTTAGAATTTGGGTCAATGTCCTCAGAGATCGTTGAAGAAGCTAAAATTTTACATCATGAATCACCAAATAATGGTTTTCCGTCTTGTAGTATAAAAAAGTGATGAAATTCCTGTGTTTCAGCTTGTGTTAAGGTGCTCCCTTCGTGGTGGAATTATTCCAGTTGTTCTCTGTGGCTTGCCCGTATCTCTGCCTGTTACTACTGTCGTCAGTGGAGGAGGAGATGGTACAATAATTTCAGAAATATTTGCTATATTAACTTTGTGTGCTTCATCTTCAAATAAAGATCCACACACGGGAGAAATGAGTAACTCCAAGTGCAGAATAGCAAATCCACATGTTCTGGTTATGTATTCAAGTCTTGTACTTGCCACAATTGCTCAATCTTTCAAATCAGCTGGAAGAAATTCTGCATTGTTTGTGCTCACAACCTCTTCAAATAAGCAACTTTCCCGACTTTCAGTCCTTGCTCACCACATTTCTTCTGATGATAGGACAAAGATGTGCATTCAACCTCATAGTGCATCTGCTATGCTGGCTCTTGCATCTATTCTGTTTCTTGAAACAGGAATTGTTGATTCATCCATCTCTGAGGTTGCAGTAACTTTGATCCCTCGGACCACCACACTTTGTGACCACCTAAAGATTACTACTGCAGATGGGGATGAAATGCTTGCAACCAGCTTTAATGGGATGCTTTCGAATTGGCATGGCTTGGGTGATGGTTGTGTTGGTCTATTGCATTCGAGAGTAAAGTGGGGAGGACCATTAGCTACTCAACAGTTGTGCGCAAGTGGAGTACCCCAACTTCTAATGAATTTGTTAGCAAAAAATATTCTGAATGCATCTCCTGAAGGAATTGAAGGCAGAAAGGATTGTGTTAGCTTGTCGCCCGTCGGGGTTGTATGGACAATTTCTTCAATATATCTTTGCCTTTCTGGTGGATCTTCCACTTTTCAACAAATTCTATTAAGGAAAGAACATATCAAGCTAATTGCAGAGCTGATATCTGATGTGCATCTCCAGCTGGTGAAAGAATGGGGTGGTCCTGGTGGAGGAAGGGATGGGGTCAGGGATGTTGTAAACTCAGTAATTGATCTCTTAGCATTTCCTTTTGTTGCTGTACAAGATTCTCCCAGTGTGCCATCTGCCATGGCTTCTATGGCGAGTGGATCTGTTCTCAATGCAGGCATTCCTGGTGGGAAAGTATGCGTGGATGACAAAGACATGTTAAAAGCAATCAGGGAACACATGAAAAGATATATCCATCTTCTTATGGAGGTTATATCTTCTACATTTTCTCTTCCCTTTTTCATTTTTTTCCCCTGTTTTCCTAGGTGTCTGTGTGCATTCTCTTTTATGGTTGCATAAATGGAATCTGCCTTTTTTTTCCTTTTTTCTTTTTCCTTTTCTGTTTGTTGTTTCAGATTATGCCATATTATTAGGTGAGGAACCAAAATTTCAAAACTTATATTTCTTCAGTGATGGTTTTCATAGATTCACTTCGTAATCATTCTACTCACTAACTGCATTTGACAAGAAAGACGCAGCAAGATCCTAAGATTTGGTCACCATCTTGGTCCGGAGATATATATTCACACATACTAGTTTGAAGCTTGCAGGTTGGTGTGCCTGGCATTATTTTACAGTGTGTGGATCACTTGGACTTGAAAGATGTGGGGTGGCCTGTTGCTTTTCTAGCTAAAATGGCAGGTTGCCATCCTCTTGCTGTACAATTGCTTGAGAAGGGCTTGTTGGATAGAAGCAGAGTCAGAAGGTTGTTTGATGGTTCAAGTCCTAGAGAGGTCATATTGGATGTTCTGATGATAATTTCTGATCTTGCCCGCTTGGATCAGGTAAGCTTCTTTCTGCTTTCACATGTTCTTGCTAAATTTGCAAGTTCTAGAAATGTTTCTCTACATTCCTTTTTGTGGCATTTATACATTTTTTCCGTAGTATGATCTCAATGAGTAGATCTATCCATCAGTAACTGACAATCAAATTGCCCAAACCCCTTGCTGCAAAAGGAAATTCATAATCTGGGTTTGTTCTTTAATTTTCTTGCAATGTATGGAATCTACAAATGTAATGTTTTTCAAAATCTTAATAACCAAGATAGGCAACTGACTCCAGTGATTAAACCATGTAATTTTCTCATATTTCTGCTCTGAAATTAGAATGGAGTCCTGCTTGTACAATTAAAGCTCTTATGATGCATGCCATTTCTAGCCCACAAGTCCAAGCCAAAAGTTAAGAATCTTCTCCTTGAGTAGACTTTCTTTGAACAGCTATTGTCTTTTAACTGTTTAAAGCGGCATTTTTTTCTCTTTTTTGGTGATTGTCAACTCCAACACCACATTACACCTATAAATGTTCCTAGAGTAAGATACATTCAACTTCAACACATATGTCTATGCAGGCATTTTACATACGCATTGAGGGGGCAGATATACTGGATTCCTTGAAGTATTTTCTGACCCATGAAGACTCTAATCTACGTGCAAAGGCTTGTAGTGCTGTAGGCAATATGTGTCGCCATAGCTCTTACTTCTACAAGGCGCTGGTAAGAAATGAACAACAGAATCTCAATAATAATTCCTTTCTTGAGAAACATTGTTGCAATACATTATTATTATTATTATTATTTGTGAACTAACTGATGCTTTTTATGAGGCCATTTGTGTTAGATTACTCTGTTATGCAAGTTGGGTCAAGCTTCTCACATTTTGTTTGACAATATAGGCACAGCATGATATTATTCACCTTCTGATTGATCGATGTGCCGATCAAGACAGGCGTACCCGGAAATTTGCTTGTTTTGCAGTAAGGACTCCCAACAATTCTTGATACACTATTGTTAAATTCAAGGAACAAGAAAGTTAACATCATCATTTTTTTTTAAATAATTTTTTTTTCATATTATTATGATGACAACACAACTTCTCCTGGACTGGATGTTCCCAATCAGTAGACAGGAAATAAACAACTCCAAACCACTATTGATTGATTTTTCTCTCCAGATTGGCAATGCGGCATACCACAACGACTTGTTGTATGAAGAGCTTAAGGGATCCATACCTCAACTCGCTAGCCTGCTGCTTCTACCTGAGGAAGACAAGGCCAAAGAAAATGCTGCTGGTGCACTAAGTAATCTTGTTCGGAACTCTGACAAGCTATGCGAAGATATTGTCTCCAAAGGAGCCATGCAGGTTTCCTAAAATGTCCTCTTTATTTATTTATTTATTTTTTCTAATAGGCAGTATAACTGTGCATCTCATTCTACTCATCCTTGCTAATTCCTTTCTCATGTCAATAGTTGGAACCCTGACTTGGGCAACAAATTTGACTTGACTTAATTTCCAATTTTTTGCACTTCTTAGGCAGTATGAGGGTCTTTTTATTGGCCCCGCGGGGGGCGGGGGTTTGGGGTTGGAATGCCTATCTTTAATTTTTAGTATCGAAAACTAGACTTCTTTGAGATGGTATGTCGAAATAATTTATGTTGAGATAATATCAATTTGAATATTATGCCACTTTCCTTGACCTATGACTGCTTTCCTCTATAAAATCTTGCAGGCTTTATTGATGTTGGTTAGGGATTATTCAGCAGTGGCTTTGAACCCGAGCAGACCTGACACTCCAAATGAATCACCTCTTAAGATTGCACTCTTTGCTTTAGCCAAGATGTGCGCGTATCCTCGGTGTAGACAATTTCTTCGTGCCTCTGAACAACTCCCTATTATAGCACGACTTCGGCAATCCCCAGAACCAAAAATTGCTAATTATGCTTCTGTGATTCTCAGCAAATTGAGGGCTGAAGCCCCAACCCAAGCTACATAATCGATGGCGCCTTGAAGTTGCAGTTTGAGAAAAATGGCCAATGTATAGGATGCTCTTAATCAAGTTAAGGGTCTACAAATGAGAAGAAGCGCCCGATATCTATTGAGTTTACTTGCTCCTTTCAGTAGGCTGTTCTTGGGGCATTGTACATCAATGTAAGTAGGCTATTGTGTATGCATATTTGAAGAAACAAAACCAATTTTGTTACCAAAAATGAAGGTATGTGCCCTAAAGGTAAAGGAGGCAATTTATAAATATCACCTCGATTTGAATCAAAGCTTTCATATTAATCTTAAGGTTTTGTGGTAGGGATAAGAATGCAATCCTTGATTTGGTTTGGATTCACCAATTTTGCAAAGTTCTCTCTTAAATATTTTGATCAACTGTTTGATTTATATTAATTAAAAAAAATCATTTAGAAGTTCAAAACAATACATCTCATAAGTATTTACAAAAAAGTTTATGTTAGAATGAAGAAATTCTGTTCTTATAAATAAATCCAATCACTCCTCTCAAAATGATTTACTTGTAATTAGGGGTATATTTAAGTCAAATTAATCCTGAATACTTTTATGTTCAAATTCAAACTCGAATTTAATGAATAATAATAACATAACTCGAACTTGATTTGCTTATAATTTAATGAAATCGAAATCGATTTGAAAATTTGAAAATTTGATTTTATTAATTTATATAATTTTATTAATATATTACATTTCCTTTAATTTTTTATATTGTAATAATATATAGGTATATATATAATATATATTAATGTATGTTATTGATTTAGTCGATAAGTTTTAGAGTTTAAAATTTTATTACTTGAATATGACTCGAGTTCAATCAAAATCGAGTTAAGTCAAGTTTTTGACCAAACGGCTCATAAATGACTCGAAATTGATTCGATTCGCATAATAGTCCTACTTCTAACACAAGTTTTATTCATATCAACTTGATAATCGATAAAATTTAACATAATAAATTGACAGAAATATTTAAATCAATAATAAAATTTAATATTATATAAATGAATCTTTCTGTGTCAAAAAATCAATATCAAGGTGCTAAACCTCCCGGTCGATGTGAGCTCTTGGGGAAAGATCAACCTCCATCTCTTCTACCACACATTCAAATATAAATAAACAATTTAGGTTGGACTTAACAAATTCATAAAAATACCAAAAATATGATTTATTGTAATAATTTTTATTATAATTACATATTACGACTTTTTTTTAACTTAAAATTGCTTTTCATATAAAGATTCCAGAGGAAAAGAGATAAAAAAAAATGAAAGTGTAACATATCAAGCCAACAACAAATATAAGATGGGGATTAAATAGTCTAAGGTTAACTCATATTCTATCCAACACCATATGCAATATACAAATTTAATTTCATTAAATCTAAATTAATCTTAACCAATTTGATTCAGTGTTCTATTTATGATTGAGAAATTTACATAAGTTTTCATAATTCTAACGAGAAGATCTTACAATTTTTTTTTTTTTTTTTTTAATTTTTACCTTAGTTGCATCTTTTATACTACAAATTTGTGTTTAACACCAACTTTTTCTATGAAATATTTTGTTCTGGATAAAAATAAATTTGTGAAAAATTTTAATTTCAAAGAATTGTCACAGAATATTCGAAGGAATTTATCTTTAAAATATTCTAATAAATAAGTAAACTTTTTTATATTATTATTATAACCTGCAAATAATCATAGTTAAATAGGACTCATCCCATAAATAGTCAAAAAAAAATTGTTCTTTTAATGCTAATTTTTAAATTAAATTAATCCACATTTTAAAATAATTTTCAAATTAAAATAGTTTGGCTAATCATATCAGTACCCCACAAAATAAATAGAAGAAAAGTTGTCTCCATGTAGATTGGTAAAACATTTTTAAATAAAAAATAGTTTAAAATTATTTTAAAATAAAAATTAATTAAGTTTTTGTTTTAAAAAATTATTATTATGTTATGAATATTGAATAATTTGGTGGATGTCCATTGAAGGATATAACTTTATTACTATCTTGTCATGATAAGACATTTGTCAAAATATGAGTTCCTGATAACTCACTAAAATTATATGATACATGTTAGAAAACTTTAAAAAGAAGTTTCGGAAAACTTCTAAAAGAAAATTCAAAGATAACTTTTAAGAAAAGTCTTGAGTGGTTTCAAAAGGAAGCCTTATACAAAGTTTCCAAAGGAAGCTACACAAACGGAAAACAAAGCTTACGGAGGAAACCAAGTGAAAACTTCTAAGAAAAGCCAAGTTCAGTTTCTAAAGGAAGCCAAGTTCAAGCAACTATAAATAGAGTTTCAAAGAAGCTTGGAGTAGAACTCAGGGAGAAACTTGAGGTGAATTTGAAGAAGCAAGATTGAGGGAGAAATGAGAGGAGAAAGTGAGAAAGAACATAAAAAATTTCTTTCACTGTAGTTTGCTCAAATTTTCTTTTTAATATAAATTATTGTTTCTATATTAACTTCTTTTATAAAATATTATTATTATTATTATTATTATTATTATTATTATGCCATAACATCTGATAATATCCTTATTGAGGTGTGAAAATGTTTTGGTGAATTCGGTGTAACAATGTTAACGACTATTTTCAACAAAATTTGACAAATAAAGAAAATACAAAAAATATGGAGAGAGAGAGTACACTTGTCTCGCTGTATAAGAATAAAGGGGACATACAAGATTGTTCCAACTATAGAGGAGTTAAACTCATGAGCCATACGATAAAATTATATGAGAGAGTGATAGAGTATAGATTGAGACGAGAGATAAGTGTGTCTCAAAACCAATTTGGATTTATATCAGTACGATCTACTACTGAAACAATTCACTTATTAAGACACTTAATGGAGACATTTAGAGCGCAGAAGAAACACTTACATATGGTATTCATTGATTTTGAAAAAACATATGATAAAATCTCAATAGAGATATTGTGATGGACGCCGATGAAGAAAGAGATATTTTTAAAATATATTAATCTTATTATGAATATATATAAAGGAGCTATAACCAATGTAAGGATTTACGGGAGGAAAGATAACTTCCCTCTTAACATTGAGCTCCATCATGGTTTGATATTGAGTTTCATACTATTTACAATAGTGATAAATGAAATCATAAAAAAATATTCAAGATGAAATACCATAGTATATACTTTTCGCAAATGATATAGTTTTGGTTGATGAAACTAGATAGGGTATTAGTACTAAATTAGAGTTATGAAGGGAAACATTAGAATTTAGAGAATTTAGATTGAATAGATCTAAAACTAAGTATATGAGATTTAAGTTTAGTAACAAATATCAAGATAATGAAGAAACGATTAGATTAGAAGAAAGTGAAGTTTTAAAAAGTGAACGATTTAGATATCTTGGTTTCATCATTTAGAATGATAGTAATATAGATGGAGATATATATAATAAAATTCAAGTGGGTTAGAAGAAATGTAGAAAGATATTTGGATTCTCTGCGATCGCACGATACCATTACATTTAAAGGAAAAATTCTATAGAATTGCAGTAAGATCTGCTCTATTGTATGACACTAAATATTGGATCATTAAATAGCAATAAGAGCAAAAAATGACTGTAGCTGAAATGAGAATATTTAGGTGGATGTGTGACAAAACCAGAAAAAATAGAATTAAAAACGACGAAATATATAATAAATTGAGAATTAGTTTAATTATAAATAAGATATGAGAGTACCGCCTGAGAAGGTTTGGGTACATGTAACGAAAACCTAAGGATGTATCTGTTAAGATGACAAAAAACTTAAATATAGGAGATTTAATAAAACATAGAGACAGACCGTTGAAAACTTGAATGTAATGTATTCATAAAGATATGATACGAGAAAATGGTCTTAAATAAGAATGAGTGACGAAGGAGAATACACACAAACTAAATCAATCTTCCTTCTTTTTTTTTTTTCTGTCTCTCTCTATATTTGTCTCTCATATGATCAAATCTAAATTTTGAGATAAAAAGGTTAGATTATTATTGTTGTTATTGTTATTATTATTTCCCTTTCGAATAAGTGCAAAAGACTTTACACCTGCTGTTTGGCTAATGCCTTCAAAGGCATAAGGTTATCTTCAACTTCATTACTTGATCAAAGGGCCAGTAGCTTAGTGACTGACCGTGACTGCCAAATGCCAATATTATCAGAATCATTCAGGAGCATTCATTATTCGATTATAACCGAATATCCAACCGAATTGAATTCAGTCGAATTCTGAATTCGGTTTTTGGTTCAAGTTTTGAATTAGAATTTTTAATATGAATTTGAACCAGAAATCAAATTCAAATTTGGATACGATTTTTGGATACTAAATCGAATCGAATTTAAATTCAAATTAGCGTTTCTTTCTTTACCTAAAAAAGTACAAAAGAACCATTTATAAATTAATTCATTAAATTTTATATTAAATGACATATAAGTTTTTTAATATGATATTAAAAAAAAAAACCCTCATTGAACTTAATGGTTGGTAGTTGACCGCTTGTGCTTAGCGATTGGTCGCTTTAAGTTTGGTGATTGATTGCTTTGAGATTGGCGACTGGCTGCTTGGATACTAAATTGAATCAAATTCAAATTCAAATTAGCGTTTCTTTCTTCACTTAAAAAAGTATAAAAGAATTCCTTAAAAATTAATTCATTAAATTTTATATTAAACGACATATAAGTTTTTTAATATGATATTAAATAAAAAAAACCCTCATTGAACTTAATGGTTGGTGGTTGACCGCTTGTGCTTAGCGATTGGTCGCTTTAAGTTTGGTGATTAATCGCTTTGAGCTTGGCGGCTGGCTACTTGTGCTTGACCGCTTGTGTTTAGTGGTTAGCCGCTTTGAGCTTGGCGGTTGACGCTTGTGTTTGGCAGTTAACTGTTAGATAAATTTCGATTATTTATTATTTTATTTTTATTTATTTTGATTATTTATTATTTATTTTTTTCTTTTATATAAATTTTGATTGGTAATTTTTACTTTTTAAGAAAATAATAAAATAGTAGTTAAAAAATTAATTTAAATTTGATTTTATCGATCCGAATTCAATTAAATTGGATTTTTGTGAAATATCAAATTTAGTTTATTCGATTTAATTCAAATTCAAACTGAAAACTAAATTTTAAATTCGGTTAAATTGAATTCAAATTTAATCAAATTTGATTTAATTTTTTATTTTGGATTTAAAAAATATAAAATCAAATTAATTAAACCATATTAATCGAAAAATTCAAATATTAAATTTGATTTTTTTAATTCAGTTTAAATTCAAATTAAAAATTAAATTTTAAATTTGATTAAATTAAATTTAAATTTAATCAAATTTGATTTATTTTTTATTTAAGATTTAAAAAAATTAAAATGAAATTAATTAAACTAAATTAATCAAAGGATTCAAAAACCTAACCGTAAACAACTCAACTTTTCAATTTTCGGTTTGAGGAGCTCATGCTCTTGGAAACTGCGTGAATGAGACCTTATTTGCCATCATCTGTACGTTCAATGCATCCCACTCTCCACCCAACAAAAGTGGAGCCATCCAAATTATATTATTGTTATTTTCAAAAATCAATAAATAATCATTGCTTCCATGAATTGGGGGAGGGGCGAAGAGAGAGAGAGAGAGAGAGATTTATAGAATCTTCGAAACCGAGATTTTCACATTCCCAACAACATTTCAATCATGCGAATTATGTCATACAAAATTTCAGGACCCTGTTCAGAAATCCTTCTAAGCAGGTATTTTTCTTCATGCAAATCTGCAAAGCACTCTTTTTCAGTCTATGCGTCTGATGAATTTTGGTCCCCTCGGTCACCCTTCCCTTGAACCTGAACTGGTCGAGAGAGATGATCCCGCACCACATTTTCGAACCTTCGAACTGAAACCGCCGACCTAAAATTGCATTTTAAGTAAGGTCTTTTTGTCCCCTTCAACTCCAATCATAGGCCAACTCTGTGTTTCTTCAAATCTACACGTTTGTTTAAACAAATTTTGCAAGCCTTGCCCCCTTTCTCTCTGTTCACTGATTTTCAGTTGATGGGTCTGGTGAATTTTGCTTGAGAGATTGCATCTCTACTGTGTTATTCTCAATTCCAGTCATAACCCAGTTCATTTTTTGTTTTTTCAAATCTACACATTTGTTGAACAAATTTGCCTAATCTTAGCCCCCCCTCTCTCTCAGAGTTGATGGGTGAGGAGGAGGGAAAGGTTGGGACTTCCAAAAGCAATGATGTGAAATCAAACCCTAAATTAACTCTTTTACCTCTAATAGCTTTAATTTTCTATGAAGTTTCCGGGGGTCCTTTTGGTGTTGAAGATTCAGTTAGGGCTGGAAGAGGCCCCTTACTAGCATTATTAGGTTTTTTTATTTTTCCCATTTTCTGGAGCATCCCTGAAGCCCTAATTACCGCTGAACTTGCAACAAGTTTCCCTGAAAATGGAGGGTATGTGCTCTGGATTCAATCAGCTTTTGGACCCTTCTGGGGTTTTCAAGAAGGGTTTTGGAAATGGTTTAGTGGTGTAATGGATAATGCTTTGTATCCTGTGTTGTTTCTTGACTACTTAAAACATACATTTCCAATATTTAACCTTATGGTTGCACGAATTCCTGCTCTCATTGGTCTTACCTTTTCTCTTACATACTTGAATTATAGAGGCCTAAACGTTGTTGGATTAACTGCAGTGTCACTTGCGGTTTTTTCCCTATCACCTTTTCTTGTAATGGCTCTTCTTTCTATTCCCAAAATAAAGCCCAGACAATGGTTAATTGTGGATTTCAACAAGGTGGATTGGAGAGGGTACTTCAATATTATGTTCTGGAATTTGAATTATTGGGACAAGGCAAGTACTCTTGCAGGGGAGGTTGAGGACCCGAGTAGGATATTTCCTAAGGCACTTCTTGGGGCTGTGATTTTTGTGGTTAGTTCTTATGTCATTCCCCTTCTTGCGGGTACTGGGGCTTTGAGTTCTGCATCTAGTGAGTGGACTGATGGGTATTTTGCAGAGGTTGGTATGTTGATAGGAGGGGTGTGGCTGAAATGGTGGATTCAAGCTGCGGCTGCAATGTCCAATTTGGGTTTGTTTGAAGCTGAAATGAGTGGTGATGCCTTCCAACTTCTTGGGATGAGTGAGATGGGAATGCTTCCTTCTATTTTTGCCTCAAGGTTAGTGATTTTACTTGGATTTTCTTCCATGAAGTTGGTCTATTTGTGCTAAGTTCAAGTCATTGATCATCTGATTTAAGAAAGCACTTCTGTAAAGAGTTTTATCATTTTACTTGTGATCCAAAAAGTTAATTCAACTAACTTCCCCTGCCACAAGAAAAAATAACATCTTGCATGAAACGTTTATATACTATCAAAGTATATGGAGAAGTGTAATATTTTAAGGAGTCATCCTAGAATGCAAGTAACAAGGTTGCTAAAATGAGGATTTTGTCAAGTTGATTTCAAGAGTAAAATGGGGGAACTGGGTTGGGAATCTACACTTCTTCCGACTGGTAGTGGTTATACAATCGCAAGAACATATAGATAGGATCAGAATTTTAACAACTATGTAAAGTAGGTACATAATTTTTTGGAATGCATGTATTTGTGATTTTGGGGACCGAGTGACCTTTTCTATTTTTATTTCATCCTTGTAGATCCAAGTATGGGACACCCACAATTAGCATACTGTGCTCTGCAACTGGAGTCATTTTCTTGTCGTGGCTGAGTTTCCAAGAGATCATTGAATTTCTTAATTTCCTATACTCACTAGGAATGCTTCTAGAGTTTGCAGCATTTATAAGATTGAGGATCAAGAAGCCAGATCTTCACAGACCTTACAGAATTCCATTTGGAACATTTGGAGTGACGATGCTTTGTATTCCTCCAGCTATTTTACTTGTTCTTGTTATGTGCTTGGCTTCTCTGAGGACGTTTCTTGTGAGCGGTGTAGTAATGGTTGTGGGATTTGTCTTGTATCCTGCCATTATTTATGTGAAGGAGAGAAAGTGGTGTCGGTTCAATTCAGAACAGCCACTCATGCGTTCTGGTAAAGACATCAAAGGCCATCCAGTACTGTCACAACAGCATGAAGAAATTATAGATGAGGCTTCATGTGGCCTTCTCTCAGATTTGGAATCTTCTAAAACACAGTATGAATATACTGAGATTTTGTCAGGAGCTTCAAAATTGGATTAAGAGGGCCTTCAATCATATGTTAGAGGGTCTTCAGATACAATATTATTTATTCCATTGTAAGTTGTAGTTGTTTGTTAGTGAAGTGTGAGAAGGAGAAAAATCACATTTATATATGTCAAATACCTCAGTGTATCCTTATATGCTGGTCTTGTTTAAATCTTATGCAGTTAGTTTGTACCCAAGGTTTTCCATCTTACGCATTCTAGTAATGTGATTTTTTTTTTTTTTTGATTGAGACCGGTGAGATTTAGGGTACTAATTGGAGACAGGGAATCTAGTTCTGTGATTTGTCCTCTATTTTCTCCAATCCCAGAACTGTAGACTACTTGATAAGTGCTATTTTTCCCCTTCCCAACCTGACTTGAATTTTTGGAAGATCCGGCTTTTCCTGCATCTTAGCTAGTGCCTTTACCATCCCATTGTCTAGGCTACCACATTACTTTCTTATTTTCATTATTTTAGAAGTAGCTTGCTCTTCTAACTCAGGCTCCTTCGAGAGGGGATGGTAAGCTCGAGCAGGGGGTAGTCTGGTCACACATCCCCAAAGGATTCGCCTATTGTTATTATTATTATATATAGTGGCAGGTCCCATAAGGAGACATGTCCCAGTGTTGGGATGATACTTTCTAGCTAGATAAGCGGACATGGCTCCTCAACTGGAGCCTAGGTTAGTGTTATGGGAGGGAATGCAGAATCCTTTCTGGTGAACTGTACGAGTTATCCAGCACATAATGCTTTTTGTTTTAGAGATTGATTCTGCTGAGCATGGTGGATCATACAAGTAACTAAGTTTGTTCGGATCATGTCTGCATAGTCATTTACGCCCTTCATGCAAATTAAAAAAGAAAAGTTGATTACATATCCTTATTATGGGACTTGGAAGACTTACAGAAAGAGGAGTAGAGAAAAGAGAATTTGGCAAACCTAGGATTAACACTTTCTGCTGCTTCTACTGCTGTTGCTGTATTAGAGATTGTCTGGAGAGTCTGTAGTGGTATTATTCAAGTGCTTTTGCTGGAGAAGAGGGAGTTTATGACTGTTAGAGAAGCTGATTTTTTCCGCCCTCTACTCTCTGTGATGGATTGTCTATTCCTATGCCGTTTCCCAGTTGCTTTCTACAGGTTGTTTGTAAAACCAAAATTTGCTCATTCTTTTTTACCCCCTTTTTTGAGAGAGAAAAAAAATTCTATAAAAAAATTACTTGTATATGAGTGTTGTCACTCCTTGGGAGATCTATTGCCAAAATACTCAAAAAAAAGGAATAAAACTATATATTATTTCACATTATTTTGGGAACGGTCTTGTTGAACCATGACCATCCTTGCTAGGGGTGTCACCAGCCTTGGGATTGCTCAAGGGAAGAAGCAAAAGTAAAGGGAGCTATTAAGACAAAAGGAAAGTTTCTTATGAGCTAAAAGCCTGAAAGAATCCATTCTATGTGTCTTCACAAAAAATGAAAATTATTTTCTATATTGTATTGATATTGCAGGCATAGATTCAGACAAAATATAAAGATAAAATAATATTGATAATGTTTGTTGGGATATAAATTATTTAGTTTTGATTCACGTTAAATTGAATCTTCTTATCTAATATAAACCAATCAATTTATCCCAGTATCACGGCGGTCAACCCACTTCAGCTGAGTGGGGGAGAGACATTGTCGACTTGTCACAAGGCTTGAGAAAGCATGATTCCAATGGTGGTTTAGTGAATATCATCAATCTAATCCAGGAGAATTGAGAGACATCGTCGACTTGTCAAAAAGTTTTCTTTCAAGTCTTTTGGGATTTTCCTCTGTTTCTTTTTGCACAATATGAGAGGAAGCTGTGGAAACTAATGATAAAATTGCCTTTTCTTTTGTTTTGACTCCCCTCCCCATACTTGAGCTCAATTTTACTTTAATTAATAATAAAATTATTCAATCATATTGTTGTATTCTCATAATTATGATCATAGAACATTTAGTTTTCCATTCTACATTTGTCTTTTCTTTTTTTTTCGAATCGTAGTTACTATTAAGATGATTAATGATATTTAGTATATGTTATGGAGAAAATCAATTGATTATAGGATCACAATTCAGCTCGATTCTGAATTGGTTGGCTATATGACCGATCATATCTAATTGACATGGTTGGCTAATCTATAACATGACTTGAGGTCTTATGGATAGTCAATTAGGTCAAGCATGGCTTGGAGTTTTGTTGCAAGGCTTAGTACACCCGCCAAAGGAAGGGAAACAGATCACAATGGCTAGATGCATTCACGATTGATTAACCTTGCCACAATTGTTTTCTTTATTCATCTGGTATCAGATTTAGCCCCTACTAATAAGAAGACGTTCTAGGAAGGAAATGAAAGTTATGTAAGATGCTGTGTACAGTTTAAACACACTCCCGAAGCGGAATTTAATATTCAATTAACCTGTGATCCATTCATTCAATTAGCTTACAATCAATAAACCATATATATACAAATAGGTTCACTCTTCGCCTATTGTTGTGGCTTCAAAACATTTAGTGCTTCAATCAACACCTTCCTTTTTTGCATCAAGTCATAGTTATCCCGAGGCATTGCATCATAAATAGCCTATAGTTGAGCTTAGTTTTACTCCATAGCCAAAGTGTCAATCATGTCTAGTCGCAAGATTATTCAAACATGATGTGGCAATGCAAGTACCAAAACTTGAAACATTTAATGTTAACACTTCTGTTCTCAAGTTTAAATCATAATAATCATTTATACATTATATCTTGATCAATCTTCCTTACCGACATTGGTCAATGACCACGGGCTATGGTTGAGGTTGATCTTCCTCCATTGACCATAGGATTGATCATATCTAGTTGCAATCGTTCAATGTGATAACTTTGGCTTTAGAGCATGCTTTATTCAATTTCCTTTTTGCTCGATCTGTCGTGAAGGCATAATGTCGTAATTGGCCTAACCCATCGATACTGTAAGCCAAAGCCAAATCATACCCCTCAAATTTAGCAATGTAATTAAAACTAAATAATAAAAAAATCTTGTGAAAAATAATAACTATAACCAATATTCAAAAAAGTTAATTTAGTCTCCATCATTTAACCCAAAATCAGAACAGAGGTTATAGAGGGTGATCATGGGAGCAAAATTTATATCATCTTGTTATTTTATTATTTTCAATAATATTTAAATACCTAATTTAAAAGGTGGGAATAAAGAATAAATCATACTATTGAATTTTGACAAGTTTTGAACAAGGAATCAATAATAATGTTATTCTGCGCCGCAAACTGATTTTTTTTTCCCCCTCCTATGTTTCAACATGAGAAGTGGGTAATCTCGTACATCGCCTTGGCATAAACACATGAAAAACCGCTCGCTTGTTTTGACATTACAAAGTCCGCTTGAGTAGCCTAAGTCGCAATTCCTAAGACACTGTTTGGTTGGTCCAATTTCAATCTCTCTCTCTCATCAAACATAAATAACTTCGAAACAACAAAAAACCAAAAAACCAAAAAACACCCACCCAACGCAATCACGAAAACGAGCGAGAATCAAAATCAACCAAAGACAAAAATAGTTTTTGGAGGGCAAAATCAAAAAAACACTCCAGAAACTCGAAAAATCGTAATCGATTCAATCAACCTCGTTTCCTCTCTCTTCGAACTCGATCAGGTACTCTCTCTCTCTCCGTGTTCAATTCCTCAATAGGGTTTCTTGTTCTTGCAATTTCCTCGAATTGGGTATTGATCAATTTAGAATTAGGGTTTTATAGCGGGTTAATGTTGTTTGACTCTAGCTTCTCTCGCCTTTTCTCTCTCAATCTTTCAATTCCTCAAAAGGGTCTTTAGATTTTGCTATTTTCGCAAATGGGTATCGATCAAATTTCAAATTAGGGTTTATAATACTTCAATGTTGTTTGATTCCTGCTTCTCTTGCTTTTACGCTATGTTCCAAAAAACTCTTTCTCGTCTTCAATTTCTTAATAACTAAAAACGGTTTTCCGTTCTTGTAATCATCTCAATTGGGTTTTCTCTAGGGTTTATAATGGTTGGCTTTGATTGATTTTACTTATACTCCGTTTTGGATAGGGTTCCTGGGATCACATTGGTTTGTGGAGGAAAATATGTCTCTTTTTGGTTTTTTAGGGTTTTGTTTTTGATGTTCCTAATTTGGGAAGATTTTGTTTTGAGCTGAATTTCTTATTGGGTTTTTTATTTTTTATTTTTTATTTTGTGTTCAGTTCAGATTGCGGCACATGTGAACGTGGTTACTGTTGGAGTTCCTCGTCAGAAATTAGAGTTTTGGGGTTTGTATTGAAGTTGATGTTGTTTTATCATGTGGCTTCTTGGGTAATTTTCAGTTTTGAAGATCATTGTTAAAATTAGTTAATGTCCATAATTTGGAGCTAAGAATGTCGCCTAGTCAAGATTTTGATCGAATTGATATTTTGGGGCTGAAAACCCTACTTGTCAAGAAGATTGGGGATCAGAAGGCATATATATATTTCAGTAGTCTTACAAGGTTTTTGAGTTTAAAGCTATCAAAGCTTGAGTTTGATAGGATCTGTATTCGAACAATTGGGAAAGAGAATATTTCTCTTCACAATAAGTTTATTAGGTCAATAGTGAAGAATGCCTGCCATGCTAAGGTTCCCCCCCCAAAAATTAGAAAAGTAGGCTGTGGGTTTAGTGTTAAAGTTGCAAATGGTAATCAGAGAAATTGTCTTCAGTCAATCTATGGAGATGCATTTGCCCCCTCCCCTCGGAAAGGAAGGTCTCCAACTGCTCGTGATAGCAAGTTTCGTGATCGCCGGAGTCCTCTTGGGCTACCTCTTGAAAAGCCTCAACGTGTCATTGATGAAGACTTGGTTCCAAGGTCACAGGAGCAGCAAAGTGCAACAGAATTGCTTTCTCTCAGTAGTAGGCCCCCTTGTGAAGGTGCCTCTGTTGAGGATGGTGAAGAGGTCGAGCAAATTACTGGAAGCCCAGGTGTTCAAAGTCGAAGCCCTGTTACAGCTCCTCTGGGAATTTCTGTCAACATGGTAGGGGCTCGTAAAGCTCTGTACAATGGATCTGCATGTAATCGGCCGGAGACGTGTCAAAATAGTGGTGAGCTACCTGACAGTAGATCTTTGAGAAATAGGGTGGAGCGGAACTTGGAGACAGGAGGAGTTGGCGTCTCCATGGATTGTGTCAATTTGTTGAATAATGCACTGGATGTATATCTGAAGAGGTTGATAGAGCCTTGTATGAAACTAGCTGGGTCAAGGACTGGAAATGAGAACCCAAAACAAGTAAGGTGTCAGATCATGGTTGGCCCTGATGGCATGTTACGGAGGCGATATATACAAAGATCTATCAGATCTGTTCAGGCGACGGCATTAGATTTTCGGGTTGCCATGGAGTCTCATCCTCAAGTACTTGGAGAAGATTGGGCAATCCAACGCGAGAAATTGTGCTTGCATACATATGACGAATGAAGTCGTTTTGCAAGCACATTAATTGGCTTGTCAGCAGAACCTAATGTCCGGTGCTTTCAACCAATGATAAATTTCATGTTTGTTCTCAACTATTTAAGAAGAAATTTCCCAAGCATTGCCCTGGAGGGAAAGGATCCTTGAGACAAGTTATGGATCACTTTGGTGGGGGGCAATGGATCGCAAGGAGCAAAGAGTTTTTATATGGTTAACTTATACATTTGGATGCTTTTGGAATTCTGACTTTCATAAGAGTCGAACACCATTCTTCAATAGATCTCATAGTTTGTCATGTATTAAGCTGTGGGTGAAATAAAAGTACCAAGTTTCGAAACAGTAACAACATATGGTTTGTCAAGTAGATTCTTTTACCAATTTTGAAGTGATCTTAGATCTGAAGCATTTCCGTTTTGTGTTTCTCTTTGGGTACAAAAAGTTCTTTCCTGACAACAATGTTTCTCCGTTGCTAATGCTTGGTCATTTGAGTCTTTGCAGCATTTTATTGTTTGTAAGATGTGCGGGGAATTTTTCCCACTGAGAAGAAAAACAGAAGGGTCATCTATCCGCCTATGATTTCAAGCATCTAAATCCTTGTTCAGATAGTCTCATTTCGAATTAGACTGGCTCTCTCTCTCTCTCTCTCTCTCTCTCTGTGATGGGAATCTCTGCAAACCACCACATCTCTTTCCCTATCGTGGGGGTTCCCCGCCAATCACCTAATCTCTATCTCTGGCTCTCTTGTATGAAAACCTTGGTCATTAGTGTAATACATATTTAAACAAACCAGGATATTCTTGATTCCAACTTCTAGTGATTTTTGTTGGTTCTCACTTTGATCACCTTGTTACTCTCAAAGCATTCTTCATCACTATTATAGTTTCTCTTCCAGATGCCAAAGAAATCTAAACTGTAGAGACCCAGTTTATGGTATTGATCAATCCCATCCCCAATTTGTTGGGTTCTCTCTCTCCCTCATGCATGCAAACCCTGGTCACTAGTGTATATTTTAGCTTCCAACATCTAGCGATTCGCTGGTGCTCTCTTTTTCTCACTTATCATACAAGCAGAAACAAAGCAAGCATTGTGCAAAATGGCTGTTGAGATTTGCCTTTTGACTCTCAAAGCATTCTTTATCACTATTATTGTTTCTCCTCCAGATGGTCTGAACACTTATGAAAAGAACTCGGGAACGATCTAACTAGAATCCACAGAAAACTCGAACTACGAGTCACAGTTGCTCGTCTCTCAGTTCAATTATTGATGACTAATACAAAGTCTCTGCAGCTAAACTTAGGTCACAGCAAACAAGTTGAAATAAGCTTGTCCGAACACAGCCACCACAGGTTAGTAACTATACAAAGCAGGAAATGATAGCTGCATGGAAGATCACAAATTATCCAAGGGAAATTTTTAGACATCTGCTATATATTACAGTGACCAGCTTTTTCTGAACACAATAATTGCAACTAATCAATTAACATTAGGATAATACAATGAGAACATTCTTAATACGTGAGAACTACGTGTGAAAATGATCATGGGTGAACATTGAAACAGGTGATAGTGTAGGTGTAGGTTTTTCATTTCTGAATTAACGTGTTGCAAACCTAAGAGTTCAAGTTTGTCAAGTCCCAATGGGAAACATTCTGGCGGGACTGAGCAGGCTGCATATGTTTGGACTAAATGGAGATTGCAACCCTTCAGATCATTCAATTGTAATATTGTTGCTCTGACACTACCTTGGCTTTGCCTGCCATGTATGTCACGTAAACAGTCCATACGTATGAAAATGAATTGCTCACCAATGGCTGCAAAAAGAGAAACAACAAAACTAAGCATATGCTTCACAATTATATTTAATTCACAAATACAACTGCCCTTGACAAATTGTGGCTTGGGGGGTCATAATGATCAATACCTGGCTCTTTGCATGTAAATTAATTCAAATTAGTCATATGCAAGTCAGAGAAATCGATGTTTACCTGTAGATGGACAGGAATGAATTTGAATGTGATGAAATCACATATAGGCCAGTACATCACACCATTCTTGAATGTAGGGAGCAAGTCCCGCTTCAATCTTGCAATGATCTCTTGACTGCTTTCACCTAAGTGTGAAACAAAAACAATTATTTACTTATTTTTTCTTATAAAAATGTAGTACCAAAAAATACCTCAGATGGAAAGGTGAAACGATAGAAAATGCCAACTTTTAGCCAAAAATCTAATAATAATTATTACTTATATTATGGTATATTATCAACAAAAACCTGTCAACTATCAACAGACCAATTCATGCAAACCAAACACCTCAAAAATGCAAAACTGCCTGTTGTAGTCTTCATTGCTTATGCTGTGAATGATCTTTGCCCTTTTAGTGCATCCTGTTGTTTCCAAATTTCTCTCTCTTCTAACCATATTAATTACCCCAGAGCAAATTTAGCCCAGGCCTTTGGTCCACTGATCACCATAAGGAAGCTTATGGAAGAGGCCCAAACATTTCTCACATCAAAAAGTGAATAAAATAAAGTAACTAATGATTCAGACTAAAAGTGCAAAAAGCTTCCACGCCTTACAAGTTCTTATTCCATATAAATCACATAATCAGAGAATTTCAACTGAAACATCTCTTTTACTTCGTATTCTTCTTCCATAATATGACATATTTGACAAACCGTCTTAAAATAATATGAAAATTTCAAACTTGATATTTGTTAGTTGTGTTATTTTGACTTTTAGAAAAAGCAAATTTGGTTAATCCACCAAAAGCAAGTTACATCCTATATTCTGGAATGCCTCACTTAACTCTTCACAGTTTGCCATGCTGACACGAGATACCCTGTTAATTTTCCTAATGAAAATAGATTGTGGCATATCATCAAAAAGCGGCTGAGTGAAACTTCAAAAATAATGTGACAGCAACAGTAAAATCCTAATTATGCAAATCATGGGGTTTAAAAGTTAAGGAAAGTATTCGTGTTGTCAATGAAGAACACAGTGGAGCTTAAATGGCAAAATTTAAGTCACTAGTAGGAAAGTTATCCTAATATCAAATTATATAATTCTCTAGTTAAATCAACAATTTGAAAAGTTATATCTAAATTTACAATATACAACTTTGATCGGTTGGCTTAAAGACTGTTAACAAAATCTATAACAGAATGACAAGGAGGTGATTAAGCAAATACTATAGCAAAAGGGATGAAATTTGTATAGTTTATTCAGCAAGGACCAAAAAGATAAAAGAAAAGAAGAAACTACCTTGTAAGCGAGCATTCAAAGAGAAAAATACAACAGTCATAAATGGTCCATATGTGATCTGCCCCAAAATTATTTTCTTAAATGTGGTTATTAAATCCCGCTTTGGTAAGACTCTTGACATGAAGTTGAACCAAAAATGAAGTGATGGCCCTAATACAAGCATCCCGTATCCAGCCATGCGTAGTGTCCTCACAAAGTCATATTGTTCGAGAGATTGATTTGTAATTGTCTGGAAACAAGCAAAACAAACAAAAAACATTTTAAGCAAAGCAACAAAGAAAAAAATTTCAAAAACACAGATGGAGTCCCAAATAATCATACATAATCAAAGAGAGATGGGAAATAAGTATAAAGATCATACACAGACACTGCAGGTCTAGCCATAAGCAGCTCTGTGCACTCGGTGATAAACCAAGACAGAAATATCATACTTAGATACAATTGATGCACATAACCATTGACTTCATGGAACGGTAATTTCTCTACACAATGTGCCGTTAACAATGCAATTTGACAAAGAGGAGTTGAGCCCTTCTCTTTTCTTGGTCATGTGGCAGGGCTACCAGATAGCCTAACCAATAGTGCTAGAGGGCATTTACACATTTCTGCTTATAGAAAATCACAGATGAACAAATTCATGACTAGAAAGGAACTTTCATAAGGATTAAGATCATGAACAGAAGAATAAGGCATATGGTAAACAACTTGGGAAGTCAAAGATGGGAAACCCAAACCATTAAAGATAAATGATTAAAATTTCAATCTGAAGGCAGAGTCATAACTACATGCAGAAGAGATCCAACTAAGACGAAAAGAGATAGAATGAAGTAGGCTTGTAACAAAGAAGATATTTGTGGATCAATGGAAGGTAAGTGGATGATACGGAACATGGATCGAACCAATAGAAGTAAGCATGCCTAAAATTTGTGAGTAAGGATCATCCTTAAATTACAAGTTGGATATAGTAGTACTGAATGCAGATGACTAGGATTAGAACACCACAGTAATGTAAGCATGTTTTTCTTTGTTATGCTTATTCCTAATTTTATTTTATAAAAAAAGGTCATGGCATACTATTTGATTAACACTCCCTTCCTACCTCCATAATTAGGAAACCGCAAGACAATATTTTTCCTTTCATGCATGCGTGTGGTAGCAAAGCCAAAAACTTATATCAAAGGGGCAAAAATGATGGTAGGGGGTGTCCCGTCCCAAGTTCTAGGTACATGATCTTTACCCTGTAAAAATAACACATATTTCTGTAAACTTAAACCTATACATGCAGCTGCCTTGCTGTTGCATCAGCCAAAGTCCTAACAGTCAGAAAAAAAGGATATAAGGATCTTTAGTTCCCACAGGTAAAGGACACCAACCTAGAGAAGACAAACCAAGGATCTATGTTGAACTTGCTGGGATATTTATCCTAGAAAAAGCAGCATCACATGTCACTACAATCATCTTCTGGCCCAACTTCCAGATTAGATCCCAAGGCAGTGGCATTTTTCTTTCTCTCTGTCACTATACTTAATCATCTTCTGGTCCAACCTCCAGATCAGATCCCAAGGTAGTGATATCCCCTCCCATAGAAAGAAAAGTTTCTTTTTTTTTTTTTTTTTTTTTGGGTGGAGTGGAGGATATTAATTGGTAACATTGGGCTCTATCAATTTGAGCCTGAGAGTAGATCTAGGTCATAATAAAATGATGGGATACCTCAAACATTGCTAACATTAATCATCAAAGAATTTGCTTAATCTTTAAAGTATGAAGCAATGAATAATGTTCTAGTTGCAAGGGAAAGGGGACTACATACCGCATTTCATTATTCAGCTGAACTCCGTAAACAAAGAAGCTAAAGTAGCCTAGAGACATCACTATGATAAGTAACAAATATAGTAAGATGAGGCATCTAATCTCAATTGTTTGGCAGGTTGAAAATGGATTGAAGAGGGTCAAATTTAAATTAATCTACTTATTTGTAGTTATGCCAAAATAAATGACCTATTGATATTCCCCCAAGACAATTTCAAATCAAATTTTACAATAGCCTGGGGCCTAGTTGCAAACACCCTGCATGAGTACAATTTTTCATCATGCTTGACAGGATTCTAAAGATAGAACAACACATAAGACCTAAGTTTGCGCTTGATTGATCAATGAGATCCATTAAAGATGATTTCTATCATAAATAAGCCAAGTTCGATATTTTTTACTACATGAGATTGGGAGTAACTCAACCACACGGGCTTCCCTCTCTCTCCAAGTATAATCTTGCATTTCTTCTTATAGAAATATAGAACTTATAAGACAGAAATCATAATACCTTAGCTTGATTGCGGAAATGATGAGGAAAAGGAGACCATTCGCTCCTAGTTAGATTCATCTTGGGTGCTAATACTAAAGGCTTGAACAACATCAGCCCATAAACACAAGTCAACAGCGATCTTGCTTGTGAGGGGACAAGATCGAGCAGATTAATTAGAAGCTTGAAATCACTCACTTGCACCTAAACTTCACTCTTTCTATCAAACAAACCAGACAGCACAATGGCTAAAGTGATTAAAACCGGACATGATCAACAAAGGGTCAACTCCAAAAACCAAGAGGTATATTCAAAAAGCAAATGTGTTAGGAATCGATTAGAATAAGCATATGGAGAACAAAACCTGAGAGTAAAGACTAAATTTTTTTCCCCATAGCTATTAATAAAATCTTGAAAATTTGATCAATTGGGCATCAAAAAAGTGGATTTCAATTTTCTGGGTTGCAAATTCATCAAAGCTATTTTAGTATATCACTTGAGCGCTTCAATTCATAGCCATAAGCATGTGAACAATAATACCGAAATATATAGTCCACCAAATTGACTTCTGCAAAAATGCTGATAAAACTCTAAAGCATTTATCAAATTGGCGTAAAAAAGGTAAACAAATAAAACAACTGGGCTATTAACCAGTTGATTACAATTGGGTTACAAACACACCAAAATTTCGTAATGTGGGTCCTGAATTATTAATTGCAAAAAAAAAAAGAAGAATAAAAGTGAAAATTAAGTCTAACCAGTTGATTTCTCCGCCAAAATAAGCATTTGGTCATGTGGGTATTCAGAAAACTGGGCTTATAAACCAATATTTCATAGTGTATGTGAGAAAGAGAGAGAGAGAGAGAGAGAGAGCGAAAGAGATAGAGAGAGAACCTGAGAGGACAAGTCGGCGGCAGTATAAATAAGAGCAGAAGTGATGCTTTTTGTGAGAACAGGACGAGACTTAACCATCTCCAAATACCAACCAACAAATCCAATTTTCGACGCAGTCGATGAAGAAGAAGAAAACGTGGAAGAGAAAATAGAAGAAGAGATTTCGTACTCTTTACTCTTCCTAGAACCTATAAAAGACCGAAACAAACCTCCTTGTCCTTGTGCTTGGTGATGTTCTTTGAGGATTTTATAAGTGATTCCAATAGAATCACTCGAATGGGAGGATATAGGTTTCTGTATAATGCGCCGGATCGTAACATGTTTCAGGGATCGGAGGCTCATCTCTCTCTCTCTCTCTCTCTCTCTGTGGAAGTTTGAGGGTTTTAGGAGGGGGCTAGAGAGAGAACGAGAAGGGTTTCTGTGGAAAGAGAAAGACGTATATGACCAAAGTTGCAGCCTTGAAGGGTGTTGGTGGGAAATTTGGTTTTACTAATTGCCTGATTTGGTTCCTGTATTTTCTCGAGTATGAAATACTTGGTACTCGCTTTCTCGAGCTATGGTTCTATATATATAATTTTTTGCTCTTTTTCTTTTTTATTTTTCAAAAAAAAAAAAAAAAAAACTAGTATATAAATTTTGAAGATGAGTTAGAAAATTTAGGAGAAATGTTTATGGTATTTTTTGAATTTTCATAAAAAACCCTAATGTAATATTATTAATAAAAATATTGAATAGTTCTAGACTTTAAAATACCAAGAATAGATGTATTTGAAAGGACAATATTGAGTATCATTTAAAAAATTCACTATTTTTCATATTTAATATAATTTTACATTTTATACTCACTAATGTAAAAAAAAAAAATCTTTTTTTTATATAAAATAAAAAAATTATTTCCAATTGTTTTTATATTAAATGAGTGTGAAAAAGTAATGAAACTCTTAACGCAATATATATATTTATATATTTTTTATATACATAAAGGATACAAACTCAAGATTTTTAGGAGAAAAATAATATTTACAATAATTTTCTCAATATAAGTATAGAGAGATCAATTTTTTTATAATAATATTGCTTATCACAAAAAATTAATTTAAAGAAAATAAATAATGTCAGACACACAAAACGAGTTAAAATAAAATTTTATGTGATAGTCTTGTCCAATATGTTTTAAAATTTTTATTTAATTAAAAATATTTTAATAATTTATAATTTTTTTATTATCATATAGCATGCGCAATATTACCAAAGAACAAAAGCGAGTGCTCAACCTTTTATACAGAGAGAGTAGAAAGGAAAAGTCTGAATTTTCAACTTCCTATAAAATTGAAATGTTTCCTCAAGTTCAGGTAGTCCTCCCACGAAAATTTTGACACGTGTTTCCCGAGAAGAATACGTTCTTGACACGTGAAGTTACACGTTGCGTGGGGCCTTCTCATAAATTCGAATATTCGAGTTCTTGCAAAGTGCCACTCGTTCAAGGTCCGTACTTTCTACTATTCTAATTTTTGCACCCCACCCCCCAAGTCAAAAAAAAAAAAAATTCTTACATATACGCCCTTGATATGAATGAAGAACTCTGGCATTTGGTTTACACTCAGAATCCGAATTGGATTTGCAATCAAATATTTTAAAAACGGATTTAGGAACTCATATCTTCGCATAATTTCAGAAGTCCCACAATTTAAAATTTTCATTTTTTAACTCAATTTTACTCTATTAATCCAAACAAATTATATAAATTTCTATTTGATTTTTAATTTTGATCTGCTGTGATTTCTATCTAGGGCCCGAAAGCAGATTCCTAGAAGAACATGAGAGACGCCAGATGGAATTGATGCACTCCATCACCATTAGGGATGGTGCTGCACTGCTGGAAGGGGAGCCTGAAATGGTGAAATCAGCTTTCAGATATCAGTTGCTTCATTGACTTCCTTCCCACCCTTCTGATTGAATTTAGGTAAGATTAATGTGATATACTTGTCATTGGAGGTCATCGATTGTGAAAAGCATGCAAATTTTGATTAAATTGTAGACATTTTGATGATTCATATGCTTTTCTAAGAAAGCAGAATCATGTTTTGGAGACCATTTGTAGACTGATGAAGCTTTGCTCTAGTTATATAGATGAAAAGAATCCTCATACATAACTTTGTCTTGGAGCCAGTTTCTTGACTGCCCAAATCCTGTTTGGCCTTTCCAGTTCATACTCAGGTATTGTCGAAATTGAAGCTTCTTCGGTCCATGTTTTCACTGAAATGATATTTTTTGCCAACTCCTAAACTGAAGCTTCTCAAATCTTTTTTATTTTACAAGCCAGAATTACCTCAATTGTCCACATAAACAACTGCATTGTCAATACATAAGCACTTTTGAACACATCAAACTTCAAACTGCAACTTTCTGATCCAACCTATGTGAGTATAGTTCAGGCTTTTCATATAACAACATCTTTAGGCATCCATTGACACTGGATCGATATACAAGAGTTTTAGCTTACTTCAGCAGCCGAAGTCATAAGAGACAAGTCCTTGTAGTTCCGGTCCATTCAGTCTGTTGTTCTCATAACTGAAACAATAACAGCACAAAATGAGTTTGCTTCACAATGATGATAAAGTTGAATTTTATGGTACGAGGACTAAAATGTGACCTAAATGATTCAGAAGTCATCTAGCACTTTAGTTTCAACAGACAAATTTGAGTAGCAAGAAAAAGGAAATTTCACAATTGGTCAAACGCTAGCTATATTTTTGACACAGGTCCTACAAGTTCGTCAGTACACAACATAGGCACTAAGAATGCCCTTCAACTCATATTTGTGCTGTTACAGCCACCTTGAGTAAAGCATGTAGCGGATAAAAAAGTGGTTCCTCATGCCCATGAACTAATAATTAGGTCTATTTCGAGGGCATCCAGAGGTCTTGTGCATTTCAAAGTTGATACAAGGGACAACAATTGACGTCCCAACCTTAATGTCATCTATCCTCCCCAATTCCAAGTCCAAATGCAATTAGAAAGAGTTGTGCAAGTGTTTAGCCAGTTCCAGGTAAGAAAACTCTAAGGTTGATAATGAATGGCAACTTAAAAAAAGTGTGTTAATCCAAGCCCCATTTCAACGATATTTGCTAAATGAACAAGCAAGCAACAGCACATGTGGATTAGACTTGTACTAAAATATTTTGTACCTAATATTTAAGTTTCAAATAAAACCAGAAAGTGATACGAGATGTTGACAAATAAAACTAAAAGAAAAGTTTATAGGTTGCAACAGTCATAAGGCAATGTCAGGTTCTTAGATGCCCATTTCTTGGGTTAAGCATCAAATGTATAGTAGCTCGTTCATTATGAGGCAAAAATAGATAATTTTCTCGGACGAATAGAGAAAAGGGGCTTGAAACTGTTTAGAATCTCCATCTGCCAAACGACTCAAGGCAATTTGACAAACTAAGACTCACATATAGGAGCTTGATGAGTGCAAATTAGGTCACTTATGTCTACTTTAGGACATGTAGATTGAAATATGTAACCACAAGAGACTCGATATCAGCAGTTCATAAAAAAGTGGGGTTGAAAGGGGACAGAGTATCAAGACAGTACCTTTCCATTGGAAAAGTGGAAAACGGACCGTCAACTGGGATTGTTCCACACAGATCATTATTCGAAACATCACTGCAACGTCCAAATATCAACCATAAGCAAAAATATTATCAAGGGGAATCAAGAGAACAAAAAACAAAATTACAAGTTATCTCAGACTTACAAAACTTTAAGGTTAGAGAGAGCGGTGAGTTCCCTAGGAATTGTTCCAGTTAGCTTGTTGTTATTTAACCTCCTGTACAAGCAAAAAACCCAATGTAGTTGAGCAACAAATGTCTGGGCATAATTCCATCAAATTACAAATATTTTGGCTTACATGAATCTTAGAGACTTCAATTTCGAAAATGATTTGGGGATTTTGCCTTCAAACTTGTTGTCATACAAGTCCAAGCTCACAAGGTTCTTCAAATTACCCAACTTCTTTGGGATTTTTCCTCCTATGTTATTCCGATATAGCTCCCTGCATCAAGTTCAAAGGGACCAAAGAAACCCACGAGCTAAAATTTCAAACCCACATCCAAAATTTATAATTCTTCACAGATAGCTCCTTTTATTGCTTGGAAACCCATAAAAAAATCTTCTATCTTTTACTATCTCTATTTTATCTTTTATTCAGTCTAGGTTCAAAATAGAAAGATTTTATCGCTTTCTTTAGGGGAAAAAAAAGAATTTTCTCTTTCTATATGGTTGAGTTGAAGAAAACTTCATTCCAGATTGATAAACATATTTAATGCCACACAAATACACGAATTTTCCCAAGATGAAAATTCTGAACTAGTTTCATGGGGGATAAAAAAGGATAGGAAAAAAGACTCATACAAGTACTGAAGATGCTGGAGTTGGCCAAGCTCAGGTCCCAAGGTCCCAGAAATATTTGAATTCCCCAAATCCCTGCAAAGATAAGAAAGAAAAATTGATTCCCCAACCAAAAAAAAAAAAACAAACAAACAAACAAACAAACGGGGAGAGAGAGAGAGAGAGAGAGATTGTACTTACAAACGGATGACATGATTGTTGGAGTCACAGGTGACGTGGAACCAAGTGCAAGGGTTAACAAGGGTTGGGTCCCAGCTCTGCAAAACATTTGTTGGATCTGAAAGTCTGCTTCTTAAAGCATATAGAGCATTTCCTGTTGCAGAATAAACAAAATCAGAAGAAACCCACATGAGAGATTTGATGGGGTTGGGTGACCTGACAATACTAACCTTCAGAGTTGGTGGAGAGAGAAGGGAAGGGGAGAGAGAGAAGAATGGGAAGAAGAAGAACACAGAGAGAGGGGTAGGAAGAATCCATCTGATTGAAGAGGAGATCGATGCAGAGAGAGAGAGGCTTTTGGGAAATGAACTTGTTTTTCTCTTTGTTGGGGGAGGATGGTTTGTTTATGAAAAAAGAAACAAAACAAACGAGGAAAGAAGCAATCTATGGGTCTTTGGTTTTGAGCGGGTCAGAGATGGCAGCTGATGGATAAAAAGTCAGTCAAGTGCACTCCCGTTTTCAGGAGAGAGAGAAAGAGAGATGACACGCATTGGTCTCGAAATATTTGGCCACTTTGGCGTGTGCGAAAAGGCGAAAGAGTGGGTTCCACCATAAAGTAGAAAACCTAGTCATTACCTTAGTATAGTAGGAAAAGAGGAACCAGGAAGAGAGAGAGAGAGAGAGAGAGAGAGAGAGTTTGAGAGCCACCTAACATTGTGAAATGGGGTAAACGGAAAATAAGTGCCCGTAGGCTCTATTTTTAACTTTTCTTTTAAGTAAAAAATAAGAATTTAAAAAAAAAAGTTATAAAATATTTAGTAATTTTAATTTTAAAAATAAATTTATTTGATAGTTTTTAAATAAAATTAAAAGTAAAAAATTAAAAATAAAAAATAAAAAATAAAGGATATGAGAGTAAATAAATTTATGATATGAATATATTTAAGATTTTATATGCTTTAAGTAGGGATATAAAAGAAATAAAAGAAAATAAAAAGTTAGATCTTATAAAAAGGAGAAGTAAAAGTTTCTTCAAAGAACTTTTATTAAAACTCTATTTTTTTCATTAAAAAAATTATTTTTTCAAAGAATTTTTTAAAAATATTTTTTGATAACTTTTCTTGATAAATAAAAAAAAAAAATTTATCAAACGCACCCTAAACGATAAAGTAAAAGAAAATTAGTAAACAAAAAACAGTGTTTGTGGAATATTAGGGGGCTATTAGTGGTGGGGGCCAAAGCCAGCAATTTCCACTTCAACAGAAGGGTCCAAATCCAAAGGAGAGAATCCCACTCCCACACGCCCAAGTGGTCTCTGCAAATGGCGAGGCCCAAATTTTGTTCATTTTCCTTCACTTATTAACAATTCACTAATCATTTTTTTTTAACAAAGGATAAAATGGTTCAAAAACCCATATTCCATATTGCTAGCAAAATCTTAAAATATGATTAGAAAAATAATTAACATAAAAATAATAGAGTGGTCAGGTATCAAGCTTGATAGGTCCAGTAATGAAAATACGAGATTTCTTAATTAAAATTTTAAATTCAAATATTAACCATTAATAAATCTAACAATTAGTTCAAATTTTATTAATAGGAATTAATAAATTAATTACCGATTGATTAAAAAAAAGACATGCTTTTTGAAAAGTTAAGATGAGTAGGAATATGTAGTGTCAAAATACTAATTATATAATACAGAATATAATTAAATTAATATTGAAAAACTTAGTCAACGTCCAAGTCCTAGCTCCCTTAGGAACGGGAAGTGTCAGCAGAATCCAAGGACACGCTTCTTCCCAGCTCCTCCTCAACTCTGCCCGGGTGGGTCTGCTCTGTATTTTGAATGGACCAAAGCTTCCTGCTTGCAGCTTAATCTAGATTCAGCATAAAGTGTTTGGTAATTAGTTGGTCACATCAGGTTGTTTTGAGTTGTAGTTATGATTATCAGGGGAAAAGGAGAAAGATGTGGAGTACCTCGTCGAAAATCTTTTCGTATATCTTTATTTTATGTTATATTATTTATAATCTTTTTTATTATAGTAAACAATTTAAAATAAAAAATATATATATTTTTAAAAGCAAAAAATCAAATTACTCAATATAAAATTAAAATAATTATTATTGTACCAATATTTTTTCATATTAAAAATTTCCCCACTTCAGTTTAATCCAATCTTGCCTTTCTAATTTCCATGTCTTTCTTTTCGAGGTATACAGATTACACTCTCCTACTATGGTGTTTCTCGCTCTTTCACTTTTTTTGCTGAATTAAAGAATGGCTAGAAATAACCAGCCATTCTTATTACACTTTTGTGTAACATATAAGGATTCTCACCTATAAAATATATAGTATGAATTATAATTACTTGTTTAGGTTCAATCCATCACTTTAGTGTATTATTACACTTTTGTGAACAATAAGAAAGTAGTACATTATCATATAAATATCAATTCAATTCAATAATAGAAAATTGACTAATTTGACTAATGTCTTATTGGTCAAGTGATAAGGATACTAAATTTTTTTTAGCTAGATTCTTTGATTCGAGTTTTGACAATAGAGAAAATATATATCAAAAGAGCTCACTCTTTGATGAATCAAATAGTTGGTTTAAGCCAAATTAGTATGGAAGAAGAAACTAAATTTTATGATGTAATATATACAAATATCAGTAATGAGAGATTATCTACCCACAAAAAAAAAGAAGTAACGAGAGATTAGTTTTAAAAAAGCAAATTGTTAAAACTCGACAACAAAATGAACCAAGAAAATTTGGCCACTTGAGAGTGATAGATACTAGAATGCTGACAATACAGAGTATTGACATGCCTTGCTACCCAAAACTGCAAACCAAACGTGAGATCAACAAGATGTCAAAAAGCACCTATGGGAAAAGGTATAAAAACTGAACTCGTAAACGGTTGAAAATGGGGGAGAAGGATTCTGATTCTCATTCCCTAATGATGAATTTTGTACTAAACAGTCATATCTTCATTGTAATTTCTCAAAACTAGATCACTGTAATTTCACAGTCCCAGAAGGGTCCACCATTATAAAATATGCCATCAATCCTACCAAAATTCTAGTGCTCCTTCGCAAGGTGTATAGTTCACAAACTACTCTGGCATGCAGTTTCAAACTCACAAAATTGCAAGCCAAATTATAAACTTCAGTTTATCATCAATAATCCTCTTATGTTATGCTATTAATATGCACATTTTATAGGACGTTGCAACTTGCAGAACATCTGAATGTAAGGCATTGACTCTAACAAGCCTTCTTCTGCTAAGAATCAGCTTAATAACATTATTGGTGCGCAAAGATCAAGCTTATGCTTACTACAATTCTGTCAAAATCTGAGAATAGAGGAGCAACAAGGGAAAAACTGACTCTATGAAAGGCAAAAGATGATGATGATGATCCCCAGATAATCAAGCACTGAATGTACAAAAAAGCAGTACAAGCAATATTGTCTGCATCTTTCCAATTTTATCAGATGAACCCAAGAGAACTCAAGACATAAAAAACCAAAAATCAGATTTGAATGAAGGATACAGTTTCAAAAGAAATGTATAATAAAACATGCCGTTTCTAAAGCATGGAGAGCAAGGCATCTCCAAATAGATTCAGTACAGAACCTCAAAATGCAGAACTAAATAAGAGCACAGTCTATCTTATCATTGCTCATTCCAGCAAGAACAGAGTCACTCAACCTCCTTTGCTGCTCGCCTTCTTTCCTCCTCCTCGGCTTTCATCCAAGCAGCCTACAGATGTAGCACAAAGAAACAAGGTTGGTAAATCCAAGAAAAATGGTTTTTTTATCTATAATGTAGATGCAGCATTATCAGGCAAAAACAGTTTCACTAAGAAGAATGAATTCATAAGAAACATTTTATTTAGCAAGAGGAAGATGACTTGCCCTTTCTCGTTCAAGTCGTGAAAGATGTGGCTTAATAGAATTCCCTAAGCCCAAGCCTCCCCATGCTTCTTGAAGTTCTCTATCCCTTGCCTCACGACGCTGGGATACTGAATTTCTTGGTGGTTCATCTTGTTGCTGAACTGCAGCCATCTTTTCCCTTTCTAATCTTGACTTATGCTTAACCAACACCTGATGCAAACCGCCAGCTTCTTCACTTGTCTTTCCTAGGCTGAGGCCTCTCCATGCTTCCTGAAGCTCTCTCTCCCTTGCCTCACGACGTTGGGATACCGATGTTCTAGGTTTTTCATCTAGTTCCTGAGCTGCTGCGGCCATCTTTTCCCTCTCTAGTTTTGACTTATGTTTAACCAACACTTGATCCAAACCACCTTCTTCACCAGCCTCTATGCGTGTGTTGACATTTCTCCTGTTAACCCTTATTTCATCCTCCTTCGAGCCAAGGGCAATTTTCTCTCTCTCTAGTCTAGAAACATGCTTTACTAAGACTTTGTCCAAGCCTTCGCAAGTTCCAGTATTGCTTCCTCCTTGTTTCTTTTGCTGTCTTTGAATTTCACCTATGCCTAATGATAGTGCTTGCATTTTCTCCATCTCTATCTTATGCATTGGTTTAACCAAAATCCTATCAAGACTAGTTTCCAACTCATTGACCCCCATCTTTCCATCTGGGACAGAAAATGTTTCCACAACCTCAGCTGAAACTGTATCATTGTTGTCTAGTGCTTTATTGTTCAGGTTAATGTTTTCTTTCTCGCTTTGTTTCTCATTTTTCCTTCTGTTCCTGGCTTCCTCTATCTCTCTTTCAAGTCTCGAGACATGCTTCACCAGAAAGGTATCAAGGCTCGGAACTTCTTCCACATCTCTCTCCCTATGATCAGACTTCTTGACATAATCAACCATTTCTTCAGACATATTTTTTCTAGTGTTCTTTGCCTCCTGTACCTCCCTCTCAAGTTTTGACATGCGCTTGACCAAAAACTTATCCAAACTTGGGAGTTCTGATTCCACTTGCTGCTTTCTCATATGTCCATCATTAGAGGAATCCAAATCAGAACTTTTCACATTTCCTATTCCCATGGAAGACATTCTTCGAGAAGAACTATAAGCCATATTGAAAGTATAGTCAGAAGCAAACTGGAAGTTATGCTCCTTATGGTTTTCCACTTCAGCCAAAGCAGCATTCAAACCACAAGTTGCAACTATTGTTGCAAGAGAGGCAAGTTCATCTTCTTGCAAACACTTTAGCCTTTCAAGCATCATGTCCACAAGCTTTGCTGTGTTAAACTTGTCGGAGAGCTGCTTCTTCCTAAACTTCCTCTGCCCCGACTCCGTGCTCAACATTCTACTGGTTGAGTCCTCATCTACAAAGCCATCATCATTTTGGGGGTCAAATTCTGACCCATTATCTGATTCACATTCTGATAACTCTGAAACATCTGAACTATTTCCGTCTGTATCCGGATTCTCGCTGATTTTCCTTAGCAAATCCTTGAACTCTTCCTTCTTCACAGTAGGACAATTTGCAAGCTTGATGAATGCAGATTTTACTGCAGCGGCCACTTCTTTATCAACCTCAAATGCAGTTTCAAGAGATGCTTTTATTGTGTGCATAGTGGATCCTCCTTTAGTGACACTGGAAGATTCAACTTCACAAAGCTTTCGAGGGTCATCTGCTTTATCATACATGATCACACCAACAGCAGTCGCTGCCTCAAAAGCTTCAGCCACACTTTTCTCTGCCTTCAACAATAAAGCTTCTGCTTCTTTGCATTGAATTCTGCAACCATAAGGAAAGATGTTATGCAAGAAACTGAGGAAGAAATTTACTATAATGTAATCATCCACTCAGAGGGTAAAACTTACCTAGCTGCTCTAAGTATTTTACACCAAGATGCTTCCACCATGGCAGCCTTTCGAGCCTCCATTGCTTTCCTAGCTGCTTGTCTTGCAGCAATTTTCTCTCTCTCCACCCTGCAGTAATGGGGATTTGCATCATTTAAGGTCTCATCCAGAGTTGAATTCATGCCGCCTACTTCCTGGAAGTCATTCACAATAGATAAGTCAACTATCTCGGCACCCATTTTTTAGTATAAGCCAATGAATTCAATAGAGAAAAGGGTATGGGGCAATACCTGTAACAACCTTATTTTCCTCTTCAAGTAGGACTCCACCTTTTTCCGAGGATACCAGTTAAGTGGAGAAGCTTTACGATGTGGTGGTTTCTTGATTTGTGATGTAAATTTGTTCAAGGGACTTGATGTTGATTGACCAGCTTCTCTAGGTGACTTATTCTGCAAGGTTAAAACTCAATAACACTAGAATAAATTCCACCTAAAACAAAAGGAAAATGAAACTTAGCACAAAGGTTGTTTCACACAATTTTCTCCTTGTGCAATATTTGTAACCTCCTGAACCATAACATATACCTAATACCACACAACAAAGGTATTGATACCCCACTCAACCATAACATTTTTTCACAATGGTGAGAACCGTTACTACTACTCTCTGGCTGGATACTAATAAACCCATTGGACAATGCGCAATAGCCTGGAAACCATAAGAACTGATCAAACACAGTAAACAAACTTTGGGTGATTAAAACCTCCATACTACAATTACTATGGTCTGAACATGGAGTCTTGCCTAGAGAGAAATACAATCCCCTATCAATTTGTCTGGGACTTTGAACGAACACGCAACCACAACATAGATATGCCTGACTATGACATTCTGAAATAAGAACATCAATGACATTTGAAGGATATAAAAATCACCACAAACGAAATGGGGAAACTTTTGGCGTGTCATTCTGGGATAATGCAACTCTAAAAGGGAGAGTTCTACATGATTTATATATGTTTCTTGTTACATTTTACATCACTAACTACTTTCTAGAGAACTTCTGCGTCTCAATAGAAACACTGTCTCGCTATAGCAATATGATAACCCATATTGAAGAACCATAAAATTTGTCCCTTATTCTGAGGAAAGGAAGAATTGCAGCAAAATTCTATCTAACAAGAACCACTTGCGGATGTTATTTATTTTGATTGAAAAAAATCTTTTGAGGTGACCCTAGGAGACCCAAGTTTCAAATCTCACCAATCACAAGTTGGGGGTCTATGTGGGATTTGGTAAGCAGTAACAATCTCATCTAGATATCGAGGAATTACTATGCGAAAACACCAATTCCAACATCAAAATGAAACCAAAATTTGAATGTAATATGTCCCCCTTTCTTACACCCAAAATGTTATCAGAATTAACAAGGAAAAGATCACAAAATAGGCAATTGGGTCGTGGAAAAGTTGAGATGAAATTAGGAGTCACAAATCCCCTAATTAAAAATGAAAACCCAGTTGCCACAAAGAAAAATACAGAAATCAGGGTGTTGGGTTGTGTAAGCAACCCAATAAATAGCAAGAATATCGAACAAAAATCATTGATTAAAATCAAAGGAAGAAACAATTTTATGATAAAAATCTCAAGAAATGATACCTTGCTAAACTTGAAAGACGCAATCACAGACTCAGTTCCTCCGCTTCCTCTGTTATTAGTACTACTCGTCGAATCAAGAACTTCATCTTTTCCTTGTTTATCCTGTACAGTCAAGCAACCTAGATCCAAACAACCAAGATCCATCTCCTTTCACCCGAGAGAGAGAGAGAGAGAGAGAGAGAGAGAGAGAGAGAGAGAGAGAGAGAGAGAGAGAATTGAAATTGAGAAGTGGGTCAAGAAAATTTTGGTATTTTGAAGAATGGGTGATTCGATTCTTGTGGAGAGAGAAACGAGAATGCAAAGAACAATATTAGGGATGGGATTCAGATACGCCCCTTTCTTGAATTTTTGATTTTTTTTAAAATGGAAACTATCCGTTACAAGGCGACTGTTTGGGCTCACGATCTAACGTTCCATTTTTGTGTCTCGTGTAGAAGTTATGTTGTGCGGGGTGGTGCAGGGTTGTTACTCTGGAGGCAACCCAGTTTTACACGTGGCTTTGTACCGTTAATTTGACTTCCTGATGTGTGGTTAAGATATGATTGTCTTAACAACTAATTTTTTTTTTTTTTTTTTTAAAAAAGTCCCTCGTGTACTTTTTTTCTCTCTTTTAACAAAAATTTAGTCCAGAATGTTAAATTTAAAATAAAAAAATAGACTAAAAAATAAATATATATTTTTTCATAAATCAATGCAAAATTATAGGGTTTTCAAATAAAATCTATTTCTATTTATAAAGTTCTCAACTCATCAAATGTGAAACGGTCAAATTTGAATTAAGGTGAAATTAAGGGGCTTAATATTTATTTAGAACAAGAGAACTGGCTAAAAAATTTCTATTTACAAGTTTATTTATGACAATTCGTGGCATGAGTCAACCAAACAAACAAGAAAAAGCTGTACCAAAAAGAAGTTGCTTAACCAATTTATTTATTTTTTTAATAAATTATCGATATCTAATAATTATATTATATTTTAATTAAATTTAGTTCAAATTAAATTAAACTTTTAAATGATAAAATTTTTTTAAAATATAGTTTTATTATATACAAAATTTAAAATTAGGATTTTATTTAAGGGTATCGATGTTTCAGTTGCTAGACTAACTAAACATTGATTGCGTGTCCTTTTTTATAATTTATTAACCGATAATAAATGTAATTTTTAATCAATATGCATAACCCTATTTTTATTAAAGATTATGGAGAATTTTGTGAGAAGAATTCATAGAAAAAAAGAAAATTGAGATGGGTCAAACCTATCTTAAAAAACGTTAAAAGTGATAAAGAGTTTTTGAGTTGGAAAAATTTTCTTTTATTGAGGAGATTTTTTTTTTTTTTTGTTATATTGGGAATATTAAAATCATAAAAATATATATATTTATAAAATTTTGAACGCTCAAGGAGACATTTGTTGGGGGCTCCTATTCACCTAGAAGCCCCTTACATGTATACAATTTGCTACCAAATTTGACCCTGTCAAATTTAAATTTAAATTCAAATTCAGTTTGCTACCAAATCAATTTTTTGATTTCTATTTTAGAAAAAAACTTGACCATATAAACTAATTACTCATTGTGAACGTTTTTGTACTTACATATTACACTGCCATTTATTATTAAAATGAAGAAACAAAATTCTCTTATTTTTGTTTAAATCTTTTGGTTGAGAGAATTGTTTAAGTGGCCAATAAAATTTGCAAAATTACACCACTCTTCTTTCTTTCTTGATCAACATACATACATACATACATATATATATATAAATATAAATATATATATATAATGTTATTATTCGGTCAAAGTGGTCAAAATTTTATGAAACACGGGCAATTTTGGAGAATCCCCTCCAATTTAGCTTATTATATATATATATATTATAAATTGTTGGTATTTGTTAATTATTTTGAATCTGACTAAATTTGATTCGAATGAGATTGACTCGTAAAAAATAAATTTTTTTTGATATTTGTTTTATCCATATATACCACTCAAATTCAAAAATTTTATTTAAAAAATATTAGTATTCGATCACTAAATCAATTAATTATTGTATACGGTAGCACATATGATGGGAATATCTTCCTCGCTTCAGGTTTCAACTTTCAATGCCTTCTATTTGCTATTTACTTTCTCATTTCAAAATCAAAAAATAAGTGTTTAAAATTTAATCATTGAGCATGGGCACGTTATTTGAGCCCATTTTAATTATGGAATGAGTCTCAACGTTGATCGGCTCGGCCCATTATAGGTTTGACTCATTTAAAATTAATTTTTCTTTATTTTTTTAAAAATATTATGATTCGATGAATTTAATATTTTACTTTGAATATAAATTTTTAATCTTTTATAATATTATTATCGTTAATGTTTATAATAATGTGAATCCTTAATTTGATGTGGTGGTATTTATTTTGAACGATTAATGTGTTTTTATTTTATATTTATTATATTATAAAATAGATTAAAAATATAAAAAATAAAATTTATTTTGATCGAACTCCGATTTTGATTTTTCAAATTTTCTTAAGTTTGGGTTCGAATCCATAAAATTTTAAACACATTGAGCCCGTACTTTAAAAAATGCCGGCTCAAAAGGCTTGAATGTCAGCCCAACCCACAAAGCCGATTTGACTGGTCCCTCTCAACCTTCACCGTCACAGCACAACTAGAAGAGAACCCCGTACTCCCTAGTGCACTTGGCTCTGGCTAGGCCACTACCCATCACATTCAAATCCTACATCCATCTTCCCAAAGAACAATATATTCTCAATTTCCCTTTAATTATCACTCCGCGTACCCTCTTCTTTTTTGGATAAATGGAAAAATTTTCTCCGTGTATGCTCTTTTCTTTTATGACAAGACCCTAAATGAGATTAAGGTTCAAACCAGACCCTAAATGAAAGAAATGAATGCTTTACCATTGTGCTATTTCATCACTTGAGATTAACTTTATTTAATCCAATTTTGGTGGGTATCCTATAGATAGCTTAGCAATGGTCCTTTTTTTTTTTTTTAAACACAAAAGAGACTCGAAGTTGAAATCTCTAAAGAAAAGAGAGATGGTGCCATTGAGCCATAATTCATTGGCGCTTAACAACGGTCATTAACACAAAATTTTGGTATGTTGGTATAAAAAGGGTTTTCTTTAATGTCACTTTATCTCAAGATGGATGTTTGAGCATTTTCTTTTTTGCTCACATGGGGACAACCTTTACCGGATGCAGCTGAAGAATCAAATTCTCTTTGAACGCAAAACTTTTGAACTATGATCTAATAATGCCACTATAAAAGACCACAAGTACTAGGTTTGTGGTTGTCAAGACGACCCATCATCTCTACAGTTCTAAGAGACTTAGGTTTTGCTTGAGCTTCTTTTAGGGTTCAAGAATTTTGGTGCAATTTGTCTTTCTGTTTCAGGGCATGGTTAGGGCGGGAGTAGCAAAAGCAAGAGCAATAATTCTTAGGTACTTTTATTATACATTATGAGTTCTAGAGTGTTTATAAAGGTTAAAGTGTGAGTTCTCATGTCATTAGCCACTAAGTCTAGCAGTATCTTTCAATCTTAGATAAAATCTACTTAGAAATAATTTTGTCTATATTTAAGTTTTTGAAAAATCATAAAATGATAGTTTGTCTATTTGGCGCGCGCGTGTGTGTGTGTTTTTTTTTTCAATTTTTCGTTTCCCCACACCCCACACCCCACCCCATATCCTCTTTATTATATATAATAAATGAAAAAAATAAGATGTATGGATATTTATTAAATTATTTAATTTGATTACTTAAATATATAAAAAATCCAATAAATAACAAAAACTAAGATGAATTCAAAATACTAAGAGAAAAGGGTTGAGCCAAATCTCAATATCTAAAAGAACTCGAGGCAGGTTTAGTCTGGTCTCTGGGGTATAGTCGATATATATTGAACTTATTTTTTTATCTTTTTGAAAAATTGGTCATATTACTCGTAACGTTTTTTTCTTTTTATTTATTTAGTTGAAATTTTTTGGTAATTTACAAGAATAAATACTGATTATTTAAAAATTTTTAATAATAAAAGTTTAGATAATCAGTGACGATTATCCAACTGCAAGTATTTAGGTAATTTTCAATATCAACGTGAATGCTAGAAAATTCAAATAACTTATTTCCAATAACTATGCTATTATGTTTTTTACAAGTTGCAAGGTGTGCATGTAGGGGCTCAAATGCTACAAAACAATTTAGCAAACTTGTGGGGGTAGATTGGGAGGAAACGATTGAGGAACCATTTGATCATCATCGAGTAAACAAGATCAACGGCGGGGAATCATCGTGTTGGGTGCCACACCCTCGAAACGGCATATACTTCCCTAAGGGCCAAGAAAGGGTGATAGATGATGTTCCCGCGAATGCAGCCTCTTTCAGTGAGACTTACTGGCTGAGGAACATCGACGGAGTTGACAAGAATTACCCTGACGTTTTGCCTGACTGTTCATCAGCTCCATATAACTAGGGTTTGTGTCTGATCTATCATCTTGGTGAGTGAAGGTTGATAAGAGTTTGGTCATGGGGGATTGGAACCAGTTGTATTAGCTATATAACAGTATAAAGGGTAGCAAATAAAGTAATATGCATGTAGTATGGTACTTACGTGGTTTGAATAAAGTTTTCACGTGGCTGCACCTTCTTGATGCCTTTCTTTTTGATTTCAAGTGCTCTATATGGTCGGATCTATCGTGGTAGGGTTCTATTAGAAAAGTTAAAATTAAAGTCGAAAAGATTTTTTTGGTACGTTGGTATCACATTTAAGGAAAAAAAGGGTTTTCTTTGATGTCACTTTATCTCAAGATGGATGTTTGAGCATTTTCTTTTTGCACACTTGGAGACAACCTTTACAGGATGCAGCTGAAGAATCAAATTCTCTTTGAACGCAAAATCCTTGAACTATGATCTAATGCCATTATAAAAGACCACAAGTACTAGGTTTGTGGTTGCCAAGACGACCCATCATCTCTAGAGTTCTAAGAGACTTGGGTTTTGCTTGAGCTTCTTTTAGGGTTCAAGAATTTTGTTGCAGTTTGGCTTTCTGTTTCGGGGCATGGTTAGGGAGGGAGTAGCAAAAGCCAGAGCAATAATTCTTAGGTACTTTTATTATACATTATGAGTTCTAGAGTGTTTATATAGGTTAAAGTGTGAGTTCTTATGTCAATAGCCACCAAGTTTAGCATTATTTTTCCATCTTAGATAAAATCTATTTAGAAATAAATTTGTATATATTTTATGTTTTTGAAAATCATAAAATGATAGATTGTGTGTTTGGGGTGTGTGTGTGAGTGCTTTTTTTTCTTCATTTTTTTTTTCGTTTATCCACACCTCATGTCCTCTTAATCATATATAATAATAAAAAAAAAGAATTTAGAGATATTTATTAAATTATTTAATTTGATTACCACTACCAGAAAACACGGTTTCAGCGATGGATTTTTTCGTCGCTGATACCCAAATTTCCGTCGCTGAAAGTATCAGCAACGGAAAATCAGCGACGGAATTTTTCATCACTAAAAGTCATATCGTTAATTTTAGCGAAAAATCAGCGACGGATTTTTTAGCGACATAATTTTTCCGTCGCTAATTGCCGAAGGATTAGCGATAGATTTTTTAGCGACGGAAAATTCGGTCACTAATTTTATTTTAGAATTTTCAAATTACCGACGGATTAGCGCCAGATTTTTAGCGACGGAATTTTCCATCGGTAATCCGTCGGTGAAATTAGTAAGACCAAACCCAAATACCGGAAATTAGAATTTTATTTTAATTTTATTTTATTTTAAAGTGATATAATTTTATTTTAAAATTATATCTAATAAAAATGTAAAATTATATTTAATAAAAATACAAAATTATATTTAATAAAAATAAAAATTATGTTTAATAAAAAATAAAATTATATTTAATAAAAATAAAAATTATATTTAATAAAAATACATAATTATATTCAATAAAAATACAAAATTATATTTAATAAAAACAAAAAATTATATTTAACAAAAAAATAAAATTATATTTAATAAAAATACAAAATTATATTTAATAAAAATACATAATTATATTTAATAAAAATACAAAATTATATTTAATAAAAATACAAAATTATATTTAATAAAAATAAAAAGTTATATTTAATAAAAAAATAAAATTATATTTAATAAAAATACAAAATTATATTTAATAAAAATAGAAATTATATTTAATAAAAAATAAAAATATATTTAATAAAAATACAAAATTATATTTAATAAAAATAGAAATTATATTTAATAAAAAATAAAAATATATTTAATAAAAATACAAAATTATATTTAATAAAAATAGAAATTATATTTAATAAAAAATAAAAATATATTTAATAAAAAATAAAAATATATTTAATAAAAATACAAAATTATATTTAATAAAAATGCAAAATTATATTTAATAAAAACCAAAAATTATATTCAATAAAAAAAAATTTCGTACCTATTAGCGATGGATTTTTTTCGTCGCTAATCCGTCTTTAATAGGTTCGAATTTTTTTTTTCAGCGATGGATTAGCGACGGAATTTTTTTCGACTGAATTTTTCCGTCGCTAATAAGTCCGAATTTTTTTTTGTTTCAGCGACGGATTAGTGACAGAATTTTTTCCAACAGAATTTTTCGTCGCTAATTTTTCAATCGTTAAAATCGTGTTTTCTGGTAGTGTACTTAAATATATAAAAATCAAATAAATAACAAAAAATAAGATAAATTCAAAATAATAAGAGAACAGGGTTGAGCCAAACCTTCGTCTCGGGGATAGTTGATTATATATTGAACTTATTTATTTTTCATTTTCTTTTTGAAAAATTGGATATATTACTCATAACGTTCTTTTATTCAGTTGAACTTTTTCAGTAAATTACAAGAATGATAATAAGAATAAATACCGATTATTTAAAAATTTTTAATAATAAAATTTGCAACTATTCAAGTAATTATCAATATCTACATAAATGCTGGAAAATTCAAATAACTTATTTCCAATGACTATGCTATTATGTTGTTTACAAGTTGCAAGGTGTGCATGTAGGGGCTCAAAAGCTACAGAACGTCACTTTAGCAAACTTGTGGGGGTGGGTTGGGACGAAACGTATGAGGAACCATTAGATAGTCATCGAGTAAACAAGATCAGCGGCGGGGAATCATCATGTTGGGTGCCACACCCTCGAAACGGCATATACTTCCCTAAGGGCCAAGAAAGGGTGATTGATGATGTTCCGGCGAATGCAGCCTCTTTCAGTGAGACTCACTGGCTGAAGAACATCAACGGAGTTGACAAGAATTACCCCGATGTTTTGCCTGACTGTTCATCGGTTCCATATAACTAGGGTTTTACCTCTGATCTATCTTGGTGAGTGTAGGTTTATAGAAGCTTGGTCATGGGGGATTGGAACCAGTTGTATTAGCTATATGACAGCATAAAGTGTGGCAGATAAAAGTAATATGCATGTAGTATGGTACTTATGTGGTTTGAATAAAGTTTTCACGCGGCTGCACCTTCTTGATGCCTTCTTTCTTTTTAATTTCGAGTACTCTATATAGTTGGATTTATCATAGGGTTTTTATTTTTTTTTTTGATTACATGAGATTGGAATTCTGAATGATGAGATTGAACAAGAGAATTGTGACTATTAGAGTTCTATTAGAAAAGTTAAAAATAAAGTCAAAAAGTTTTTTGTTAATTACTAAAGCGTCTAACTCAATTTTTTAGACTTGATATATAAATATAAGAATTCTCCGACAACAGTTTACTTTTAAGTTAGAAGTGAATTCTGATCTAGTAATTTTTAATATAAAAAATTACTAATTTTAGAATAAGTTTAGTTCTTTTTCTGAGAAATTTGATTTTTATCTCTCTAATTTTCTATTTTCTAAAAAAAGGGTTTCATTTTAGATGTAATATATTACAAGTAGAATTGAAATTAAATAGAATTTTACAAAAAAAAATTATTTATATAATGATATATTCTTAGTAAAAAGATTTTCACTTATATTAAGTAACTAGAGGGAGGTGAATAGTTGATTATGGATATTTTTCTGTGATTTTTTGACTGTTTTGGATTTTTGAAATATTTGACACAGGTGTATAATTGGCAGCAAATGAGAATAACAACAAAGGACATCAAGAGTTTTTATAGTGGCTCTATCCAACCCGGTGTACGTCCATTCCTAAACTCCCTCTGGATTTTCCACTAATATCTCACAATTATAAACTTAATTCCCAGGTTCAAGTTAAATCTTTCTAAACTTGACTTGTAGGTTCAAACCTAAACCTTATCAAACTTGATTCACAAGTTCAAATCTAATACCTTCCCAACTTGATTCACAAGTTTAAGTCTAAAATCTTTCCAAACTAGATTCACATGTTCAAATCAGCCTACACAGTGTTTATCCCAAAATACTAACCCAACCTCTTACAAGTTATTTTTCTCTCAAAACTCAAGACCGTGACTCACTCACCAGTCTTGTACAAGCATAATGTTATAGCACAGGGGTTGTCTATGAGATGAAGCTACATTTCTCAGAATAGACGATTGAAGCTTACAGAAGATTTGTACACAAAGAAAATGAAACAATGCAAGAATTGAATACAATGATTTTTGAATAGAGTATAAGGTATTTTTCAGATGTGGTTCTGAACTTTTGATAGCACACTTAGTATTCAAGCAAACCACCCACTTTATTTCTCAGATGCTGGGCATTTAAAGGCTCATTGAAGAGGGTCGTTGAGTGGTTGGTGAGTTTCAGAAGGTTGAGTATTAAAGTCTTTCACCAACTTTATTTAAAGCATTTGTCCGTTGCTCTGTTCTTCTTTCCTTGTTTCCCGCTGGGAGATGCAATCTTACTGGCGGCACTTTTTGTTCCGCCAAATGGGAGTCAATTCATTGCATTCACATGTTAGTTTTGTATAGAAAAGGTAATGCGCAGAACAAGTCCAAAAGGAGGTAGCCGTTGCTATCTCAGAATGTTTAAATTTTGATTTCTAACAGTCTTAGGTCAACATCATCAGGGAACATATCAACCTGATTTCAAAAGATTTTCAATGTAATTCGTTGTGTCTAAGTCGACATCATAGTCCTACAGGTCGACCAATGAGGTTTGTCGACCAATTTCAATGGACGTGTGAACCAATTTGATTTAGTAATTGAATTGAATAGTGTTATGTCGACTTTCTGTGATTTGTTTCTAAGTAATGACTTGTCAACATATCTAACATATAGGTCGACACGATTTTGTTTTGTACAAATTGGTGGACAAGGCTTTCTGAATTTGTTGACATATAATGATGTGTCGACATACTTTCGATAGCCTTTTTAATACAAATCAGATGGATTAGGTCGACATAGATAAGTCATAGGTTAACAAAGCTCTATTCATTGAGAAATCGGTGGACCTGGGTTTTCAAATTGGTGAACCTGATTGATATGTCAATATGTGTTTATAGTATAGGTCGTTGTGCACAGTAGAAGGTCGACATCTCTTCGGGTGTGTCGACATATCTTAATGTTTTGCTAAGGTTTGAGTCATTGTGACAATTAATGTATCGACATGCAATTTGAGTTTGAAGGACTTAAGTGCTCAAACAGGTAAGCGTGTAAATGATCAGGTTTATATTGGAAATATTCAGGTTGACATGTCTGAAAATTGGTGGACCTGTTGAACAAATAGGTGGACATGATATTTAAATAGGTCAACATGGAAAACAGGTAACCCAATAAAATTGATCAAGTGGACCAATTTTAAGAGGAGATGGACATGTCTCTAATTTAGGTCAAAAAAGTATGAAATATGTTCATCAGGTTGACATAGGTCTCACTTAGGTGTCGACAAGCTCACACTTTACCAAATAATGTGTTTTGATATGCACAGGTCGACAAGGATTGCAACAGCTTGACATGGGTGAAAATTGGTGGACGTGAGAACTTTAATCGGTGGACATGTCACTATTGAGGTTGACTTATTTTTGGTTGTGTCGACAAGATTTTTGTTACTTTATGAGTGATGCTCAGGTTGACAAGGGAACTCATTAGGTGGACATGTTATTATTTGGGTGGACATGTCTAAGGAGTATGTCGATAATATTTTTGTTTTTCTTTGAGTGATGCTTAGATCGACATATATTTGGAATGGGTCGACAACAGACCATAAACTTACGATTTTCAGTCCTATTTTGTGATGCTGTTAAATCCATTTAATCCCATTTTGACAATATCAAAAGGTAGCATTATCAACAACTTTAATTAAAATATTACAAAATTAAATTAAGTCGAGACAAAATAAGATTTCTCAAATAGTCATTATGCAGTGTTCAATCCCGACTTGCTTAAAACCTTAACTCTAAATAATTTTCCGGGAGTAATATAGAATTATATATATAGTTGATTTAGTGAGATATGATATTAAATCTTTTAACTACGGTATCGGATTCAAATTTTGATAATGAAAAAAACTACATTAAAAAAATAGTCTCAAGAATATGCCATTATAAGTTTTGAAACGGATTAATTAAAACATAGATTTAAATACCAATGATATTAAAAAAAAAAAAAAAAAAAACTATATTGCGCCAGTGACACGGGCGCCTAGCCACTTTTTGCTAGTCACATGTAAAAAGAAAGAGCAAACCAAAGTTTGAGTATAATAAAAGTGTTTTTTCTTTTTTTTTTAATAAATAATTTGATACTCATCATGTTTTGGCTTTACAAAGGATGGGACTCGACTAGCTCCAAGCTTAACCCGATTAAACTAATTTAGGCATTCAAATTCATAAGTTATTTTTTTTTTTAAAGAGATTCATAAGATTAAAATTAAGTAATAGAGAGTAATACTCTATTATACAAATATTAAATAAGTTAAAATTATTATTAAAACTCAAACACACTCCCTTGAAATAAATTATCTAGTGCACTAATCATTAAATTATATCAATTTGAAAAGATTTTTTTTTAATAAATCACTCGTATCTGAAAACTATGTTAGATTCGATTAAAATTTAATTCGAATTAGAATGAATCTTTAAGGAGCAATACTCTCCGGACGGGAAAAGATTTTTTTTTTTTAAACTATCGGTATTCAGTAACTATATTGATTTTGACTAAATCCTGCTCAAGTTAGATTGGACTCTTAAGTAGAACACTCTCCCAACACCTATTTTTACTATATACAAAATTCGAATTCAAAATTTTGGTCGAAAAATACCAATCTCTAGTTATTGAATCAACTACAAGTTGGTTGAAAAGTTAATTTTTACCGCAGTGAATAATGGCTCTCTTTAATATGCACTTAATTTTTCACTTAACTAAAAAATGCACGCATTTATGTACTTCTACTAACTTATTAAACTATTTTACTGTAAAATGGGTAAAATATTAAACTATTTACATATTCTTAATGAAAAGTTTAATTTCTTTTGCAACTATTTGCGTCAAAATTAGCATTTTATTTATTTATTTATTTATTTCTAAAAATGGGTATTAAATCAATACCACAATTTACTTCAAAATCAAGATTTTCATCATTTTTCATTTTGAAAAAAAATAGAGATAATATTATTAAATGCATTTCAAAAGGCACTCAATAGATAAATCTTTTTGATAAGTTTGAGCGTAAAATCAATTCCTAATTTTATCTTCATATTTTTATATTATTATTATTATTATTATTATTATTATTATTATTATTATTATTATTATTTTAGGTTTTTATGGATAATTTATTTTTACTTTTTTTCTTCACATTATATGTATCTTTTAGTTTTAGTTTCTCTATTTTTATTTTTAAATTTTAATTTTACGTTATTTTATTATTTTTTCTCTTTCTTCTCTCTTATAATGTTTTCTGTTTAATTCTAAAATTTGAAATTAAGAGTAGTCTGTTATTGTTATATTTTTATATTTAACTCACATATGACAATCCTATGTCGTGAATATCAATATTTATCCACAGAGAAAAAGGAAAAAGTCCTTGGATAAATCATGAGCGATGAGCCATGCGAGCAACAACATAGCATTTTCCGAACATAAGAAAGTGTTTGAAGCAATGAGTGTAGAGTTTGAAAACAAATTTCAACAGAAAGGCATCAATTTTTCCATGAATGCTATAATTAAGGTACAACACAAAAATTGAAACAAACTTGACCTTTTGCAGATCAAATTTTAATTTTAAAATTTAATAATAAAAAAAATTGCATTAAATTTTTTTAAATAAAATCTCATAGACACTCGCAATCACTCGAATCAGTTTATTCTACATGTGGTTAAAAAAAAAAAAATGGAAATGGTAATCCCACTTGCTTGCATCGCACATTTGTGGGTCATCTCATGGGTCCGCTGATGCTCTCTCTCTCTTTCTCGCGCGCGCACACATCCCCCCACTGGGCTACAGTTTGTTTGTTCTTTGTGATTTAGTGAGTCTCTAGTGCACTTTGCTTGCAAACTACAAAACATTCAAGAAATTATTATTATTATTATTTTTTTTTGATGAGAGAGGTAGAGAGAGAGCAAAACATTCAAGAATTGATTTTATAAGTCTTAGACTATGTATGGTATAAACAAACAAATATGCAATAATCAATAAAAATTTGTCTCCTGTGTTTAAAGTCAGAGGCCATTGAAGCTCGTTTGTTAGAATGGTCTTCTTGCTTCATTACTTTCCTCTAAGTACATTTATTCATACTGAATTTAACGAATTCATAACTTTTCCTTTGTCCCCAATAGATTTGTCTATGTGGGACCTTGCGAATCAACATTAACTTCTCCTCCAAAATTAGGTTATGACATCATGAAAAAAAGAAAAAGAAAAAAAAAACCTCTTTCAACTTTAATCAATTATTTTTTATAATTTTTTAATAAAATTAAATTCAAAATCTTAAAAAAAAAAATAAAAAGCTTCCTTATCATCTAAGCCAATATTTGTTAATATAAACTTTTTTATATATAATTTCATATCCACAAAATATCTTTTCAACAACACCCGAACTAAAATAAGACAGAACTTGAGTCAATCTCAACTCACACACCATACTCGTTAGTACGTCACATTTTCTCATTCCAAGATGTTGCTTACATGCACAAATCCCATGTGGGTATTGCAAAATTTTATTCCACTCGATCCATATTTTTTTTCCCATCACTATTTGGTAATTCTTTTTTTTTTTCCCGACTAAAATGAGTTAAACTTACAATCGAGTCCATTTATGCAATGAGCTCTTCGATTACTGTTTTTATTTTAAAACTTGAATCAAAATTTTGATTAATAGAATTTAATATTTTTGTCATTATATTCCCAAGACATTGGTTTCAATCAATATCTAGAAGAAGACCAATATGTGTAAATATTGAATATATATGTATATATATATATATATATATATATATATTCATTCCATTCTCAAGTTCGAACTATTATAATTTTTGATACAATTTTCTCACATTAAAAAAAAAAAAAACTAAGTTTGACCGGGCTGGTTCCCTAGTCTAACCCCGATTTTGACTATTTTTTTTCAAAATCTGGTTATATAAAAAAACTCGGATTAGCTGCTAGTCTAGTTCCCGATTGGACCGGTCGACCGACCAGCTCTGTCTAGATTTTAAAACACCTATTTTAACATAGTTTCTCTATTTAGTTTTGGTTTAGTGTTGGGGCACTATATGATGTCATACACGTAAGATTTTGAATGTGAAGTTTGAAGAGAAAAAAAAAATGGAAAAGGAAAAGGAAATTTAAGTGAAAATTATGGAAAGTTGAATGGGATGGTGATTGCTATTACTATCTTTGGGCTAGACAAAAGAAAATGCAAAAATAAATAAATAACTTAGCAAATAAATATGACCATAGGCCCTTTTTGAATTTCAATTGTTCAAGTTGAATTCATAAATACGAGTCCTTTGTTAAAACACAAAAAGATCTAATATTATAAGCGATCTCAAATTTGTAGCAAAATGAAAATAAAATTTCAATATTGTTTCATTATAGATAGTGATTAAATGATTTTTTTATTGTATAGTGTATTTATTTTTTCTAAAAATAATTTTCAAAAGATAAATTTATTCATAATATATTTCAAATATTGATTTCTTCTCTTGATTAAATTAATAGTAGATCATATAAAAGGAAAAAAATAAATAAATAGGCGTTATCTTGACAAAGCTTCCCCTAACACTTCTCATTTTTCATTCCCTCAATCTATATTTATTATTTTTATTATTATTATTATTTTACAAGAAGACACAATCAAGTGAGATCGAATCGGGAAAAGAAGGATGAAAGTGGGAAGACTCTATTACTTGAACTGTCCTAAAGGACATATTTTTTTTTATTATTCTCTTTCACAAATAATATCTAACTTTGTCTCTTTTCAAATGAAACTTTATTTAAATCTCAAATTTTTTTTTGATAATTATATAAAAAAATATTTACCCTTAAAGTTATCACAACCGAGTAATTTATAAGTTATAATATTCTTAAAAAATTACAACATACATAAAAATTATCGGCCAATTCTTGTTACAATTAATACACAACAGACATATTTGTACTAAATTGAAATACAAAAAAAATTAATAGTAATGAGAGATAAAGCAAATAAAAAGATTTGTTTATCACAAAAAAGTTTTATCTGTTAAGAATTCATCCCAACTTGTATTATATTTAGTCATATTCAATGTGGCCATCGGATGTCAGTAATTTATAAAAAAATAAATCTTTAAATAAATAATATTTAAAATTATAATTTTAAGATTATATAAATAATTAATTAAAAAAAAGGTTAGGAGAGTAGCTAGCTCTCCAACCGACCCCGGCCCACTTCCCTTGGCCCATGGGGTGGGTGGTGCGGTAAAGATAAACACGACAAAAGATGGTTATTATTAAAACGTTAAATTAATTTAAAAAGATAAAAAAAAACGCGGGAATTATTACATTCTCCCAGCTGTAATCTAAACCATATAAAATTAATTAAAATTAATACCCCTTTTTGGACCATTCCTGAAACCCTTTTCTTCTTCTCCTTCTTCTTCTTCAAAAGAGCTTTCTTCGAAACTTAACTCTCTCTCTCTCCTGGTATTTATTCAATTTTCATTCAAAGCAAAGTCATCTTTTTCCATCTCTCTCTTTCTCTCTCTCCCTTCTTCGAAATCCCATACGGTTTTTCACTCTCACCTTCGTTTTTCGCTTTCTCCAAATTTACTTATAAACTGTTCGACTAAATTCAAAATTCAATCACTTGAATCACAGCCTAGATAGAGAGAGAGAGAGAAGTTGAGCTTATGAATGACGAGCGCATCGGAGCTATTTTACACGCGAAGGTCTCGAGTTGGTCGAGACACAACTTCAGCAGAAAACGAATTGGGGTTTGAGTCTCCTATTGATCGGAATCTTCATCATCACTTCCATCGTCGCTATTATACTAATCATAATAACAGCAACAACAATCGGCATAATCTCGACGCATGCGATCCTCTTCTCCGTCGATCTCCGCCTCTTCGTCGTCCTTGCAATCGCGTCTCTCTTTCGGTAAATTTCCATCTCAATTTGCAGATCTGATTTTTCCAATTAATGCTCTTATCGTGTTAGATCTTGAATTTGAAGCTTTCGATGAATTAAAACACCAAAACCCTAGTTTTCCCATATTACCGATTTGAAACTCGGTCGTAAAATTTTGACTTTTGTTACGTTTGCTTTGTATGTGTGTGAAGGTGTCACAGTTTCTGAATATAGAAAGAAATTTAGAAGATCTTTTCAGGGGGTTTCTAAATATAGAAAAGATGATGAAACGGGGAATCCGGTGGTGACAAATAGCATTGTTCAATGAAAACCTTGGGAGCTTGAGGGGTCGTAGTGATCTTGAACAGTTGAGTAGATTGTGGAGATATTACCTACTTTTGAGTATACTTGTAAAATCTTGTGTGATTCTGATGAAATTGCCTGCATAGGTTTTGAGAATGTTGAGATGTGATGACTTGGTGAAGGTTGGATAGAATTGGAAACTGAATTACATGCAGGAGTTGTAGGTAAAGTGGCAAATAATTTTGTGAAGCCCATTGGCTCATAAAAGGTGTAGCCTATACATGATAGCAGGTACTTCTGCATGTAATTCAGCAACACATCAAAGTTATTCAACTTGAGGTGAAATATATGTGGAGCTGTTCTTTGGTTTGCAATTGAGACATTCTGAAGTTTTAAAAAGATGTGTACCAAAATTGAATTATCCATGAGATGCAACCAACTGCTGTTGATGAGAAAGGAAGGGGAACAAACTACAAAAACGATGTCCATAACTTATGTAGAGAAACTCTTGTTGGTGGTGTTTGGGTTTCTCTCTCTTTTCTTGGGGGACTTGAGGGGGGATTCTGGATCTGAGTTCTGGAAGTCTGTGATGATATCAACACCGATTACAATCAAGATGTTGCATAGTTCTTATAGATGAGATGCATGGTTCATAAAACAGCTCTGAGTTAGTTTGACATGACAAGGTTTAGTTACGGATATGCATTGGCTATTTTGAAGACTTCATGAATTGAGGTTGAGCTGCATTTGCAGGTGCACTGAGCTTTTAGATCATTGGCTAGGATATATAGTTATCTTAGAACTTATGCCTAATTTTCTGGTACTATGCTATCCGCCTAAAGATATTAGAAAGTTAAATTTTGATTGCTATAGGGATTGTTTAGTCGTAAATCCTTGCATCACTTTTAGGAAGTTTCTTTTTTTGAGCCATTCTGATGCACATTCTGAATGGGAAATCAATTTTGTGACAAAAATACATATACATCTAGTTTTTTTCCTGGGTTATCTAATATTTATGTTACATGGACTTGGGGTACTGGGTTCCAGTGTGGCAAACACCTTGTTTCAAAACAAAAGAGGAGGGGGGAAAAAAAAGGAACAAAAAAATTCACAAGAAATACTGTGTCTGAGACTTCCTATGTTGTGTTGGCATGAGTATGGCTGGGAGAAGTGAAGGGTCCATGTAACATGCTGTGAGTTTTGGTGTTGCAGGGCAGGCCTGGGTGCTAATTCTTAGAGATGCTTTATCAAATTTAAAACTAAAGCATTTAGTTAAGTACCCACATTAAGTGGCACCAGAGCATGGAAGTAAAGAGGTCAGCGAAGAATGCACACAGTTTTTCACTTGAAATTTTACAAATGGTATTGATTTACCTAAGCAATCACATCTTTAGTTTCTTCACCAAAAGAGAAAATATAAACATTTATTGTTTTTCTTAGTTTGGAAGCTGGAGGCTTATAATTGTCTTAGCAAAATATATTCCCTCAAGCAATATTAAGAATATTATTTCACTGAGTTATATGATTGCACCTGCCTATGAAAGATCGCCTAGAGATGAAAAAGTAGCAATAATGATTCTGCTGAAAACCTAGATGATGTCTGGCTAATTTGTTTCATGTTTAGTGCTCTTGGAGTAGCTTAGTACTGATAGTTTGAGTTGAGTGCTACAGGGTAAAGTCTCTTTTTTGCTCGCAATATTTGAAATTTATTTTTCTGTGACATTTTTTTTTCCCAATTGAATTGTGCCTAGATATATGAGTGCATGAAACTCTTTTAAAACCAATTCTTTTGTAAATTTTGCCATCTAGGTGCGAGAACCAGTTCATCTTGGACAAAGTTCTAGTCTCTTTGGTAGCAGTAACAGATACAGGGCAGAGTCTTCAAGTAGTAGAGCTGACGGACCAACATTAAGTAGAAATGACAGACTTCCTGGAGCTGTACTGCTTGCAAGAGAAAGGCTTCTTGAAAGATTACGAGGCATTTCTGTGTCAGGAAACAGGTTGGTTCTACATGTGAAATTATGGTTGTTTGAAAATTGTGTTTTCGTCTTCAAACTGCATGATTTATATGACTTGGAAGTGGCTTTGATATGGATCACCGACTCATAACAGGTCCGGGTGTCCTGTTGGCATGTATCATGTCATTATCGTCATCCTTATAGTAGCTGGAATGCTTTTCACCCTTGTAGATATGAGCATAAATAGTTTTTATAGGGTGTGCATCTCAAGCATGGTAGCATGTACCATTTACACATGTCATCCAACCATGGACACACAAGAACCTCCTATGTATGCGTGCATAGACACACACATACACTGAGTTACCCCCATGCATGCTCTGTATACATGCTTTAGAAGTTTTGTCAGCTCATAACCCTTTTAACTCTATGACTGCAGGCAAAGCGGCAGAGTTTCATCAGACAACTACAATGATGAATTTACCATGGGTAATGACTTTAGGCTTGTTGATGTTGGTGATTGGGAGACTGAAATTCCAAGAGAGTGGCTAGTTGGAGATACCCCACATGTTGACTTGACTTCACATTCAGACTGGATGCCCTTCATACAAGGTTCGAACAAGAGAAAGCCGCCTGGGCTTTCACGGGAAGCCTTAGACTATTTATGTGTTGAAATTTTCAATGACACAGACAAGGACAACGAAGAGCCCAACTCGAGAGCCTCACAAGAGTGCAGTATATGTCTAGAGAGCTTTATAAAGTGTGATGAGCTGATCTGCTTGCCGTGTGAGCATCGATTCCACTCTAGATGCTTGTTGCCGTGGGTTCGAGTATGTGGGGATTGCCCTTATTGTCGAACAGGTATAGTTGTAAGTAGTCAGAAAGCCCTTTATGATTAACCCAATGAGTTGTATTGAGATATGTTTATACTGACCTTTTCAACTGGATCCAAGTTTTGGGACCATAGTTGGATGCCATGAAGGGTGTGTCCATCTTCGCTTCTTATGTGTTTTGACCATAACCACAGGATTGGCTGTGTGCGTTTTTTTGTAATCTTGACCGGTTCCAAGTATGTTGTTTATGCGAGAATGGCGACTTGTATTATTCTGAAGAGATTATAGTTTCTTCTAATCAATGTCTGAAAAACATATACCTAAACAATGTTTGGTATATTTTTAAGGTGACACTGTACCCTTTTCTAATTTATGGTTGTAAGCAATTTTCATTGATCATTTTTTAAAACTTCTATTTTTCTTTAATTCATCAAATATAATAGCTTATAAGTTTTAGTTAGGAAAATTTATTGTTTGTAAATCTATTTGTTGCGAAAAACCTCTCATACCGTAAAATCAAGGATTAAATCGGTTTTTTTTTTTTAATGAATAAAGATCGAAACATTAGACATTAAGTATCTTCTATGTGTTTATTGGCATATATATATATATATATATATATATGAAAATTTAATATTTAAAAATGACAAACAGGTACTAGACCCAAAATCACGTATTAGGCCCAATGAGATCGATTTCAAAATTTAATATGGTCGTCTCAACTCTGTTTGTCAAAATCGATTCGAATTAAGGTTTACGGACTAATTTATGAACTTTTGCCGTTTTAACTCTAAAAATAATTATTTATCAAATTTAAAAATTTTCTCACTCTCAAAATCACATTTCATCATCATAGGACCATTTGTGGCCCATTTCAAAATTATTCATTTATGCCTAAAAATTTGAATAAAAATTGAAAATTTTATCGAAAAAATTTCTGAATGAAATTTATAAACAGATTTATAAAAAATCATCATATATATACAGATGAAATAGGATACATGAGCATATACCGAGGGTCGGTGTTACATGATAAATCTAGAATAGTTGCAAAATGAAGTGGGGATGAAAGATCATCTCTAACGTATTATATTTTTTTAATTAAATTCTCGAGTTATAAAAATAAAAAAAAAATAAATGTTCAAGCGTATGAGACGAGGGAACTTGGATTTGCGGGGTATCATATTTCTTGGTCTGACTGAAGGGTGCTACAAGCGAATATCCAGAAGAGAAGATAGATGCATCTCTGATGACTGAGTCGGACTGTTGTTCCCAAAAGCAATTGTTCACCATCTCCTGGCTATTACATCTTACCATAGACCATTGTTCTTAAAGTTAGAAGGTAAGAGAACAAGATTCCAAAACTTTTAAATTCAAAGAGATGTGGCAGAGGAGCCCCAACATTAAAAAGGTGTCGATAGTCATGTAACTCAGAATATGTAGGGCCCCAGGATTTAGATTTGGAAGCAAAATTACAAGCACACACTACCAAAATGGGCTGAATGGAAATCAATGAGGAATAACTATCCGTCGTTAATTAGTAATAAAATTGTGACGGAAAGATTAACAATGGAATTAGTGATAGAAAAATCCATCGAAAAAAATTCTGTTACTAATTCGTCGTTAAAATTTAAATGAAATTTTTTAGACAAATCATCGAAAGAATTAATTCTGTAGGAAAAAATTACGTCCGTAATCCTTCGCTAAAACTTAAAAAAAATTGTATTTTTTATTAATTATAAATTTGTGTTTGTATTATTTATAATTTTGTATTTTTATTTAATATTAAATTATGTCATTGTTTTTTATTAATTATAATTTTATATTTTTATTAAATATAATTTTGTGTTTTTATTAAATATAATTTTGTATCTTGTATTTTTATTAAATTAGAATATTGTTTTTTATTAAATATAATTTTATATTTCTATTTAATATAATTTTGTGTTTTTGTTAAATATAATTTTGTATTTTATATTTTTATTAAATTAGGGTATTATTTTTTTATTAAATATAATTTCGTATTTTTATTAACTATAATTTTATGTTTTTATTAAATATAATTTTGTATTTTTATTAAATATAATTTTATATTTTTATTAAATGTAATTTTTATTTTGTATTTTTATTAAATATAATTTTGAATTTTTATTAAAAATAATTTTGTATTTTTATTAAATATAAATTTATTTTTTATTAAATATAATTTTGTATATTTATTAAATATAATTTTGTGTTTTTATTAAATATAATTTTGTATTTTTATTAAATATAATTTTGTGTTTTTATTAAATGTAATTTTATATTTTGTATTTTTATTAAATTAGGGTATTTTTTTTATTAAATATAATTTTATATTTTTATTAAATATAATTTTGTGTTTTTTTTAAATATAATTTTCTATTTTTTTTAAATATAATTTTGTGTTTTTATTAAATATAATTTTGTATTTTTATTAAATGTAATTTTTTATTTTGTATTTATATTAAATTTGGGTATTGTTTTTTTATTAAATATAATTTTTTATTAAATATAATATAATATTTTTATTAAATTAGGATATTGTGTTTTTAAATAGTGAGAGTAAGATAGAAAGTAAATAAGTAAAAAAAAAATAATACATAAGTCATTGTGACATAGCGGTTAAGATAACTCAAAATATGCTTGAGAACCGAAATTTGAATCTAGGTGAGAACATTTTTTCAACAAATTAGAGCAGGGGCGCGACGTGGGTGGGGCATGAGCAGTAGTCCGTGTGCGTGCATGGGGGGCATGGGCGGGGCATGAGCAGTGGCCTGTGCGAGTGTGCGAGCGGGCTTGGATGGACATGGGCAGCGGTGTGTGCACGTGTGCGGGCATGCTTAGGCATGGGCGTGCGGGTGTGTGTGGTTGTGGTGCACAATTTTCAGCGATGGAAAAAATTCGTCGCTAATTCGTCGATAATTTAGAATAATTTAAAAAATATTAAAATAAAATTACAGACGTATTAACGACGGATTTAACGACAGAATTTTTTCCGTCGTTGATACATTTCACATTTTTTAAATTACCGACGGATTAGCGACGAAATTTTTTCCATCGCTAAATTTTCTGACAAAAATATTTCTGTTGTTAAATTTAGCGAGGTGACTTTTAGTGATGGAAATTTCGTCGTTAATTTTCTATCGTTAAAAGATTTTAGCGACGGAATATAAGATATTAGCGACAGATATTTTCATCACTGATATCACTTTTTCTAGTAGTGACAAGAGCAGCCTTGAAGAAATGGAATAGAGATGAGTTCAAAAATGTGTTTAAGAAAATTGAAGCTCCGAGCAAAAAATTGAAGCTCCGAGCAAGCTGAGAGTTCAATCTATTAAGGAGGGGAATGCTGACTCAAAACTTTTTTCACCTCTCCAAAGCAGTAAGAAATTCTTTTTTTTTTTTTTTTGATGATCAATTATAATCATTTTGGATTCGAATAAATCTGAATTGAATTAATTTTGACTCTTAAGAGGTAAAATTTTTTGGATGTTGGATTTTGTCATGCACGAATTTGAGATTTTATTTAATGATACTAATGTTTAGTTACAGTATCAACTGGGCACTAATAGCAGTTTCTATAGGCTTTGCAGACTAAGAAAGGCACCGGGTCGAGTCTGAAGATTATTTCACAGATATCTTTGCCTCTAAAAATCCTATCATTTCGGAGGATCTTAAGGTCTCATTCAGAAGGTGGTGAGTGATCAAGAGAATGGAAAACTTACATCTTTGCCATGAAGAGAGAAGATTACACATGCTATTTTTGATATGGTAAACAGGAAAGCTCTGGGTTTAGATGGCATGCTGGCTTGGTTTTCAAAGCTTCTTGAGACATTGTTGGGGGAGGATGGGTTATTTTCTCAAGGCCTTGAACAACATAGGTATATGCCCCATTCCTAAAGAATTCCAAAGCCTCAACAGTGTCCCATTTTAGACCAATAAGCCTATGCAGTGTGATTTACAAGGTAATCTCAAAAATTATTGCGACTAGACTCAGATCACTTCTCGCAAAACTAATCTTTCTGGTCTAATTTGTTTTTGTTCTGCGAAGACATTTCAAAATTATACAAATAAAATAGGGATTAGTTGACATAAATGGAATTTTGAATACTCATCGTATCGTATCGGTTAAAATTATTATACTATTAATTAAATAGAAAAATTAAAAGATCAAATATTTATTAAATAGAAAATTATATTACTATGCATTTACAAATAGGTAAGGATAAACTCAGACTAGTTATTTTTATTTTGAATGCAATAATATATAATTCATTAGAAATAAAAGACTATCTTGCATAAAACCGAGACGAATACAAAATGATACGACAAAATAATGCTTTATAAGAATATAAAAAATGAAAATACGAGTAAATACGTAAATATAAAAAAATATAAAGATTTTTATGTAAATATTAATTATTTTATGAAAGTAATAGAACTTTTATATTTTATAATAAAAATTTAAAATGATTAGGTATGTGATTAATAATTTAAAATAATTAATATAAAAATAAAAATTATAAATAAATAAATAATTTATTAAATATGAAAAATGTGTAATTATAAAAAATAAAAATATTTTTATATAAATATAAATTAATTTAATATATTAAAATATTTTGAAAATGTTTTAAAAATAAAAAATATTTTTAAAATAAAAAAATACTAATTTTAAGGAATTTTCGCGCATCATAATAAAAGATACGCATTCATCTACCAAGGCAGTCCTTTTTTAAAGGAAAAAAAGAAAATAGAAGATTAGGGTCAATTAAAAAAAATGTTTAAAATTTTTCAGAAGAATTTAGTAACTTTATTTATTTATTATTTATACTTTTTACTTTTTGGCTTTAACTTACGCGTATTTAACACACAAATGACGAAGAGACGAACCCAAAAATCAAAATCATCCAAGTTTCTTCCTCCGACGCGTCTTCTTTCTCTCCGCCCCCACTCATGGTTCCACGAAGCACACGTTCTCTCTCTCTCTAAAACTCAAAACCCACAACCAAATCACATAAAACCAACATTCCCTTTCATCAAATCATCAACATAAGTTTATATAGAGAAAAAAATTTCTGAGGGGAGAGAGAGAGAGGTGGGAAGATGTTGAGGGCATTTTCAAGGTGTCTTGGGAGGAGAACAGTGGATGGTTTGTTATGGCATACGGACTTGAAGCCACACGCCTCTGGAGATTACTCGATAGCAGTAGTGCAAGCCAATTCGAGTTTGGAAGATCAGAGTCAAGTTTATACTTCTCCTTTTGCTACTTATGTTGGTGTTTATGATGGTCATGGTGGCACTGAGGCTTCCCAATTTGTGAATAAGAATCTCTTCTCCTATTTACTGAGTAATTCTCGAACAAACCCTAGTTTTGATTTCTTATTTTTTAGTGTGTCATTTTGAAATTTCTATTTTTCTCTCTGTGAATTGGTTAGAGGTTTATTTATTTTCTGTTCTTCATTGCTTGGATGTAACGAAATTGATGAATTTTATTTTATTTTTCTATCTGGGTTTTGTTGTTTGATGTGTATGTGTGATAGTTTTTCATTTTCGACAAATTTCCGATTGTTCTCTCTCTCTCTCTCTCTCATTTGTTCTGTTGCTTCTAAGTTCTGTGTTGCCGATTGGTGTAGTTTTCCTTTCCGGAATTTTAAGGTATGTTTGCTAATGTGTGTATGATGTTTTCTTCGCATTATTTTGCTCTTTCTCTAAAAAAAAATTTTATTCTCTCTCTAGTTTGTAGTTATTATTTCTTAATTAGGATTGAGTTTTGACGAACTGTTCTGTATGGCCAGCATATATTTGGGTTTTATAGATTATCGTTGGTTAATGTTTTTATGATTCTTCTTTTCAATTGCTGATTTTGATCTACGTTGTATTGCTTTTTGGTTGGTTTTCTCTATCTGGTTGTCCAAGATTATGTTTGTTTAATGTGCTATGTTATTTTCTTTTAATCATTTTATATTCTGTTCTGTTCTTTGTTTTATATTGACTATGTACGGGTTTCCTTAACTTAAATGTTCTGTATTACTAATTAGTTTAATTTTTTTGTCTCTCTAGATGTTTTTTGAACCAGGTGTACCATCTGCATACACACAGAGAGAGGCATGTCTTTATTGTTCTCTCTCTCTCTCTCTCTCTCTCCATCCTTGTATGTTATCCCCCAATTGGTGGAAATTTGTTAGGTTTTCTATTACTCGGATGCTATCCAGTAGTTATTCTGTTCATCCATTCTCTAGAGATCTCACGTTATCACATATACCATTTTAATGAAACCATATACATATAGCATGGTCTCTCATGGACTAATGAAAATATATTGCTTCAGAATTTTCGAATGAGCAAGGTGGGTTATCAACAGATGTGATAAAAAGAGCATTTAATGCAACAGAAGAAGATTTTATCCACTTGGTAAAGATGGCACTGCCAGTGAAGCCACAAATTGCATCTGTTGGGTCTTGTTGTCTTGTCGGAGCAATTGCAAATGATCAACTGTACGTGGCAAATCTTGGTGATTCTAGAGTGGTTCTTGGACGGAAAGATTCAAAGGGAGGGAAGAAGAATTCAGTTGTTGCTGAGCGGTTGTCTACTGATCATAATGTAGGGGTTGAGGAAGTGAGGAAAGAGGTCAAGGCTCTTCATCCTGATGATTCGCATATTGTCATGTATACACGAGGTGTTTGGAGAATAAAAGGCATAATTCAGGTATGAGTGGATTCATTTTCTTGCATCATTTGTTTTGCCTTTGTTTTGACATTTGGGTTTCAAAATCATTGATTTTCAAAGTTAAAGGAATCTTTACATGTCGGAAAGAATTTATTTGGTCCCCAGCGTTGATGGGGAGTCATAGGTGAATTTGTGTGAGAAACCTGGTTTGATAAGTTTGATTGGATGTCTCTTGTTCTATAGAAATATGGTGCCTTTGACAATGCAAGAATCTAATATGAGAATGCTTGTCAACATAGATTGAAGTAAACAGAAAGCATGACTAATTTGTTCTCATGGTGTGCCTACTGCCCAGTCATCATCCTTTTTGTTTAGTCTTTCTGCTGGTCAACTTATACCATTTATGATCTATATCGTTAATAATAATTAGAAGAAAAAACCTGTTATTGACAATAGGATCATTGGTTAAACAAAGTTTCGTAGGTCAAATTCTCAAATGTAGGTTACCTTTTCCTTAAAGGAAGCCCATAATTTATATTTATCTTTTTTCACATGAGTTTGCTTTCCAACCTCATGTGGCTTTAGCTGCTATTCTTCCACCTGAAGAAAGCATATTACTGAGTCTGCTTTGTGTCCACTTGTGACCTGGAACTTTACTTCTAAAAGTGAAGATGCTGGAGAAAATAATTGTTTTGATTAATACAACATGCATTATTAAAGAAGACAAAGATAAAATATCTAATTTTATTGGCTCGTGGATATAGTTTAGAAGCGCAAAAGTAGTTATTGCCGTATCTTGTTGTTCTCCGTACTTTATTTTATTTTTCTTTATTTTGCTTTCCTTTAGCTTTATTAAAAGAATTGTCATGGTCAAGAACGCATGGTCATATTTGTTGAGGAAAAATGGGTTTATAACTACCTTATCTGAAAGTACCTTCCACACCTAAATCATATGCCTTAAACTCTTGCCTGATGTGCATCATGCACGATATCTGCATAGTCTTAGTCATATTATATTGGTGCTTTGATACCTTTGCAAGCATATTTTATCTACTCTACCAACAATAGTAAATCTTATCAATTACTTTAGGCTAGCTAGTCTGAAATTGTAAGGTTATGATTCACACGCATCTTTTGCAAAAACTGAGAGTTAGATTGCTTAGTTGTTTTTTTCCTGATTTAAACTTTTTGGTGCTTTTGGTGGATGTTACTTTATCCCTTGATGCTAGGTTTCTTATGCGGTCTCAGCACAAAGACATGATGCTAGATACTAGTCTGAACACTTTATGCCTTTTCAGGTATCAAGGTCAATTGGGGATGTTTATTTGAAGAGACCGGAATTCAATAGAGACCCAATTTTTCAGCAATATGGGAACCCTGTTCCTTTGAAAAGACCTGTCATGACATCTGAACCCTCAGTTCTTTGTAGAAAGCTTAGTTCACAAGATTTGTTCTTGATATTTGCATCAGATGGATTGTGGGAACAATTGAGTGATGAGGCGGCAGTAGAGATTGTTTTCAAAAACCCAAGAGCTGTAAGTTGTTGACCTTTGCTTTGTTTGGAAATCTTGTGTCAATCCACAACATTAGATATATTTTCTAGTTCTGACACTTCCTGAGCAATTAAAAAGACAGAAATGAAAATGTTTCAATAAGAGGAATTTGATACCCATTTTAGAACAAAACAAAAACTAGGCTTAATTGCTGTTGCTCAATATCTATTATGGTCCCAATGAAGAGCTTTTTCTCAAATACTCATCCAAATGACCGAAATCCTAGCTTGTTTATAAGTTCAAATCTTACCTGCTCCCCGTTGTCAAGCCCCGTCCCCCCCCCACCCCCCCAAAAAAAAAGAAAAAAAAAAAAACTTTATTATGTTCCTTCAAATGAAAGGATACGTTTTGTAAGACTAATGTTGATATTCTTGCAGGGAATAGCTAAGAGATTGGTGAGAGCAGCCCTTCAGGTGGCAGCAAAGAAGAGAGAAATGAGATATGAAGACATAAAGAGAATAGAAAAGGGTGTAAGGCGGCATTTCCATGATGATATCACAGTGGTAGTCATATACCTTGATCACAACAAAAACCGCTCCAGGGATATGTTTAAACATGGTACAGGTAACTTCACCAAATCGCCAGTCGACATCTTCTCCCTTAATGCAGATGAGGAAGTAAATCTATTACCCAGAGTTACCTGAAAGGGAAACTGATTGAAGTTGAACTCGACACACTGACTTAATCAGGAGATAATTATTTTTCTTATAGCAACACCAAAACTGGTTGGCAGATTGAATGGAATGGTTTCAAAAAGTGGGTTCTGTAAATAATGGAGTTGGGGATGAGTGCAGACTGCTGCAGAACAGAGGCTTGGTGATAGATGGTGGATGCAATTTTGTAGATAATGGGGTCACTGATGGTGCTGATGAGAAGAGAAGCTGTCTTCATTATGCCGTTGTCGATCCTTCCATATTCTGCTTGATTGTTTTTTGAGCTTGGGATACTTAAAAACCATTTTCTTTCCCCTTTTGATTTAATTGAATGATAAGCTTTGGTTTGATCTGTTGTTTGCATTGGATTGATTCTCTTTTGTTTTTGGTGGAAACCTAGCCCGGCTTAATCATGAATGTATATAGAACACAGGAAAACAGTTTCCCATTTGCTTCTTATAGTAAATTTCATTTACATGGTCAATAAATTTCATTTACGTGGTCAATAATTTCACCCAACACTTTAACAGATGAAATTTATACCCTTGATTGGTTTAGAGTGTATCATCATCAGTAAGTTCTTTCAATTTTAAATTAGATGTTGATTTTAAATTTTTTTAAAAAAATGTTAATCTCATTAATCTAATTGTACGTGACATTCTATAATATTTGAATTTTAACAGATTATAAAATTTTTTTAAAAAATATTAACAACACCGATTAAGAAATTTTAATATTATATATATATATATATATATATATATATATTTATATTATTTTTGTATTATTTATTCAAGCAATAACAAGAGGCATTTGTCAAAAAATAATTAATTATTATCATCGATTTAAAAAATTGAGATGGAATGTGAAAAATGGGAAAGCGGTGTTGGGACTTGGGAAAGTGAAATTGGGGGGAAGAAACAGAAAGACGTAATCTGAATCGAAGAATGAACTCCGCAAGTAAGTTAGTAGCTGAAACCGTGTGGAAGGAAATTCAATCGAATCATTCAGGTCTCCCTCTCTCTCTCTCCCTCTCTCTGCTCTTACCTTTTCATGTACTGGGAACTCATATTTTTGTATTCAATTTGACAATGTGGTATATCGAATGAAACGAAGCAGTAACAAGTGATCAACTCTCCATGTTCGTCTCTCTCTCTCTCTCTCTCTCTTATTTTGACAAAAAGGATTTTGTTGAAAGGGTTTATTCAGCAAAATTTGGAATAATCTTTGTGGATACGAATGATCAGATTGCATTTTTTGTTTGGGAAAAACTTTGAGAAGGCTACGAGGATTGTTGATCAAAAAGGGGTTAAGCGAATTTCAGGCATTCCCAGTGGTCGCTCCATTTTTCAGGTATGTTTTATGCCCCCTTCTTAAATTTGCATTTCATTTTGATTTATGATTTTCTTTTTAATTCTTTTTGGTCGAATTTGTTCATACATTTGTGATGTTAGTTTGTTGATATTTCGAAGATGTCAGTAAAGGTAATACCGATCTATTATTATTCATGGAGATATACCGGGAAATACTCTTGTTTGAACAATTTAGACATTTTGATTCGACAATCGAGAGAGAGAGAGAGAGAGAGAGAGAGAGAGAGAGAGAGAGAGAGAGAGAGAGAGAGAGAGAGAGAGAGGGAGGGAGTTGAGACCCGTCATTGTGGTGTGTGGGGATGTTAGATGTATGTGCCTCACCGGGCAAACAGAAACACAGGGATTAAGGAAGAGTACATTCCACTTAATAGCATAAACTTTGGGTATATTACAACTCCTAGGATACCCCAATTAACAATTAACATGGCCATGATATTAGTTTAATTTTTCCAAAATTCTGTGAAGTTGTTATTCTTTTTCAAAATCTGTATGTATGCTGTTATATGAAGACTTGAAGGTTGGTGAATCAAGTGGTCACACCCAGGTTAAAGAAAATGAGCCAAAGTTTCAAGTTTCGGATTATACTCATTTCTGAAGCAGTGACCAAAACACGTTAGTCTTGCAAATCCCCCTCTCTTGGAACAGTGATGACATAGTCTTGACTAAGAAACAACCTATGACTCCAAGTCCTACTACTAATTATGGCTAAAATAGCTGCTAAACCTTATAGGTGGGGGTAGGAAATGTTGTCGTCCTATACATATATCTGCATACAAAGAGAAGACAATGAAAATGAGACCTTTCATTGGAGCTGACACATAGATTCTTCGAATAAATAATGTTCATTGGCCTTGTGCAGCGAATTTCTTAGTGATAAATACAGGTGAAGATGTGGGTGCCAAGCCTGATAATTTTATTGAAATATTTTTCAATGACTGAAGTGCTTAAGATTGGATGTTCACAAAAACATGCCACTTATCAATTTGGGTCTAGCTCAAGCCAAATCTGTGCTGGACTGGAGTCTTGAAAATTGCCCATTTTGGTTTTTGAACCTGTGTTTTCTGGTTTTTGGGTATGTTTAGGTTATGGGAGAGTCAAAGAGGAAGGAGGACTACTATTGCTTCCCAGAACATTATTGTGCCTGCTACTCATTTTTCTATGATGTTGTAAACAAAGGTGAACAACTTTGTGTAAGTATTGGTTAGTAGCTGGTTACTGAGTTTAGTTCTGCAAGTCTGTCTCAGACGCACACTAAAAATGAAATTATTGTACTTTGGCATCTGCCATGCCTGATTGGTCTTTCCTCCCTAGTGTAAGCATCAATTAGCTGCAAGACTTGCTGAAGCAATTGGAGCATGCACTGATCTGAAGGTGTCTGATGAGGAACTAGCAATATTACTGTCCAAACTCTGATGTGGTTGGCATCTGCTGTAGCTTGCCTTTTCTCTTGATAAGGTAGGAAACTGGGCTCATTGCCACTTGATTCTGAATATTGATTGTAGTGTATTAAATTTTCATAGGGTTGATTATTGGATTTTACACCTGTTTATATTACAAGCATGTATATTTTCACCCAAGAAAATAATACAGGTTCACCTCCAGATTCTTTGCTTCTGGAGTTTCAACCCAGTTGCTAGTTTTGAATAGTCATGGACTTCATATGCTTTGTTCATGTATGCTTTTTGATATTGCATTATGAGCCCCTTTTCCCTCCTCATTTTAAGACTATCTGGAATAATCAGATTGATACAGGAGGTAGCGGGGTAAATCTTGATGTTACTAGTTATTAGTAGACCTGAGCATGACTGGGCTGGGCTTTTGCATGACTGGGGGGGCGCAATCCCAAACTTGGCCCTGACAAATCTTGGACAGACTGAATTTTAAATTTGGTCTAAAAGGCAGGCCAAGCATGGCAATGCAGGCCCTGGCAGGCCGCCTGGCCATGCTAAAGTCTGCCCACTAGGCTAATAATGCAAATGTGTGTACTCAGATACTGGTAAATCTAATCCCTGCTGTTGATGTCAAGAAAGTTTAGCTGCACATCTGTAATGTACAGATCCATATATATTGATAGTCATCAATTCAGAGGAGCAAAGCATGTGGATTGCTATCATTTTGCTCACCCTAATGGTAAACTTAAAATAACACATCCATTGTTTTTACTTGTTATGAACACCCTAAATTGACGTATTTCAGTTCACAAACGTGCATTTGAGACTTGCACATGCATCCATAGCCAGTGCAGTTTAGTTAGTATATTTCTTGGTAGACTCCCTTCCCCTGAGCAACTCTCTCTCTCTCTCTCTCTCTCTCTCTCACAGACACCCACACACAGAGTTGCTACCCTTAAACCCCCATATCATGGCTTCGAGTGTTACATTTTGATCTTGCGCTTGCCATGGGAAATTCTTATATAGTATTGGCAGTAGTAATATTCCCGATATTACTCGCGTAGGATTTAGTTGTTTTGATAAATTATAAAACATGGCTTGTCCAATACATATCTGGAACTCTCTGGGGTCTTTAGGTACCTCTTCTCTTGTGGTGCATGTTATCTCTTATTTGGAGCAATGGGATGGGGATGAAGGTTGTTGAGTTTTAAATTCATAAGCAGGACACTTGATATTAGCCACTGAGTTAGCTAGTGGTTTTTAAGCTTCAATGATCAAGGGGGCCATTCGATTCACCAGCAGAATTTCCCCTTGTAGGAGCAGAATATACTTGTGGCAGAAACTAATTTTGTAGGATCTATAAGCATGATTGCAGACGATCAATTAAGTCACTGTTATGTCGAAGGGCAAATGCTATTCTTCATTAGGATACAAATGTATATATGTATTAACAATGCTCTGTGGGCTTCATGCATAGGGTGTGTCTTATTTTTTTTTTATTGTGGACCATAACATATGCTTGGCTGTTGCTTTGACAAGCAATACACAGATCAACCGATAGTTGGTTCAGTGAAATGAGATATTAGGTCTCTTAATTAAATTTTGGGTTTGAAATTTAGAAATGAAAAAAATTACATTGAGAGAGTCACCCTCTATAATCTAACTGACATTCCGAATGACAGCCAGATTAATGTAATGCCAAACCAAAGCCAAATTTAATTTCCATGAATCCAAAAAGCGAAAAACAGATGCCTAATTTTGCATTTAAGTTGTGGAGCTAACTTTATACGGTTTTTTTTCATAATATTGGGGAAAAAATTTCGTAATTATAAAAATGTGGCCCTTTTTTTCAAAAGTACCGACTTCAAACTCGATTTTGTCAATTTTGAGTTTATGTTTGTCCGCATTTCATCGCCTTGTGAGAATTTAATTTCATGAAAAAAAAATATGAAGTCAAGGTTTCGCTCTCTCTCTCTCCTCGGCTCCCTCTCTCTCCACGTCCCATCTCCCTATCTCTCCTTGCTTTTAATGCTTGATCTTTTCAAGCATTAAATGCCTCTCTCTCTCTCTCTCTCTCTCCCCCTGTCTCCTTGCTTTTTGTTTTTTCTTTACATCTTGCCGGTCAGTGAAATATGGGTAAACATCAACTCAATATTAGCAAAATCGATTTTAAAGTCGAGGTAATCAACCTCAACATCAATATCTTTGAAATGGCCACATTTATGTAATTTTGAAATTTTTTTTTCAACATTCTGGGAGATAACCCAGCTTTATACAGTATGCCTGCAGAGAAACCATTAACTTTGGTCTAATGCTGGTCAAGATGTATTAACAATGCTCTGTGGGCTTCATTAGTTGGGTTTTTTTTTTTTGTTTTTTTAATTGTGGACCATAATGTATGCTTAGCTATTGCTTTGACAAGCAATATATATATCAACGAATAGTCGATCTAGTGAGACGAGATGTTAAATTTTTTACATAAATTTTGGATTTAAAATTTTAAAATGAGAAAGAGAAGAACCGTTCTATAAAATATTTGAATCTAGCTGACATTCTATATAACAGCCAGATTAGTGTAATGCCAAACCAAAGCCGAATTTGATTTTCATGAATCCAAGAAGTCAATAACAGACGCCTAGTTTTGCATCAAGGTGTGGAGCTAACTTTATATGGGTTATTTTTTAGAATATTAAGAAAAATTTTGAAAATTACAAAAATGTGGCCCTTCTTTTCATCCAAAAGTATTAATGTCGAGACCGGTAATCTCGACTTTGAAGTCCATTTTGCCAATTTTGAGTTCATGTTTGTCTGCATTTCACTGCCTTGCGAGATTTAAAAAAAAAAAATTGAAGTCGAGGTTACTCTCACTCCCTCTCTTTCCTTGTCCCGGTTTTTTTCCAACAGGTGTCTTTTTTAAACAAAATTATGGAAATTGGGTGTTTTTTATTGAATTTCCAAAATTAGTAATTTTGAGATCTATGATCGCGCTTTCCAGAAAGCGGCATCACGGATCACTCTTTCATGTTTTTTTTTTTTTTTTTTTTTTTTTTTTAATTTTAAATTATTATTAAATAATTAAAAATTAACTAAAATTATTAATAAAAAATTAAACTTTAAACATTAATATTAATCAATATTATTAAAAAATTAAAATTAACCAATATTAGTAAAAATTAATTAAAAATTATCAAAAATTTAATCAATAATTAAAAAATTGTTAAAAAATTAATTAAAATTAAAAAAATTAAATATTATTATTAATAAAAAATATATAATAAAAATTATTATTATTATTTTGTTAATAATTAAGAAAATTATTAATAATTTTTTAATTAAAAAGAAAATATAATCAATAAATTTTTATTAATTAATTAATAAATTTTTATTAATTAAAAATTAATAAATAATTAGAAAAAAATTATTAATTAAAAAAGAAAACATATTAATAATAAAAAATTATTATTAATTTTTAATTAAAAAATATAATCAATAAATTTTTATTAATTAACCGTAGAAAATGTTTTGAAACGGGTGTGTTTTTGCTATGAAAAAATGAGCCACTGGTCCAAACATAATTAACTCTTTTTTAATTATTGATAAATTTTTTTTTATCAATTTTCTAATCACTTATTTATTTCTAATTAATAAAAATTTATTAATTATATTTTCTTTTTAATTAAAAAATTATTAATATTTTTTTAATTATTAAGAAAATAATAATAATAATTTTTATTATATATTTTTTTATTAATAATAATATTTAATTTTTTTTTTAATTTTAATTAATTTTTTAAATCTTATCGGTAGTGAAATCCAGATAAACATGAACTTGAAGTTAACAAAATCGAGTTCAAGGTTATCCATTTCCATATCAATATCAATATCAATATCAATACTTTTAGAAGGAAAAGAGGGGACACTTTTATGTAATTTTGAGAAAACCCAGCTTTACATAGTGTGGCGGCAGAGAAACCATCAGCTTTGGTCTAATGCTGGTCAAGATGAATGGCTTTGATTGTCCCAAAATGTTGGCCGACAAATGTAGGAATCATGAGATCAATCATCTTCATGTTGGTATGCAAAATCACAAAATAAAACCATTAAGATGCAAAAATCCACCCTCCCAATGTAAATTATGACACAATTGCACCAACATAGACTTTGGAAATCAAATACTGTATGTATTACATTAGAGATGTGGCTAAATACTGTATCATATCAATCATCTTTGGCAAGTAGTATTAAAAGACACAACTGGTCACAACAATTGCAGCTTGTGAGAAAAGATCTTACAATATATTTCCAACTTTCATATTGGTTGGTTGTTGGCAAACATATTTGATATAAATTATATTTTATCAAAACATTTGTGACTCAATAATTATATTCAAAATATTTGATTTACGAACTATTACCATAAATGATCGAGTTATTTGACGTTTCTATGTTAATTCTTTTTTATATTACATTTTATATTAAAATTTATTGATATAATGACTATTTTATAGTATTCACAATTTATTTTATTTTTATCTGATAGCAAACTATTTTTTTTTTTTTTTACAATTTTATTTAGCATCGAGTACAATTAGTAAATAATGCAGGATTTATAAGTAAACATTAAATTTCTTTTGTATAAGCGACAAATTGAAAATTTTTCGTACCGAAAAATATCAGATAATCTTAATTAAAATAATGTTGAATTTTCAAGTGAGGCTAAAACCCAAAAAAAGCTTTATATGGACAGGTCGGTATAGTTACAATAATTTCTGATTTGCTTGTAAGCATGTAGTTGAGATTGAAATGCATGATTTATAACTTCCAAGTATGCTACAATATAATTGAAATTTTCCAACAAAGTGGATCAACTTCTTTATGGAGAGATTTTCTTTTATAACAATGGAGATTTTTTATATGTAATTTTAGAATTGTATCAATTTTGATTATTTTTTTGGCTGATATTAATGACAAAATTTTATCCAAAAAAAAAAAAAAATCAACCTTTATCATATATAGCTCAAATTCTACCCACCATTTTGCGTCTACTCCTAATCCCAGCAATAGTCAAGTCCATAACAGTCCACACCGTAGTTTACATCATAATTTGTGGGAAATTTGGTAGTCTGAACCCACATGGAAAGAGAAATGGTTGGATTATGCAACACTTTATGACCTATCTTTCTTTTTCCCTAAATGTTTGCAATAGAAAAGCAGCCTGCCTTGACTTGCTCATAGCGATTATCTCGGGGGAACACTTCCTAAGTCTAGATGGAAATTAACATCTAATTATTTATAGGGAAGGAACAATATCAATTCCATAAGATATTATTAAAAACATGGAGTTTAATGTTAACCAAAGCCAGGCATAAGACTCCAAAACATATCAAACAAGATGCCCTGCCCCTGCTTCTCGCAGATGGAGTTTAATGTTAACCAAAGCCAAGCATAAGACTCCAAATCATATCAAACAAGATGCCCTGCCCCTGCTTCTCGCAGACTCTTCTGATGCTGCGATCGAGCCCCATAGTTGCAGTCCTGGAGCAATAGCCATAAGAATAAAGCATAAAGCGATGCCCACTGATTGTTAGATGCATTATTTTGAGAATAACTCTTGCAATATCCGTATATGCTTTTCTAGTGATTAATTATCACAGTTTCCTAGCCCTTGAAAATTCGTACTGCTGCGGGTTGGGGACAAAAATGAAACATCTGCTCGGCCATTCCCCTCCCCCCTCGATTTTTAAAAATTTTTTCTTGGGAATAAAATTTGAATCTCTCTACAAAAAAAGTGGTGACTCCTCCAAATATTTAAAACAATAAAATTTTTATGTTTTAAAAGTTTAAAATAATATTATATTTAATATTTGAGTTTTATGTGGTCTAATCGAAATACTCTAAAATTTAAAATATATGTATATGTACATATATATATTGATACATAATTTTAAAGAATATATTTTTATTTTTTTACTTTTCTAAAAATGATATTTCTATTCTTTTGTCTATCCATTAATTGCCCCCAAGGAAGGGAAAAAAAATTGACTGCCATAATAATGCAATTAATAATTGTTGATAAGAGCAAACAAACATTTTTTAAATATCCATTGAAAATCTAAACCAACATGCTCTTATACAATTTTTTTTTTCTATTTTTATGTTGATGTCGTGAACAACTGATATTTTTATCAAGTCTTTATCTACTATATATTATATTTTTCTCATCTTCACAATTTTTTATCAAAGTTTTTATCTACTATATAATATTTAGTTATGTCCTAACTTAATTAATATTATTTTCATAATTCTATTATTTTATTTTAAATATAATCAATATTCTATTTGTACAATATTGAGAGAATATATCAAATTTATTTGGTTTGAGTGGTCCGACACTTTACTCCTTTAACCAGAGGTTTTGAGTTCGGGTCCTGAGAATGAAAAAAAAAAAGATTTGAGAGAGTCAACCCTTAAATGAGTCCCACAGTGTTCAGACCGGATTAGTCGGGTAAAACCCGAATACCGATCGATGAAAACAAAAAAATATTGATGAGAATAATGTCCATCATTAGAGTTAGGATTTGAAATTTGTATATAGTGACTTTCTTTTCATAAAAGTTTAATTCTAATTTAATAAAAATATAGATTTTTCTTTCAATCAAAATTTTCTCTCGAGTTTTTTTTTTCCTAGTGGATTTCAGTTTTCTATATTTTCTCGTTCAGAAATTCAAAAAGACAGACAAAGAAATAGTTACAAGAGAAAAGACAATCGAGTCTTTTTTTGAAAAAGGTTATCGACCATTCAGATAATAACATGAAATAAAAAATTCATGATTTTTTTCCTAATCAAGAATAATTTTCTTAAAAGCGTAGAGTATAATTTTCATAAATTATTTATTTTGTTAAATATTTTTATATTTTTAATTAAAATTATATGAATTTTTAATATATTTTTATTTTATAATTTTTATTAATTATTGTTTTACGACCTCCCTAAGAAAAATTTTCTGGCTCTGCGAGTTTTAAATTCGCAAGGTGGACACTTGATATTAGCCACTGAGTCAGCTAGAGGTTTTTAAGCTTCAATGGTCGAGGAGGCCGTTCGATTCACCAGCAGAATTTCCCTTCTAGGATCTGGCAGAAACTAATTTTGGAGGAGCCGTAAGCATAATTGCAGACGATCAATTCAGTCAGTGTAATGTAGTGGGGCAAATGCTATTCTTCATTACGATACAAATGTATATGTGTTAACAATGCTCTGTGGGCTTAATGCATAGTTTTTTGTATTCAAAATTGTAGACCATTACGTATGCTTGGCTGTTGCTTTGACAAGCAATACATACGAGTGGTTGTGTTCTTTCTATAAAGGAAAAAGGTTTGCAAAATCAAAAATTATCTTCATTTTGGGGGGATGAAAATTAGTTAAATATTTGTACCTCATTAGCGGAAAATTTGTTAATATTTTTTTCCCTAATTTTGCTTTTATGTATTTTTTAAAATTTTGTTTCCTCCCCTTTTATATTGTCTCGTATTTTTAAAATTTTTATGCATCCTCTCTGTTGGAGTTGAGTTGAGACCAAGGGCGCTTGGTCACCGGAATGAAGACCAAGGGCAAACGGTGACTTGAGTAATTCGATTCTCATTCCTGCATAAACAAAATGGTAGAAAGTCGATTTAGTGAAATAGGTTTTAAATTTTTTAATCAAATTTTGAATTTAAAATTTAAGATTAAAAATACTAAGTTGAGAGAGCCGTCCCTTAAATAGGATCTCATAAATATTTAAATTAGATTAATTAAAATATGATTCTAAATACTGATAATATAAAAAAAAAATGAAAGACTCAAGATGGGCCTTGTCTTTCTTCCGTCACCACTCATGCACTTCTCTCTGCTGCTAATAAAATAAACATATTAATTTAATGTTCAAAACTCCATCACACAAGTTTATTGGACATAATTATCTTTAAATCTTAGATTGAAGAAAATGTGAAGAATGTTTAAATGGACAAAATTAATATTACAAGTTTGAATAACTACAAAATAAGTATTCATTGATTTTCTGTAAAAAATTCACTTTTTCATATTTTTCTGGGTTCATATTTTCAAAAATTTTTTGAAATTACTCTTTTTTTTAATCCATTTGCTAATTTGAGGGCATCTAGTCTAGGCACCGAAACACTAGTAGGGAATAATATAACATTGCATTTGCTCAGGGCAATTTTCAAACGAGAGAGAGAGAGAGAGAGAGAGAGAGAGAGAGACAATGCATTTAGTGTTTCTATGTTAATTTTCTTTTATATTATATTTTATATTCAAATTTATTGATATAATGACTATTTTATAATATTCACTATTTATTTTACTTTTATTTGATAACAAACCACTTTTTGCAATTTTATCCGGCATGGAGTACAACCAGTAGATAATGTATTTCTTTTGTATAAGCGATAAATTGATAACTTTTTTTTTTTTTTTGGTAATGGAAAGTATCAGATAATTTTTGTTGAACTAATCTTAATTTTTTCAAGTGACGCTACCCCCCCCCCCCAAAAAAAAGGCTTTATATGGACAAGTTGGTATAGTTACAATAATGTCTCATTTACAATAATTTGGCATGGTCTGTTCCCCCATGGAAAGAGAATCAAACAAGTTTCGGAAAATAAAGCAAAAGGCAAACCGAAGAAATGGTTCACCACTTTATGATTTCATCTTTCTTTTTCCATAAATGTTTACATCAGAAAAACAGCCGGCCTTGACTCGTTCCCAGTTACCAGAACTCTTCCCAGTTCCCAGCCCATTAAAGTGAGAAAGCACAAGGTTGTTTCCTAGCCATCGAAAATTCCTACCACGTATGCTGCGGGTTGGAGAAAAAATGATACTTGACTTGAAAAATTTTAGCCTCCCAAATACAAAGTCAGAGTCAAGTCATGAATGAATTTGTGGAAAATTTTAGCCTGGCCTATGTACACATGAAAAGAGAGCAAAAATTTTACAAAGAAATTTTGTTATACTCTCTCTCTATATATATCTCTCTCTTCTCCCGTAAGTGTCATATACTGTTTTCATACTCCACTTGTTAAGATGCTGATTTCAGACAAGAGCAATATAAAACTCGCAGTATTTCTTTTTCTTGTTAGTGTTGTGCACAACATCAATCCTTGTTCCTCTGAAGATGCTGGCACACGGTCGAACAATAATAAAGTGTTGTGCATTGGGAGCGAGAGAGCGGCACTGCTAAGCTTCAAGAAGGATCTCATAGATCGGGCAAACCGACTTTCCTCATGGAATGCTACGGCTGAACCTGATTGTTGTAAATGGGCTGGTGTTGTCTGTAGCAACTTCACAGGCCATGTGCAAGAGCTTCGTCTCGGTGTTCTTCCAGATGATTATGGGCTAGAGTCTTATGCAACTGATCCTGATTATGAAGCTTATGAAAGGGCACAATTGAGTGGCGACATCAATCCTTCTCTCCAGAATTTGAAGCATCTGAGGGTCCTGGACTTAAGCTATAATAATTTCAATGGGATTTCAATTCCTACCTTCATTTGCTCTCTGCTGAGTTTGCAACATCTCAATCTATCTGGGGCTGGTTTCGGAGGTATCATTCCTTCCCAAATTGGAAATCTCTCAGGTTTGCATTCTCTCGGTCTTGCATCATTAAAGCCTTATAATTTGTTGACTATTAAGGATGATAATCTTCAATGGCTTTCCGGTCTCCCTTTGACACGGCTACAACTGGATGGAGTGGATCTCAGTGGTGTAAGAAACTGGCTATGGATAATGAACTCATTCTCTTCTCTTCTGGAGTTGCGATTGTCATTTTGTGCACTATATCACTCCTCTTCTCCTTTTCCTCACACTTTGAATTTTTCTTCTTCGCTTATCACTCTTGACATTTCTCTCAACAACTTAGGCCCTTCGGTTCCAAGTTGGATTTTTAATCTCCATAGTCTTGTGTCTCTAAATTTAGGATATAATAGTTTTGAAGATGTCATTCCAGTTGGCCTTCAAAACTTGACACTTTTGACCTCCCTTAATTTGGAGTCTAATCAATTCAATTCCACAATACCTGAAAGCTTTCACAAATTCACCCATCTTGAATTTCTTAGCATTTCAACCAACAATGTAAAAGGGCCCATACCAGGTGGATCATTGTCGAGTCTTTGCCATTTGAAGACAATTGATTTGTCTATGAATAATATTAGGGAAAATGTGTCAGAAGTTTTCGAAGGTTTAGTAGGAGGATGTGCATCTCATAGTCTCCAAGAGTTAATTTTAAGTGACACTCAACTCTTGGGCCCTTTAACAAACAGGTTAGGACAATTGAAAATTCTTCGGCAATTGGATCTTTCTTCGAACTCAATTTCAGGTCCTATTCCTGAATCAATAGGACAATTGACCTCTTTGAAAGCATTATATTTGCATGATAATCAGCTTAATGGATATCTCCCCCAAAGTCTTGGGCACCTTTCACAGTTGGAGAGTCTTTGGATTGCAAATAATAAGCTGGATGGAATTGTTTCAGGAGTCCATTTCAGCAATCTTTGCAATTTGAAATTGCTCATGGCATCAGAAAACTCTTTGATATTAAATGTGAGTCGTGATTGGATCCCTTGTTTTGAACTTGAATATCTATATATGAGTGGTTGGAAATTGGGCTCTCAATTTCCCTTGTGGCTTCAATCACAAAAGGATCTTTCCCACTTGGACTTATCAAGCACCAGAATTTCAGATAGCATTCCTATGTGGTTTTGGAAATTGTCTGCAAACATTAATGTTGTGATTCTTGCTGACAATCAAATATATGGCCAAATTCCAAACATTATCTATAGCCACATTGCCGGTTCCAGCATCGACCTCAGCTCCAACCAATTCGGTGGTCCATTACCTATCCTCTCTTCAAATGTGGCAGGGTTAGATCTTTCAAATAACTCATTCTCTGGCGATTTAACCCACTTCCTTTGTCATAGAATTGAGGAACGTTATCTACTTGAAGTTTTAAATCTTCAAAACAATAATTTGTCTGGAGATGTTCCTGATTGTTGGATGTCTTGGCCAATGCTAAAGGTGATTTGGTTGGGAAACAACATATTTACCGGACAAATTCCAGAATCGATGGGATACTTGAGATACCTAAAGTCATTGCACCTAGAAAATAACAGCTTTAATGGGCAGCTACCCTTGTCTTTACAAAATTGTTCGGAGTTAATGACTCTTGATCTCAGAATGAATTCCTTTGTTGGAAAATTACCAATATGGGTCGGACAATGTCTTACGAACATGGAATTTCTCATCATTCGCTCAAATAGGTTTGAAGGTGAAATTCCTAAGGAGCTTTGTCACCTCACTCAACTTCAAATCTTGGATATTGCATATAACGATTTTTTTGGAGAAATTCCAACTTGTTTCAAGAATTTTACAGCCATGACCTCTCGTGGCAAATTTGGGCACCTTCTTTTCTATAGCGGCACCCTATTTTTTGGGGAGGCAGAAAACATACTAGTCATGATAAAAGGAATGGAGCTTTTATATGAAAGTAGTCTTGGTCTTGCAAGCTACATGGACCTTTCAAGTAATAATTTGTCTGGAAAGATACCAAATGAGCTTATGGGTCTCTCAGCATTACGATCATTGAACCTATCCCGAAATCATTTCAGTGGAGTAATCCCAGAGAAGCTTGGTGATCTGAGTTCGTTAGAATCTCTTGACCTCTCCTGGAATCAACTTTCTGGTGAAATTCCACCGGCCATCTTGAATCTAAATTTTTTGAGTCACTTGAATTTATCACACAATAATTTGTCTGGGAAAATTCCATCAGGGATACAGCTAGGAGGTTTTGACCCTTCCAGTTTTTTGGGAAACAATCTTTGTGGACCTCCTCTCACAACTAGTTGTGCCATTGATAATACGGTGGCACCACCTCCTACTATCAGTGCTCCGGGTAATGAAGATGACAATGAAAATTATTCAGTGTGGTTTTATTTGGGTTTGGGATGTGGATTCGTGGTGGGGTTTTGGTGTACCTTTGGTCCTATATTATTCAAGAAATCTTGGAGAGTGGCTTATTTCAGGTTTCTGGCTCACATATGGGAGAAGCTTTCTGTTGTTGTGATTGAATGTAAGGTATTTTTGGCATGATTCTAAATGTTGTACCCTTATGTAATGTATGATCATTTTCTCTGTTCCTACTCTATATGTAAAAAACCTATGCAAGAGTAGCAAATCCAACTATTAGAGTTTTTTATGCTCACTGATTATTAAGAACTTGCAAAAGCACACCTCCACATGCCAAACGCGGGATACAGATCCAAATTCTTTTGAGAAACAGAAGAAAGAGAACAAAGTCCTAGAATAGTTTCTGTAAGAATTCAAAGTAAGTCCCCATAAAGCATAGGGAAAGAAGCAAAATTTTATTTAAAAAAAAAAAAAGAAAGAAGAAACTACTATGATCTTTTGTACCGGTACAAAATAGCAAATCAGTTTCAAAAGGAAAATGCTATTTCTCACAGTTAAGAGTGGCTATTATTTTCTCAAAGCTTGATATATTCCGATAAGTTTCGACACACTTTTAAAAAGACTTAAATTTTTATTTTTGCTACAATCAATAAAAAAATATTTATATAACTATGATAAAATCAAAGTTACTCTTAATTATAATAAATATCATATCCAAAATTCGGAACACAACACACCACCAAACTCGAGATTCTACAAGAGTTATAGTTTTTTCTTTCTTTATTTTTTCAGTGTTTTGGTTTTGAGAATATGTAAAATATCCATCGCTGTAATTTAATGTAAAGGATTCTTCGCAGTAATGTCTTTTGCTTTTAGTTAAACACAACTTCTCTTCTCTGCTTTGATTTGCTTAATTCACTAGGAAAGAGCAGCATTTCTTCCCAATTACCAAACCATGCCGTTTTGAGCTTCAGAGACACTGCCCGAGATTAGACCAACATCGGCAATGGTCAAAATACGGGCAATACTGTCTCTTTTTCTGATGCAGAAAAATAAATATGGTAAATTAATTGCTAATATTCGGTCTTTGTGATATTCAAACCAAACTGGCAGCAGCAGTTGAACCATACCAGAAAAGCTCAAACAGGCCTTAAAGCACACCGCCAAAGTTGGCAGTGGTAGTCCAGTTGCAAAAATACTCTGGGAAGTGTTTTCTACAGTTTTTCTTTGTTATGTGTAGACATGTCCTGCAAGTTCAGAAGGGATGGGTATCGTCTCCTCCTAGAAGATTACAGTTCAAAATCTTAAATATAAAAGGCTTGTGTTGAACGAGTAAAAAAGACTTCTATCTTTCCATATCAAGAGCTTGAAAATTTTTCTCTTCATTTCCTATATTTTTCTATAGGGTAAAGCTATTTTCGAACTCTTGATTTTGTCTATCTCAAACTAGACGGTGCATAATATAATTAACCAAAAAGCTATATTACATAGTCTTTTAATAAAATAAATTGATCCATTTGATGTGTAAATGTTACATCGAGGCAAAATCATATGAATAGCATAAAACAAACAAAATAATTGCAAATTGAACCAAGTTAAGATTTTTCAAAGAAGCCCTATACCAGACCTTTTTTCAAAATAATGCCTTTGAAATTTCTCTCACTTGCCACCATCAACCAAGCAGTTAAACCATTGACTGCCAATAATAGTGAATGCGGGTGTGGGGTGATCCAAATGCATGCCCCTTTTCCTCTGTTATCTTTACCATCCAAGATCGTATCAAGCCCCCAAACAGCATAGCAGAAATCAGCAAAAATATAACATCTCCACCATTATCGGCACAACCCTGTCAAGCTAAAGAAGGCCGGTCCAAGAGATTAGTCCACAATCACCAGCCTATTTTTTACTCATTTGCATTCTGTGACTTGTGATGAGGCTCTAACTGACATCAGAATTTCAAAATGTTGGCATGGAATCGTCAATATCTTCTGCATTGTGGTTAACAAAAACACAAATACAGTAACATGGATGCCATATGATCAGTCACCATTAACCTTGAAACAAGTAGGCTGCTTATAAACATTTAAACCATTCAAGAATGAACCAAAACGCAGGTATTCAATTCAGGTTTCTGCTAAACTTTAACACCTAAAAATTACATACTTCTCAAGATGATAATATCACCAACACTGAGAAGCTATGATTCTCATCTGAAGTTCTGGTACTTTTGTTTCATGCAGGCCCCTGAAAGGGAAACTACTGTATTTGAAGACTCAAAATTTTATAAGCCTATGTATTAGGTTGCAAGCATACACATTATAATATAACATGAGTGCAAAAATATACCGTGAAGCAACGCTAACAAAGTAGAAGTTCGTAAGCAGACTGCCATGTACAAAAGAACTTCTGCAATTAATTTTTCTAATTCAAAATCCACTTACAAACGGTAGATGGTGTTCGCTTGAGAAAATGAGGATTGATCAAACCAGCAATCTCAACGAATCCAACATAGACTTTTCCACCAAAGAATTTCTTCAGCTTCTTCTCACAGACTATAATCTTCTTGTTCTCAGGATCCTAAAAAAAAATATAAAGAACCAGGTAATTATAAAATCAAGAGTAAAACAAAGACTTGTACACACATCTGACCAATGCTGTGAAGGAAAAAGAATTTAAACTCATCCCTCCCACTTGAATGCACAAAGTGAATAGTTCAAAATTTGACCTGCTGCTTTTAGTATTGAAGCTTGCAACAGTTTCAGAATCATTTTTATAGTGGGAATACAAAGCGCATTGATGAAAAGTAAGCAAATAAAGAAGATCTTCCATGCCAAGTCATCTAAGCCCACGTCAAATAATAAATAAAATAAGAAAGACCAACTAAGTTGGATTAATAGGCAGCGGAAGATGGGCATCCAAGGATAATTTACATTCCTTCTCTGGTTTTGTTGTTGCTCTTGGGGGGAGGGACCATTTTGTTGCCGGTACTCAGTAAGAAAAGGAAAAAATGCACACCATGACGCCAGTTGGTTTTGGATTTGCAAATAAGTGGATGGACACTTCAACACATCTGCAGTTTATTTTCATGGCCACCACCTTCAGCTATTGCATCAGATCAAAGTGAAAATCATATTCAACAAGGAAACCAATAAAAAATCATGTTTCTCTGTCATATTATACCCACTCAGGGTTTAAAGGCATGATCATTAGCAAATTAAAGCATGGTAGCACCCTTGTACATAACAGCACCCCAGAAAAATAGCATATTGATCGGAATAGAAAACTGAGAAAGCAAAGAACTAAACAAAGTTGTGCGGAAATTTATATTCAGACACTATCCTTGAATTGGCAGATTTGTACTTGAATAAAAATTTCAATTTGGCAACAATAACAATCTATCCTTTATTCCACCAAGCGAGTGTAGTTATATAGATCATTCTACACCATTATACTCTATTTCATATCATATGTTCATCTATATGATTGTTTTCTTTATATAATAAAAATAACTGTGCTTTTATTCTATTAATCAAAATCTTCAAAAATCTTATGCCTCTAATCAATGAAATAAAGCTTTCTTAACAAAAGCTAGAGTCCCGTAAATGACTTCCAGTCCAATTAAACACGGACACAGAACAGGAAGCACAATACAACACAAAAAGTTAAAAGAACATTACAACATTGTTTGCTACAATGTGTTGAATCTGTCGTATCTTGTAATCTGGTCCAAGTCATGAAAACAGTTGGCTTTTTTTAGAACTTTACAACATTGGTATCGGACAGGGACAGCTACTGATAGCTGCCTATGGGTTTTTTTTTTTTTTTTTTTTTTTTTTATATATATATATATATATGTATATTTATTTGGAGGGATTTGTCGTATTGTTCATGCAACTGCCCAATTTAATGGGGGTCACGTTAACCCATGGATCATTTCTAATCCTATTTCTTTTTGCACAATTTCTTAACCAAATCTTGACCGCATTAACTAGGTTCTGACGGCGAGAATTTAAATGAATGTGACACGCATTTTACAATCGTAGTGTTTAAAATTTAAATTATATTAATAAATATTATTATAAAAATACATTGAAAATATTTCATTTAATAAAATATGTATCACTAACTAACCATTCAAATTTGACTTTCATAGTAATTGTTTAATAAAAGTGTTAATATTAGTCGATCCATCACATATTTTACTTGGCAACACATTAGTCCAAAAAAAAAATAATACATAAGACTATATATTATGCAAGTTTGTAATTAAATAATATAACATATTTTTATTTTAGAAAGTAAATTCGATGTCATAAACATGATTTTGAAGTGTGGTGTGTTCATCAGTTTGTTTAGATGGAGGGTGTGAAGGTTTTGATTTGGGGGGATATTCAAAGGTTGAGCCCAATATATATATATATATCTAGATATATATATGGAATTTGATGAATTGGGAGTTTTCATTTTGATTGAGATGCAGCGGAAAGAAATGAGTTGTACTTTGATAGACTCATCAAGATGAAGAGGAAAGAAATGAGAACATTGTACTTTGATAGATTAAATGAGTTAATTTTGATTGGATATTAATAAAAAAGGCATTTTGGAGACTTTTTTTTATATATATAGTGAGACTCGAATTTAAGTTTATTATAACCGGATGAGAGAAGTGTTTGAGTCAAGTCCCAATGCCATTTCGGAGACTTTATAGGGAAACACCTGCGTTGTTCTTCCCGAGTTCATTTCATATTCTGTCCGCTTTTTGTCCAATCTCAGTGCAGTCTAGCCCAAATACTTAGCTGGTTTGTTGGTTTGGGTCCAAATAAGGCCCATATCTTCCTGACCTGTCCAATGTCAGGTGTGTAGCGCTGTTTGCTAATGGACTACACAAAACATCTCATCCTCTCTCTCTCTCTCATTATTTTTTTATTTTTATTTTTTGGGATATATAGAAATATTCAAACTTGAGATATTTAAGAATTAGAGAATAGTGTTAGTTGAACTATAGTTTATTGACCATCTCATCCTCTTTGATTGCAATGGTCTTTTATGTCTACAAAATTTGGAGAGTATGGAAGAAATTAGAGAAAAGGACAAAATTGGTATTACAAGTTTGAATGACCACAAAATAAGTACTCATTGATTACCTATAAATTCACTCTCTCATATTTTCTCCATTCATGTTATCAAAAATTTTTCCAAATTACTTTTTTTTTTAATCCATTTTGCTAATTTGAGGGCATCTAGTCTGTGCACCAAAACACTAGTGGGGAATAATACCTTGCATTTGTTCTGGACAAGTTTCAAACCACAGAGAGGGAGAGAGAGAGAGCAGATGCCTAGTTTGAAATATCATTTTTGGCTGACATTTCATATGACAGCCAGATTAGTGTGTTGCCAAACCTAAGCCAAATTTGATTTCCATGAATCCAAGAAGTCAATAACAGCCCTAATTTTGCATCAAGCTATGGAGCTAGCTTTATATTGTGTGCCTGCAGAGAAACCATTAGCTTTGGTCTAATGCTGGTCAAGATGAATGGTTTTGATTGTCCCAAAATGTTGGCCGACAAATGCAGGAATTATAAAATCAATCATCTTCACGTTCATATGCAAAAATCACAAAATAAACCATTAAGATGAAAAAATCCTCCATCCCCATGTAAATTATGACACAATTGCACCAAAATAAACTTTGGAAATCAAATACTGTATTATATTAGAGATGTAGCTAACACAAAGGTTAATGGACCTATGGTACTTTTAATTGACACCAAGCTATTGGACATACCTCGAAAAAAACCCCAGTTTTAATTTCTTAATTTCTATTGTGATATTTTGAAATTTCTACTTTTCTCTCTGTGAATTGGTTAGAGGTTTATTTATTTTCTGTTTTTCATTGCTTGGATGTAATGAACTTGATGAATTTTATTTTTCTATCTGGGTTTTGACTGTTTGTTTGATGTGTTTGTGTGATAGTTTTTCATTTTCAACCAATTTCCGATTGCTCTCTCTCTCTCTCTCTAATTTGTTCTATTGCTTCTAAGTTCTGTGTTGTTGATTAGTGTGGTTTTCCTTTCCGGAATTTTAAGGTATGTTTGCCAATTTGTGTATGATGTTTTCTTCCAGTTATTTCTCTCTTTCTCTCTTAAAAAAATTTATTAGGATTGAGTTTTGAGGAACTGCTCTGTATGGCCAACTGTTTAGTGCATCTATTTGGGTTTTTTAGATGATCGTTGGTTAATGTGTTTACGATTCCTCTTTTCAATTGTTGATTTTGATCTACGTTGTATTGCTTTTTGGTTAGTTTTTTCTATCTGGGTTTCCAAGATTATGTTTGTTTAATGTGCTTACGTTATTTTGTTTTGAACATTTTATATTCAGTTCTCTTCTTTGTTTTATATTATGTGCTAATGGGTTTCCTTTACTAAAATGTTCTGTATTACTTTTGTTTTGGTCTCTCTAGTTGTTTGAATCAAGTGTACCATCTGCATTCACACAGAGAGAGGCATGTCTTTATTGTTCTCTCTCTCTCTCTCCATCCTTGTATGTTATCCCCTAATTGGTGGAAATTTGTTCGGTTTTCTATCACTCGGATGCTTTCCAGTAGTTAATCTGTTCATCCATTCTCTATAGATCTCACATTATCACATATACCATTTTAATGAAACCATATACATATAGCATAACTTCTCTCTCTCTCTCTCTCTCTCTCTCTCTCTCTCTCTCTCTCTCTCTCTCTCACATGGACTAAAGAAAATTATATTGATTCAGAATTTTCGAATGAGCAAGGTGGATTATCAGCCGGAGTGGTAAAAAGAGCATTTAATGCAACAGAAGAAGATTTTGACCACTTGGTAAAGACGGCACTGCCAATGGAGCCACAAATTGCATCTGTTGGGTCTTGTTGTCTTGTTGGAGCAATCGCAAATTATCAACTGTATGTGGCAAATCTTGGTGATTCGAGAGTGGTTCTTGGACGGAAAGATTCAAAGGAAGTGAAGAAGAATTCATTTGTTGCTGTGCGGTTGTCAACTGATCATAATGTGGGGGATGAGGAAGTGAGGAAGGAGGTCAAGGCTCTTCATCCTAATGATTCGCATATTATCATGTAGACACGTGGAGTTCGGAGAATAAAAGACATAATTCAGGTACGAGTGGACTCATCTTCTTGCATTATTTGTTTTGCCTGTGTTTTGACATTTGGTATGCCTACTTCCCAGTCATCATCCCATTTGTTTAGTCTTTTTGCAGTTCAACTTATATTTATTTTTGCACGAGTTTGCTTTCCAACCTCGTGTGACTTTTGCTGCTATTCTTCCACCTGATGAAAACATATAACCTTGTCCGCTTTGTGTTCACTTGTGACCTGGAATTGTTTTGATTAATTTAAACATGCATCATTAAGGAAGACAGATATAATCTCTAATTTTATTGGCTCGTGGATATAGTTTGGAAGCATAAAAGTAGTCATTGCCATATCTTGTTGTTCTCTGTACTTTATTGTATTTAATTGCTGGTCAAGAATGCATCGTCATATTTGTTAAAGAAAATGGATTCATTACTACCTTATCTGTAGGTACCTTCCACACCTAAGTTACATGGCTTAAACTCTTGCCTGATGTGCATCATGCACGGTATCTGCATAGTCTTAGTCATATTATATAGTCAATTATTTTTGTATTATTTATTTAAGCAATGCCAAGAAGCAATTATTTAAAAATAATTAATTATTATTATTGATTTAATAAATTGCGATAGAATATTAAAAATAGGAAAGCGGTATTGGGAAAGTGAAATTGGGGGGGAAGAAACAGACACGCATAATCTGACATCGAATCATTCAGGTCTCTCTCTCTCTCTATGTACTCTTACCTTTTCAGGGTTATTTCCCAAAATGGGATATTTTTTAATCAAAATTCTTCAAATAGTGTGATTTTTTTGAGAATTCCCAAACTAATGAAATCGCGATTCCCAATCGCGACTTCAAATTTTTTTTTTTTTTACGACTGTTAAAAAAAAAAGAAAAAAAAGCTGAAAGCGCGATTGCAAATCGCGCTTTCAGAAAGCGCAATTGGCAAAAGCGCAATTGTTTGTTTTTTTTTTTTTTTTTTTTAAATAAAAATAAAAATATTATTATTATTAAAACATATAAATATTAATAAAAAATTTTATTAATTAAAAATTTTTATTAACTTCATTTTTTATTTTTAAAAAAAATTAAAATTAATAAAATTTAATTATTAACAAATTAATTAAAAATAAAAAATTGTTAAAATATTAATTAAAAATAAAAAATTGTTAAAATATTAATTAAAAATAAAAAATTGTTAAAATATTAATAAAAATTTATTGATTATATTTTTTAAAATAAAAAAATTAATGATAATTTTTTATTATTTATTTTTTTTTTAATTAAAAATTTTTTATTTTTAATTAATATTTTAATAATTTTTTATTTTTAATTAATTTGTTAATAATTAAATTTTATTAATTTTAATTTTTTTCAAAAATAAAAAATGAAGTTAATAAAAATTTTTAATTAATAAAATTTTTTATTAATATTTATATGTTTTAATAATAATAATAATAATAATAATATTTTTATTTTTATTTTAAAGTTAAAAAAAAAAAAAAAAAACAGAAAAACAAAGGCCAATCTCGCTGAAAGCGAGATTGACAATTGCGCTTTCAGAAAGCGCAATTGGCAATCGCGCTTTCAGTTTTTTTTTTCTTTTTTTTTTTAACAGTCGAAAAAAAAAAAAAAAAAAAAAAAAAGTGAAGTCGCGATTGGGAATCGCGATTTCACTAGTTTGGGAATTCTCAAAAAAATCACACTATTTGAAGAATTTTGATTAAAAAACACCCCATTTTGGGAAATAACCCTAGCTTTTCATGTACTAGGAACTAATATCTTGCATTCAATTTGACAATGTGGTACATCGAATGAAACGAAGCAGTAACAAGTGATCAACTCTCCATGTTCCTCTCTCTCTATCTTATTTTGACCCAAAAAAAAAAGATTTTGTTGAAAAGGGTTTATTCAGAAAATTTTGGAATAATTTTGGTGGATACGAATGATCAGATTGCATTTTTTGTTTGGGAAAAACTTTGAGAAGGCGACTAAGATTGTTGATCAAAAAGGGGTTAAGCGAATTTGAGGCATACCCAGTTATGTTTTATGCCCCCTTCTTAAATTTGCATATCATTTTGATTTATGATTTTCTTTTTAATTCTTTTTGGTCGAATTTGTTCATGCATTTGTGATGTTATTTTGTTGATATTTCGAAAATGTCAATAAAGGTAATAACGATCTATTAATTATTCATGGAGATATACCAGGCAATACTCTTGTTTGAACAATTTGGACATTTTGTTTGGACATAATCGAGAGAGAGAGAGAGAGAGAGACGGTTAGGGGGTGCACGAGAGTTCCCTCATTGTGGTGTCTGGGGATGTATAAGCCTCACCCGCCAAACAGAAATACAGGGATTAAGGAAGAGTACATTCCACTTAATAGCATAAACTTTGGGTATATTACAACTCCTAAGATACCCCAATTAACAATTAACATGGCCATGATATTAGTTTAGTTTTTCCAAAATTCTGCGAAGTTGTTGTTTGTTTTCAAAATCTGTTATATGTAGACTTGAAGGTTGGCGAATCAGTTGGTTACACCCAGGTTAAATAAAATAAGCCAAAGCCTCAAGTTCGGATAATGCTTATTTCTGAAGCAGTGACCAAAACCCATTAGTCTTGCAAATCCCCTTCTCTTGGAATAGTGATGCCATAGTCTTGAAAAACAACCTACCACTCCAAGTCCTACTACTAATTATGGCTAAAATAGCTGATTAACCTTATAGATGGGGGTAGGAAATGTTGTCTTCCTATACATGTACCAGCATACAAAGAGAAGACAATGAAAATGAGACATTTCGTTGTAGTTGACACATAGATTCTTCAAATAAATAATGTTTATTGGCCTTATGCAGCGAATTTCTTAGTGGTACATCCCGGTATCAAGCCTGATAATTTTATTGAAATATTTTTCAAAGAGTGAAGTGCTTAAGATTGCATGTTCGCAAATACATGCCACTTATCAATTTGGGTCCAAAATGTTTGACACTTTGGATGGTCAAATTTTGATCTAGTTCAAGCCAACTCTGTGTTGGACTGGAGTCTTGAAAATTGCCCCTTCTGGTTTTTTGAACCTGTGTTTTCTGTTGTTTGGGTCTGTTTAGGTTATGGGAGAGTCAAAGAGGGAGGAGGACTACTATTGCTTCCCAGAACATTATTGTGCCTGCTACTCATTTTTCTATGATGTTGTAAACAAAGGTGAACAACTTTGTGCAAGTTTGGGCTAGTAGCTGGTTACTGAGTTCAGTTCTTGGAGTCTGTCTCCTACACACACTCCAAAATGAAATTATTGTACTTTGGCATCTGCCATGCCTGAATAGTCTTTTCTTCCTAGTGTAAGCATCAATTAGCTGCAAGACTTGCCGAAGCAATTGAAGAATGCACTGATCTGAAGGTGTCTGATGAGGAACTAGCAATATTGCTGTCCAAACTCTGATGTGGTTGGCATCTGCTGTAGCTTGTCATGTCTCTTGATGGGGTAGGAAACTGGGCACATTGCCATTTGATTTTCTGAATATTGATTGTAGAGTATTAAATTTTCATAGGGTTGATGATTGGATTTTATGTCTATATTACAAGCATGCATATTTTCACCCAAGAAAATAATACAGGTACACCTCCAGGTCCTTTGCTTCCGGAGTTTCAATCTAGTTGCCAGTTTTTAATAGTCATAGACTTCAAATGCTTTGATCATGTATGCTTTTTGATATTACATTATGAGTCTCGTTCCCCTCCTCATTTTAAGACTATCTGGAACAATCAGATTAATACAGGAAGTAGCGCGGTCAATCTTGATGTTGCTACTTATTAGTAGACCCGAGCATGGCTAGGCTGGGCTTTTGCATGACTGGGGTGGTGCAATCCCAAACTTGGCCCTGACAAATTTTGGCCAGGCTGAATTTGACGGGCCAGGCAGGCTGCCTGGCCATGCTAAAGTCTGCCTACAAGGCTAATAATGCAAATGTGTTTACTCAGATACTGGTAAATCTTATCCCTGCTTTTGATATCAAGAAAGTTAGTTTAACTGTACATATGTAACATACAGATCCATATATTGATGGTCATCAATTCAAATGAGCAAAGCATGTGGACTGCTATCTGTTTGCTCAACCTTATGGTATACTTCAAATAACACATCCTTTATGGTATACTTCAAATAGCACATCCTTTTTGTTATGAGAATCTCTCTCTCTCTCTCTCTCGATCCACCAAGCGCGTCCACCGTCACCGCCGCCGATCATAGCAGGAAATCGACAGGTAAAGTAACTTCTCAGGTACGCGCTCGTTTGCCCTCTCTATTTTTCTCTCTCCCTCAATTCGAGTACCTGACCACACCCACTATCATAGAACTACTCCTCTGCACCTTCTCACCTCTCCGTCGCTCTACATCTCTCTTCCCCTTCCACAGATCTACAGTGCCGAGACATTTTCCTCCCTTCAACCATCTCAGATTTACATCGCTCCACCTTCCCATAGATCTACATCATTCGGACATTTTTCACCCCTCCACCCACCGCAGATCTACTCATCTGCCCATTTCATTGTGCACAGCGAAAACTTCATATCTCTTCCCCTCATTCAGCTACATCCCTCAGATTGCTCTACCCATCCATTTTCTATTTTCCTCATATCTCTTCCTCGAGAAATGCACGAAACTGACTCAAAAAGGAAAAAGAAATTGTTAAAACAAATCTGGAAGAAAAAAATTCGATTTCTAATATAAGTTATTCAAGTTTTAATTGGCCAAGTTTTTAAAACTCGACTAATATTATTTATACTGTTCATAAATTGGTCGAATATTCAAAATTTATCCTGATCGAGTGGTCGAGTGTTCAAAACTTGTTCCGATCAAGTGTTTAAAACTTGACAAACTTTTATATAAATAGTATTTGATCGAATTTTTAAAATTCTACCAATTTATGAATAGTGTTAAAAATTCGACAGTTTAGGTCATTTTAGGAATATGATTTTAGGAATATGTTCGATAACAAAGTTGTTTTAATTTTTTATTTTTTCTTTTGGTTAGATTCGTGCATTTCTCCTCTTCCTCCCGCTAGTCCTTCCTACCTTAGATCCCGCCGCGAGAGCTTCCTAAGGTTCTGTCTCTCTCTCTCTCTCTCACATTGGTAGATCCAGAGTTAGACTCCCCCAGCTGCGCCTCCCCAAGGCAGACGCCGCATAACTCCACCTCCCATCTCATGCTCTCTTCCCTAGGGTTCTTTCGTAGCAAGTCCTCGTCACATCTAGTGACTCGTTCTTCGTATCCGACAGTGCCGGTGGATTTCCCTTTCGCCACCGGAAACTCTCCCTACCCCGACCTCTATCTCTCTCTTCCTCTCTTTCCCTATTCCTCCGCCGCCCAGCCTCCTGCACCTGCCCCTTCTCTGGCTTCCTTAACTCCTGCCTTTCTCCCTCCGCCTTCCCTTTCGCAGCACCGTAAACAAACAAATGTTTGACCATCACTCACCACAGAAAAGCGCTCACCTATTTGCAGCTCTCTGTAATTTATTTATTTATTTATTCGCTTATCCACTTGCTCATTTATTTATACAGTATTGTTTGCCTCTCTTTTTTTTTTTTTCATATTAACTTTGTTAGTTATTTATTATTTATTTACTAATATTAGTATTAATAATATTATTATTTATTAATATAGAATATCTTGCTATGAATTTAAAACTATTAAAATATAAAATTTTTCAAACTCTTACCGATATAATTGTAATATAAAATTTATTATCTTATTATGATTTTTGTGTATATAGATATAAGATTTGATTTTATTTGATTTTATTCTATTATATTTTATTTTAGTATATTTTATTTTATTTTTTTAATCTTTTTCTTATATTAATTTTTGAAAAATTCTGTTGATCCCAAACTCGGATAAAGGAGCAGCATTGCGGTAGTCTGACAGTTAGCATAAAACTTTTAGTCAAATTAAAAAATGAGAGACAAATATAAAAAAATGATTGTGACATTTTCCCCTCAGCGATGCAGTACATCGGATCTCGAATGTAGTGACAAATTATCAAGGGACATTAGGGTATTGGTAAATAGGATAGTCCATGAGGATAGGATTTGTCTAGCCATTTGGAACGTAGGATCGCTGATTGAAAAGTTAAGAAAAATATGAGAAGTAATAAAGAGAAAAAAAATTAATATCATATGTCTCCAAGAAACCAAGTGAGTGAGAGAGAAGGCTAAAGTAGTAGAGGGTTATGAACATAAACTATGGTACTCAGGTGATAGGGTATAAATTGGTATAATAATTATGGTTTATTTTATTCTATTTTTGAATGAATATTACACTAATTATTGTATTTTGTGATCATTGATAAAATAAAAATGATAGAGGAGACTTTTGAAGAAAAAAGAAGGAAAAAAGCCTAATTTGGAAATATTAAAGATTTTGAAGATATTCCTAATATTTAGGAATATAAATTTTAGAGAATTCTAATTTTTGTGATCTTCTATTTTAGTTAGCCTATCTATTTAATAAGTCAACTAGGTTGCTTGTTATTAGAAAATTCATTTTTTTTATTTGGTAGTTGCAAAAAATTTAAAAAAATATTCTTTTAAAAAAATAATTAACTCATTTTTATATATATAAAACATTAGAAAAGAAGAGAAGAGAGCCCTAGAGGGGCAGTCGCCCCTTCACCTTATTCCCAGCCACCCCTCATGTCCAGCAATCAATAGTTTTTTTAGGTTTTATTATTCTTTTGTCTTGGACGGTAGCAGGAGGCATTTTATTACCAATTCATCAACTAAAGGTTGCTGCTCATTTTTCTTCATCCCAAGTAATGTAGCAAATTTTCCAGCAATTGATTTTTAAATTTCAACAGAATTTCTTTTTATTTATTTTGTGAGTTTTTCTTTTTAATGTTTTCATTTTAATTTTATTTTCTAGTTAAAGGGTATTAAAACCTTGATTTTAAATGATTGTGAGATTTCATTGAGTTTATTAAATCAATAACTCAGATATTTATTTAATTCTTGTATTTCATGGATTATGATTTTCTAGGGTTTATTAAATAGTGACCAATATTTAATAGATGTAAAATAATCTACAACTAATTAAAACTGCAAATTCGTAATTGTTTGTTAGTTTTAATGAAGTGGTAAATGACATTCATATCATAGAATTAAATAATCTAATTTAAATGAATCCGTCGTGTGTTTGTTAATCAGAATTGAGTCTATCTAAATCTTAATGCTATTGGGACTTTTAATCTTAAGAGTTTCTCTAGAGTTGACTTTCGATTAAGGAAATAATTAACGAGTTTCTATTAATTATCGACGAAATAAGGAGAGATCGGTCGTTAAACGTTTGTTAACGACTATAACCAATTTATTTATGGTGTTGAAATCTTTAAATAGATCAATGATCAATCATATAAAATCAAAGTGGATATAATTCATTTGACTAGAAAAATTGATTTTTCATTAGTTTTTATTCTTTTATTTTTGAATTCTTTATTTTTGGTTAATTAGTTTAGTGAACTTTTCAAACCCACATATTTTTATTTTTATTTTTATTTTTCCTTAGAAGAAGTAAATCCACCGTTTCCTGTAGAAATAATCCTATTCACTCTATACTAGTATTTTGTGAAGTAGGTATTTGGTTGTTTGATGATACACCAAATTTTAGTGTCGTTGTCAGGGAACGGTGTTAAGTGTTTTTCTTTTTTAAGTTTTGTTTTCTTTTTATTTTTGAAATTAATATTTACAGTGAACTTACTAGAAGTTTGTCAATGATATAGAAAAGAAGGATTTTAAATACTCGGACATGGCCGGTCAAAAGACTTTAAGGAAGTTACTATTTTCTGATGTTAATGAATATTTTTTTTGTGATGATTTTTCTAATATTAAGACTTTTCGATAATTTGGAATATGGCAAGATGCTCAAAGGAAGGTTAATGAGGTAAGTTTTTATTCTATTAATCAAAAATTGGATGCACTAACATATCTTGTGAAAAAATTGTTGTAGGGCAAAGACAACCGGTACAACTTGTGGAATTTGTTCAGAGATTGATCATCCAACCGATAAGTGTCTCATTTTTTATGGTGACTCATATTCGAACATCTATAACAAAAAATGGTGTAATGAACCATACTTCAATTATGGAAATTGACAATAAGGATTCCAAAAATAACCACAAGTCCAATTTCAATTTCAACCTCAACAAATTTTTTTGAGTCAAGGTACGTCTCTAGAAGAGATTGTCAAAAGTTTGGCTAACAACATTTTGTTAATTTAACAGAAAAGCCAACGATTTCAACAAGAGACAAGAGTCAGCATCTAGAATTTAGAAAATCAAGTGTCATAATTGATGACAACTATGAGTCGATTGGAAAATTCATCAAAAGAAGTGTAACACAATTCATTAAAAGCCGAAGAAGATAGAAAAATCGAGCAAATAAAAAAATAATCAATAGTAAATGAATCCACTGATGAGGTAAATAACGATCCCAATATTTTCAAAACAAAAATCTTGATTTTACCACATTTTCTTGATAGATTAGCACAACCAAAAGAGTAGGAAGAGGAAGAGATTTCAAAAACTTCTCCAAAAGAAAGATTCAATATTCCTCTCTTAGAAGTAATAAAACAAGTGTCAAAACTATTCATGAAAATAGTGAAGACAAAAATTGATACGGATTTGAGTATTTTAACTTTTAAGTTTGATGGTAAAATTGATACTTTTAATATTGTTGATGTTATGAAATATCCAAATGATTTTAAGTTTATTTTTCATGATGGTATTGTGGAATTTATTGTTCATGATAATTTTGTGCAAAATGAACTGGATTTTGTTTTTAAGGAAAATGCGACAAATGATGTTACACAATGAAACAAATTTCTTGATGACAAACTCTCACATTGGAAACAATCATTAGTAGGCCATAAAAGCTTTCACTTCAATTCAAAATTGAAGTTCATGCTAGATATGTTGAAATCTAAATGAATCGGACCTATCTTTGAACGAGATTGAAACGAAAAGGTAATGTCAAGCTAAAGACATTAAACAAATGCGTTTGTTAGGAGGCAACCCAATTTTTCTTTTATGTTTTTTATTTTATATTTATTTGGTTAGATTTAGATTTGATTTTTTTTATAGGTGAATAAATACTGAAAAATTTGGTGACCAGAAGTGTTCTACCATTAAGGCATACCCACGTCTTAACAAGCCTTCAATGTTGTCTAGTTTTACCAATGTTCTCAACTGATCAGAATTGTACAAGAGTTAGAATGTGAGGGGTCCATTGCTGCCATCAAAACTTTTTCTTCAAAACATGTTGGATTTAAGCCTCCATTCACCACTCTACCCTATGAAAGTTTGTTCTCACTTTATTTTTTTATTTTTGTTTTTATTTGATATGATAGTTATTTATTTTTTATTGTTTTTCTCTTTTTATCATTTAGCATATATTGGCGACAATGTATAATTTAGATGTGGGGAGATATTTCATATTTTTATTTGTCTGTTTTTTTGCAATAGATTTAATTTTGTTTCATTTTATTTATTAAAAAAAAGGACAAAAAAAGAGAAAAATTAAAAATTTTTAAATTTTCTAAATTGATGTGTGTTATTTGGTTGGTTGGAAATTTATGAAAAATGACTCGTATCATTGTTTTTTGTGCTTGTAATGACTATTCATATATTTAATAGTTTTCTTTGAATGATAAGCATACAAGATTTAATACAAATTTAATTTAAAAGTGAGGTTTTGAGTTTAAAACGAGCAAATTTATTCTTTATGCTCGGAATTTTTTTTCTTCTTGAGTGAATATCACACTTGGATTAGTTATTTTAGAAGTTGCAATGTTATGCATTTCGAGATCACATTTAGAATTTTATGTATTGAAATGATAAAGGCACCTAGGTTTTAACCCACTTTGACTTGCGTAAAAATCCATACCCTGAATTTTATTTCTCTTAGTGAATCAATTTGAGTCTGAGAATATTTTCTTTCTTCATAACCCTCAATACAATACTACAATCCTATTTTAACTTGCATTTCAACTCTTGTACCAGAGATATAGTAATTAATTGCATAATACTGATTATATGATGGCATTATGAGATATGTATTGATTGAAGATTTAATGATTATATTTGCTACATATGAAAGAGGAAGAGACTTGATGATTCAAAAATGAAGGAAAAAGTTTGATTTTATTCATCTTTGTGTTGAGATGTACTTCATAAAAAAATGGGAGAGAACCAAAAAAAAAAAAAAGCAAAAGAAAAAAAAAGAAAAAAAAAGAAAAAAGAAAAAAAAATGCTGCATCTCTGAGAATTTCATTCAGTCATGGAGCATCGAGAAAAAGTCAGATATTTTTATATGTTCTTGACTGTTTACTATGTTAAGCATATGTGGATATCAAGATTATGTATTTTTTATATGCTATTTGTGTGGGACAACGTGTTATCGCAGAAAAAAATTGTGTGGTTAGTTACATATTTTATTTGGTACATTTTAAACCCGTAATATACCCATTTTATCTTATCCTTGACCCTAACCACGTTACAACTAAATGAAAGACTTTAGATTGATACATAAAATTCTAAATTTTAAGTGATGGAGATTTGATATATTTGTAATTATATGGATATCCAAATACTAGTTTGACTGTTGTCGGGTCATGCCCCTTTAGAGAAATCAGCTGTTGTAACGTATTAAATGCCCTTAATTTTGATTATTTTCTGTTGTATTAATTTTGATTATTTTCTTGATTGGTATTGATAAAAAAAAAAAACTTTATAAAAAAATCAGTCATAGCTCAAACTCTATCCACTATTTTGAATTTATTCCTAACAATAGTCAAGTCAATAGCAGTCTATATCGTAGTTAGGGATGTCAATCGTATCGTGTCGTGTCGTATTTATATTTCGTGTCAAAAATCTAAACTCATACACAACTCATTTTACTATCATACTGTGTCGTGTTTAACTCATTTATAATCGTGTGTATCGTGTTTATCTGTTTAACCAATTTAATTTATAATCAAATTAAAATAATTCACTCAATTCGTTAACTCATCAATCTGTTTTAATATGATTTTGAAATTCAACGAATTTCTAAATATAAAATATTTATAAATAAAAATATCATATCACTAATTATATTATTACATCATTTACAATAGTAAAATATATAAAATATTATAATTTTTATATAATTTTACCGAATCAAACATGTTAATCTATTAATTTTAACACGACATGACTCATTTAATTTTTATCAGATAATTTATTTGATTCAGCAAGTTGATACGATACGACCTATTTTTAAATAAGTTATAATCATGTTAACGTATTTATGATTCAAAATAAATTCGTATCAACTTAAATCTACTAAATTCATACCGTATTCATATCAAAATAATATATCGTATCAGAAATTGTCGCCCCTAATCGTAATTGACATCATAATTTGCTTTTTCTCATCCCGTAGTGTCGGCAGGAGAGATCTTCACATGGTCTTTACTCATTTTCTTGATCCTTTGCACACTGACCGCATCTAGTGAGTGCACTTGGGTGGGCCATCTGACAGCTGCTTTTGAGACATGAGATTTTCAAGTTGGCCATGTGATCTCCCATTCTTTCAAATTTGGGGAAAAGTCTATGCTCACGTGGAAAGAGAAATAGTGGGATAAAACAGCACTTTATGATCTTTCTTTCTTTTTTCCTAAATGCTGATATTAATAAAGCAACCTGCCTTGACTGGTTCATAAAGTTTATATCAGTGGAACAATTCTAATTTTAGATGGAAATTAACATCTAATTAAAGGGAAGGAACAATATCAAGATATGGTATTAATTTTGATTATTTTCTTAGCTAATATTGTTGACAAAACTTTATCAAAAAAATCAACCTTTATCTCATGTGGGGGAAACTCTATCCACCATTTTAAGTCTACTCCTAGTGAGAGTCAAGTCTATGACAGTTCACATCATAATTTGTGAAAAAATTGGCATAATCTGAACCCACATGCAACATTTAATGATCTCATCTTTCTTTTTTCTTAAATGTTTACACTAGAAAAATTGCCAGGTTTGACTCGTTCATACCCATTAACTTTTAGGGTTAGGGTCAGATTTTAATATTAAAGTAATCAGATTGGTTCGGATTCAGATTGATATTATAAATAATCTGATCCGATCCGATTCGATAATAATTTATAATAAAATAAAATTTTATTTTAATATGATATTATTAAATGAAATAAAACAAATTTTAGAGTTTGTTATAATTTATAAATTTCATTTTTATTTTTAAAAAAATATTATTAAATTAAAAAATATATTAGATTATAGTTTAGATCGGGTATGAGTCGGATTAAGATTGGGTCGGATCGGATTTTTTAAAAAAACCGTAGAATCGGATATGGTTTTTGATTTTTTAACCCGAATCAAATTAGAATCGGATATAAATATTATAATTAATATTTAAGATCGAATATGATATTAATATGATCCGAATTATAACCGATTCATTACCCACCCTGATCGTCACCCGAGTCCATACGGAGGTGAACATCATAATTAAGAAATAGTTGGCACATTTTCCTAGCCATTGAAAATTCCTACCACGTATGCAGCGGGTTGGAGAAAAAGATGATACTTGACTTGGAATCAGGGGCGAAGCCATATGTACCGTCCCCTCTCCCCGGGCACGACTTTAAAAATTTTTTCTTAAGAATAAATTTCTAACTTCTTTTAAAAAAAAAATTTGTGACCCTCTAAATAGTTAACACAATAAAATTTATATATTTTAAAATTTTAAAATAATATTATATTTGATATCTGATTTTATAAGATTTAACCGAAATTTTCTGAAATTTAAAATATATATATATATGAGATACATAATTTTAAAAATATATTATTATTTTTTATCTTTTTAAAAATGATATTTTTATTTTCTATATCTATCCATCAATTGCTTCAAAGAAGAAAAAAAAATGTTGATCGCTATAATAACACAATTAATAATAATTCACAAGAGCAAATAAATATTTTTTAAATGTCCTTTGAAAATCTAAATCAACATAATTTTATACATTTATTTTTTTTCTTTTTTTCATGTTGATGTCGTCGGTGACTGATATTCTTATCAAAGTCTTTATCTACTATATATTATATTCTTCTTATGTTTATATTTTTTTATTAAAGCCTTTATTTACTGTATAATATTTAGTCGTGTCCTAACTTAATTAATATTTTTTTTCATAATTCTATTATTGTATTTTAAACATAATTAATATTCTATTCATACAATATTGGATTATCAATATTTTTACTTTATGATTTAAATATGTTAAATATTCTTTTAGTTATATTAAATAAATACAATAATATCTATTTTTAGTAAACTCAATAAATAGAGAATATTGTCCATTAGAGTTAGGGTTGAAATTTATATATATAGTGACATTCTTTTTATAGAAGTTTAATCCCAGTTTAATAAAATATAGAGTTTTTCTTTCAATCAAAATTTTCTCTTTTTTCCTTTGGTGGATTCTAGTCTTTTTGTTTTTTTCTCGTTCAAAAATTTAAAGAGACAGACAAAGAAATAGTTAAAAAGAAAAGACAATTAATTCTTTTTTAAAAAAGATTATTGACGATTCAAACAATAACACAATATCAGAAAATCAGGATTTTTCTCTTAATCAAGAGTAATTTTCTCAAAAATGTAAAGCACAATTTTCATAAATTATTTATTTTGTTTAATATTTTTGTATTTTTAATCAGAATTATATGAATTGTTAATATATTTTTATTTTATAATTTTTATTAATTATTATTTTACGGCCTCATCAAGAAAAATTTTCCATCTCCGCCTTTTGGTTGCCGAATTTTAAATTCATAAGCCAGACACTTGATATTAGCCATTGAGCTAGCTAGAGGTTTTTAAGCTTCAATGGTCAAGGGGGCCGTTCGATCCACCAGCAGAATTTTCCCTTGTAGGAGCAGAATATACTTCTGGTGGAAACTTATTTTGGAGGATCTATAAGCATAATTGCAGATGATCAATTAAGTCAGTAAGTATTATGTAGTAGGACAAATGCTGTTCTTCATTAGGATGCAAATGTATATGTATTAACAAGGCTCTGTGGGCTTAATGCATAGTCTCCCCCCCCCCCCACCAAAAAAAAATTGTGGATCATTATGTATGCTTGGCTGTTGCTTTGACAAGCAATACCTATGAATGGTTGTGTTCTTTCTATAAAGGGAGAAGGTTTGCAAAATTAAAAATTATCTTCATTTCGTGGGAGGAAAATTAGTAAAATATTTATACCTCATTTCGTGGGAGGACAAGTTTCAAACCCCAGAAAGAGAGAGAGAGAGAGTGACAATGTATTTAGCATTTGTATGTTAATTCTTTTTAATATTATATTTTATATTAAAATCTGTAGATATAATGACTATTTTGTAATTTTAACTATTTATTTTATTTTTATTTGATAGCAATCCATTTTTTGCAATTTTATTCGGTTTGGAGTACAACTAACAGACAATATATTTCTTTTGTGCGAGTGATAAATTGATGATTTTTTTATTTGAAAGATATCAGATAATTTTAATTGTACTAATCTTGATTTTTTCAAGTGAGGCTAAAACCTAAAAAGACAAGTTAGTATAGTTACTATAATTCCTTATTTGCTTGTAAGTATGTAGTTGAGATTTATAAATTCTAAGTATGCTATAATATAATTAAAATTAAAATAGATTTTCTGTTGTAACAATGGGAATTTTTTATATGAAATTTTAGAATTGTATTAATTTTAATTATTTTTAGTGATATTATTGATAAAACTTTATCAAAAAAATCAGCCTATATAGCTGAAACTCTTTTGAGTCTATTCCTAGCAATGGTCAAGTCAGTAGCAGTCCACATCGTAGTTTATATCATAATTTGTGAAAAATTTGGCATAATCTGTTCCCACTTGGAAAGTGAATCAAACAAACTTTAGAAAATATGGCAAAAGTTAAACCCAAGAAATGGTTCACCACTCGGATTATATGACACTTTATGATCTCATCTTTCTTTTTCCCTAAATGTTTAGGTTAGAAAAACAGTCTGGCTTGACTTGTTCATAGCGTTTATATCGGGGGCAATTCTAAGTCTAGATGGAAATTAATATCTAATTATAGGAAATGAACGATATCAATTCCATAAGATATTACTATAAAAGTATGAAGTTTAATGTTAACCAAAGCCATGTGTAAGAATTTAAAACATATCAACAAATGCCCTGCCCCTGCTTCTCACAGACCCTCTTCTGATGCTGCAGTCGAGCCCTATAGGTGCAGTACTGGAGCAATAGCCATAAGAATAAAGCATAAAGCCATACCCACTAACTGTTAGAAGCATTATTTTTAGAGTTAACTCTCCAAGCCACTTATTTGATTTTCTAGTGATTAATTATGACCCGAGTCAAGTTTATGCAGAAGTCAACGTCATAATTAAGCAGCAGTTGGCAGCGTGTCCTCTTTCAAATATAAAGTGTGAAAGCGCACGGTTGTTTCCAAGCCATTGAAAATTCCTACCACGTATGCTGCGGGCTGGAGAGAAAATGATGCTTGACTTGGAATATGTACAATTCCAGAAGTGAGAGTCAAGTCTGACAACTACGTCCACGTCCAAGTCACAAGTGAATTTGTGGAAAATTTTAGCCTGGCCTATGCCCACATGAAAAGAGAATAGAAAGATTTAAAAAAAAATAAAAAATAAAAGAAAAAATTATTTATTTTTTTGAAAATTTTATATAAAAAAAAAGAAAGACAATGAAGTGATTTTTAATATTAAAATTCTTTTTTCTAAAAAGGAGAAGAAAATGAGAAAAAATGAGAGAAAAAAATTATTTCATAGATATATCAAATTTACACTTTAAAAATTAAAAATAGAATTTTTTATTTTTATTGGATATTATTTATTTTTTCTTTTATTTCAAATAAGATGGCGAAAAAATTAAAAATTTTTCTCCTTTTTTTTTTTATTAATATTTTTGTTTTCTTTTCGAAACACATAATGTAAGTCTCATGGATTGTTTTCATACCGTACTAGTTAAGATGTTGATTTCAGGTGAGTGCACTGTAAAACTCAGTGTTTCTTCCCCTTTATGGTCTGACATATTTTGAGGGGAAAATAGAGGGTTTGGCACTATATATATATATTGAAAGATGTTCTTGTCGCTCTCTTTTTCGTAACTAAATTTCAAAGGGTTCGTTTGCAATTATATCCATTCTGCTGAACTTTTAATATAAAAACAATAAAGTAATAGTTTGAGTATTTTTTTAATGATAAATCTTCGAAGTGTTCTTATAAAATCTTATATTTTTTATAAAATTTTTTTATTTGAATTAAAAATTAATAGAAATAAAATAAAATAATATTAAAAGATAAAATGAGATTTTTAAAATAGAATTTAGGAAAGATCTTATCTTCAGTCCTTTCTCTCCCATGAGCTTGGGAGAAAAATTGGAATTCCGTTGGGACATGAAAGTATACTGGTTGTTGCAGAAGATAGAGATGTTCCATATGGAACTTTTCTTAGTCTTGCAAGGAGCGTGGACCTTTCAAATAATAATTTATTAAAAGAAATCTTTCTTATTATTCATTTATTTATAAATTATTAGTATCGAATAATCAGATTAAATCTAATTAAATTTATTTCAAGTCTGTTTATACCCTTAAGAGACAAAATTTTCCCACCACCTATTTTATATACACACAAAACTCAAACTTGTCACCTTACTAAAGGAGAATCGATGCTCAACCACCGAAACAATTAGGCATCGGTGAGATCCTTCTTAATTACAACGGGTCTTGTGTTGCCTCTCTCAATCTTGCAATTGTTTGTGTTGTTAGGCTATGGTATGAGCATGGACTTCTTGTAACAAAAGAAGGGACTCTCCTCTCTACAGTCACAAGAAAATCTAAATTGTCATTTTCCTTTTGAGATTGATTTGCTATTTAGTAACATCAAACTTATTTGATTACAAAAGTGGGTGATGACTATGTAACACTCACAAGATCGGCATTCACTTATTTCCTCTTCTTATCTTTTTTTACTTAGTAACAAAAAAAAAAAAAAAACTTAAAGTGGGTGGTAAAAGATAAATAAATTACTTAAAATGGGTGGGCAAAAGAAACTGGTGTAGAAGTGTGGAGAATATCCTGGCAAAAAAAAAAAAAATTACAAGAAATTAAAATGGGCTATTTAAAGTAAATCGAAATCAAAAATCGAATTAAAATCTGTGATTTATTTGTATTAATGGAGTAAGAATGAGAATAGAATTTAGGAATAAAATTTTCAAATTATAAGGTTTCTAAAATCCAAATAAATACATAAGTGTTTTAAACTTGTTTTCAAGATTTTTTATTCTTAATTTAATTTTGATCTTTGAGTGCAAACCAAGCTTTCTTGAACATTTTGCAACACATGAATATGAAGGAGAAAAGTAAGTAATTTGAATGTTATATGGGTGATGACTATGTTATAAAGTGTATTATTTTCTCTTTCATAAGTAAATGTGATTTTTTTTAATTCGTATAGTTAGGATTTAAGATTAATTATGTTAAAAAAATATGTTGAATTTTAATTATTTAAAATTCTCTTGATTAATAATAAATGTTCTTGAATATGCTAAAATGTAAATAATTTTCTGTGTTTTGTAATCTCATAGAACCACCCTTTTGTTACAAGAGAAGCAGGTTATTTTTTAAAATATTAGCAAATAAAATAAAATTATAAAAATATAGTATTTAAAAATATTTATTAAAAAAATCAATTTTAAAGTTGATGCCGGAAAGTGAATTGCTACAAAATCTACTTCTGTCCTGCCATTTGACATAAGACATGAGACAGACACGTTGTTCCCCAAATCCCCATGGAATCACACTCATTGCCTCCTCTCCGTCTCTCTCTCTCTCTCTCTCCCCCTCCCCCACCCATACAAGTTGCATTATTACTTAGATGGACTCTCTCTCCCTCCCTCCCCCTGCAAGTTGCATTATTACTTAATGTTCCTTATCTGTAAATTAAATTCTCAATCCTCTCTCTCTCCCCCCTACAAGTTGCATTATTACTTACAGGTCCTTATCCATAAATTAAATTCTCAATTCTCTCTCTCTCTCTCTCTCCCCCTACAAGTTGCATTATTACTTAATGTTCCTTATCCATAAATTAAATTCTCAATTATGTCCCTTCTATTGTCCCTTTTCATTATTTTTAATTCCTCCATTATAACAAAAATATAAACCCCTTGTTTATATTATAAAGGTCTTTGATTTAAAAATCGACCTGGACACAAGCTACTTTATATTCTGTTATAGAAAAACTTTATTTTTCTTTTTCATTATAATTTTTTGAGATGTTTTTCTAATTTTTAATTTTTAAATAGTACAAATAAAATAAAATATTTATATTAACGATGAAAAACTCTACAAAGTTTGGAGCCATGCTGGGCTAATATTGCCATAAAGAACATTCTTTTTTCAACAAAATATCAAAGATATAAGAGCAAAATTAAAAAAAAATTCCAATAATTCATTTTTAGAATTTTTATTTGTTAAAACAATTTCTGGTTAAACTTTGTTTTTGGACTTTGTTTACGACTAATATTTTATCTTATTTTGTTTTAATATTCGTTGCGTAAAATAAAAATATATAAAAATACAAGCTTTTAACTCAAAAATTATAAACAATTTGATATTGAATATAATCTTTATTATTTCATCCAAATAACGCCCTAAGCCTGGAGGGCCGGATAGCTTGCAAAGGAATAATTTCGGCTAGTGATCCTGCCAAAGCGAAATTCTTCTTGTCAGAGCGATTTTTACTTAAATACTAACTTTACCCTTAATTAATAAAATTCTTTTATTTTAATTAATTTTGTTAAACTCTATTATACATTAATTACTCTCTATTCTTCCCACTATATATTAATTACTCTTTCTTCCCTTTCTATTTAATTATATACACTATTATATGATTTATTTAATTATATGCATTTAATTGTTTCTTATATTATAATTCTTTAGTTTTATTATATTATTTTATCGTTTCATATAAAGACATATTATTATTTTTTATTTTTATATTTATAATTAAAAAATTATGTCTACAACTAAAATTCTAATGTCGTAAATAAATAACATATAAAATTATCTCAATAATATACTTTTATTTTAGCAAGACTTTCTATTTTATTTAGTATAGTGCTTTCAAAATTTTGGCTTATTAACTTTATTTTATAGTTGGCTTGATATTCATTTTTTTAAAACTAATTTTATTTTACATTTATTTTCATGATCAGTAGTAAATCTTTGATTTTGTGATAATGGCTATTGTATGATAATTTTGACAATTTTAGAGGAGAATTATCGTTGATTAATGGCAATGAATTTTTTTTGTTTTATAGTTACAATAATTGTTGATTGTATTAATATGCTATTGGTAAAAATGCTATCCTATAGTTATTCATATATTCAGTTGGTACATGCTTGCCTTTAAAGAATACTGGAATGAGGAATTTTATGTTAAATTAGATATTTTATAACAAATAAAAAATTAATATAATTCACAAAAAAATTACATTGATTACTTTTTTGATTTTTTTTAGCAATAATAATGAAGGCTTATAGTCCTGATACTTGATTTTTCAAATTATCATAAAAAAGAATTCTTAATCTCCAAAATCAGATCAAACATATAATGAGAGGGCAACACAATTCAAGATTCATGTTTTGAAAATCCATGGCCTAAATAAAACAAGTTTAGCATTGTCTAAAACAAAACAAAATTGGTTCTTTTTTTTTTTTAGGGGAGCAAAGGCATCTAATTATAGGAAAGATAGAGCCATAATTTAAAAGTACTGGATTTGTTATAATCTAAGAATATAATTATTAATACATATAATAATGTATTCTTCATTTTATATGTTATTTATTTGAGACACTATAATTTTAGTTATAGAAATAATTTTCTAAATGTAAATATAAAATTAAAAAAATAATAATATGTTTTCATATATAACGATAAAATGATATATTAAAATGAAAGAGTTATAATATAAGAAATAATTAAATAAATCATATAATAATATAGATAACTAAATAGGGAGAGAAGAGAGAGTAATTAATATATAATGGGAAGAAGAGAGAGTAATTAATATATAATGGGTTTTAATAAAATCAATTAAAACAAAAGAGTTTGACTAATTAAGGATAAAATTGGTACTTCAATAAAAATTGCTTGGTAGGAAGAATTTTGCTCCGGTAGGATCACTGCCCAATAATTTATAGGGTGTGTCAAAGTTATAAGGAATTTCAAGATTGTCTCGATGCTAAAGATACATATGTATGTATGTATGTATATATTTTTACAAAATTAAATAATATACATAGCATTAAGATAGGTTGGAAATAATATATTAGGTATGCCTAATTTGTATAATTTATGATAAAATTATGTTGATTAAAATAATAATTGATTTTTAACAACTTCAAAAAATTATCTAAAGGAATATTTTTTATTAAATTCTTTACAAATCTAAGCATTTGTCGATTAAATAAAAATATATAAATTTTTTTTGTAAAAAAATATATATTTATTTCAGAAACAAAATTAATTGTTACACACACAAATACATAACTGTGTTGCGTAAGGTCCACCAGTATCTTAGTCCATCAAAGCCAAGGAGCTCATGACTACATATGTATAAGGAGGCCGTGTGTGTGTGTGTGTGTGTGTGAGAGAGAGAGAGACCGAGAGAGAGTATATAGGTATGTTCACCATGGGAAAGCGTGTCAGCCGGGTCTTAGGGAGTCAAGGACTCGTGCCCCTCCGATATTGGGTTAGACATTTCACTTGCCTAGAAAATCACCAAAATTAATAAATAAAAAAACATAAATGTTCCGAGGGATGGAGTGAAGTGCTATTTTTTTAAGTATTTTTGGGATATCGATTTTAAAATCGATTTCTTATAAATCAATTTCACATAAATATTTTATGATATTTGGATAGTATTTTGATAATTCCAAAGTTAATTTTTAAAAAATTGACTTTAAAGTTAATTTTTATGAAATCGACTTCAATATTTTTAAAATAAATAAATTACAAAACTTTTATAATTTTATTTTATTTTTCTAATGTTGTGAAAAATAACCAACAAAAGCATTTCTCAAAATCTCTCAAACCTTTGCAATCAGACCTGGTAGCACTTTGGACTCAAAGATTGTAAGAAAGGTGACACAGATTTTCAGATGGTCAGACACATACTAAAGCATTAAAAGACACAATTGGTCACAACAGTTGTGGCTTGTGAGAAAGGACCTTGCAAAGTATTTCTAATTTACATATTGGTTGTTTGTTGGCAAAAATATTTGATATAAATTATACTATATCGAAATATTTATAACTCAATAATATTTACAAACTATTACTATAAATGATTGAGTTATTTAGCATTTGTATGTTAATTTTTTATCTATAGTTTATATCAAAATTTATTGACATAACGACTATTTTATAATATTCACTATTTATTTTATTATTATTTGATAGCAAACCATTTTTTGCAATTTTATTCAGAATGGAGTAAAATAATAAATAATGTATGATTTACAAGTAAATATTAAATTTCTTCTGTATAATCGATAAATTGATAATTTTTTGTATTGATAATCTTAATTGAATTGATCTTAGTTTTTCAAGTGAGGCTAAAACCCAACAAAAAAGGTTTTATATGGACAAGTTGCTATGGTTACAATAATTTCCCATTTTCTTGTAAGCTTATAGTTGAGATTTAAATGCAAGATTTATAAGTTCTAAGTATGCTAAAATGTAGTTGAAATTTTTCAACAAACTGGATCAACTTCTTTATGAAACCTAAAATAGATTTTCTTTTATAAAAATGGAGATTTTTGGTCTGAAAATTTAGAATTGTATTAATTTTGATTATTTTCTTGGTCGATATTGACGACAAAAATTCATTTTAAAAATCAGCCTTTATCATATATAGCTGTAACTCTACCCGCCATTTCGAGTCTATTTCTTGCAATAGTCAAGTGCGTACATTATAATTTGTGGAAAATTTGGCATAGCCCGTACCCACATAGAATCAGAATCAGAATCAAACAAGCTTTAGAAAATAAAGCAAAATGTAAACCCTTGACTTGTATATATTCGAACCTTGACTTGTTCATAGCATTTATTTCCGGGAGACAGGTCCAAGTCTAGATGGAAATTAGCATCTAATTAGAGGGAAGGAACAATATCAATTCTATAAGATACTACTAAAAGTATGGAGTTCAATGTAAGACTCTAAAACATATCAACAAGATGCCCTGTCCCACTTCTTGCAAACACTGCTTTGATATATAAACTCTGATCTCCAAATTATGGAATTTTTGAAATTCAAATGAGTATAGAGTCTTTCAAACTTATTCTCAAGATTTTTTTATTCTAAATCTAATTCTGATTCATGAGTGCGAATCATGAGTTCTTGAATATTTTGCAACATATGAATTTGAAGGAGAAAGGTATTAGAATTTTATACGGGCGATAACTATGAAATTAAGTGTATTCTTTTCTCTTTTATGAGTAAAAGTGGTTTTTTTTTTTAATACGTAAAACTAGGATTTGAGATTAATTATGTTTAAACAAGTGTTGAATTTTGGTTATTTAAAATTCTCTTCACTAATAACAAATGTTCTTGAATATGCTAACGTGCAAAGAATGCTTTCGTGCTTCATAATCTCATAGAACCCTCTTTTTGTTACAAGAGAAGCATTTCTCGAAATCTCCCTTGAAATCTCCCAAACCTATGCAATTAGACCTGATAACACTTTGGACACAAAGATTCTAAGAAATGTGTCAAAGATTTTCATAGTCTTTGGCAAGCAAGGCCAAACACATATTAGAGCATTAAAAGACACAACTGGTCACAACAATTGTAGCTTGTGAGAAAGTGCCTTACAAAGTATTTCTAACTTACATATTGGTTATTTGTTGGCAAAAATATTTGATTTAGTTTATATTATATCAACACATTTGTGACTCAATAATTATATTCAAAATATTTGATTTACAAACTATTACCATAAATGATTGAGTTTCTTAGCGTTTGTATGTCAATTCTTTTTTATATTATATTTTGTCTTAAAATTTATTGTCATAATGACTATTTATAATATTCACTATTTATTTTATTTGTATTTGATAGCAAACCATTTTTTACAATTTTATTCAACGCGAAGTACAACTAGTAAATAATGTGAAATTTATAAGTAAACATTAAATCTCTTTTGTATAAGTGATAAACTGATAATTTTTTGTATTGAAAAATATCAGATAATCTTAACAAACTAATCTTAATTTTTCAATTGAGGCTAAAACACAACAAAAAAGGCTTTATATGAACAAGTTGGTATAGTTACAATAATTTCTCATTTGCTTGTATGCATGAAGTTGAGATTTGAATGCAAGATTTGTAACTTCCAAATATACTACAATATGATTGAAATTTTCCAACAAAGTGGATCAACTTCTTTCTGAAAGCTAAAATAAATTTTCTTATATAACAATGACGATTTTTGATATGAAATTTTAGAATTGTATTAATTTTGATTATTTTCTTGATTGATATTGATGACAAAAACTTTATCAAAAAAATCAACTATAACTAAAACTCTACCCACCATTTTGATCCTAGCAATCACCGGTAGATCTAGAACCCAAAGGGCAATAGGGTCAAATGTCAAGGCAGCCGGGGCAACATAAGTAGGGCACCGACGGATCCATGTACAAAATAATGGGTTATTTTGGTCCCGGGGCAATAGCCCACCCTTCCATCCACGTGGCACCGCCATTGCTAGCAATACTCAAGTATGGCCACTAATTGTTAGATGCATTATTTTGAGAGTAACTCTTCCAAGCCCCACATATGCTTTTCTAGTGTTTAATTATCACCCGAGTCAAGTCTATGTATAAGTCAACATTATAATTAAGAAATGTTGCATAGTTTCCCTCCCAAATATGAAGTGTGAAAGCACACGGTTTTTTCCTGGCCATTGAAAATTCCTACCATGTATGCTGCGGGCTGGAGAAAAAATGATGCTTGACTTGGAATATTGTACAATTCCAAAAGCGAGAGTCAAGTCTGACAGCTGCATCCATATCCAAGTCATTAGTGAATTTGTGGAAAATTTAATTAGCCTGGCCTATGCCCACATGAAAAGAGTGCAATACGAGGAAATTTTGTTATACTCTATATATATCTCTTGCTCCTCCATAAGTGTTTTTCATACTCTTACTTGTTAAGATGTTGATTTCAGGCAAGTGCAATATGAAACTCGCAGTATTTCTTTTCCTTGTTAGTGTTGTGCACAACATCAATCCTTGTTCCTCTTATGATGCTGGCACACGGTTGAGCAATAATAAAGTGTTGTGCATTGGGAGCGAGAGAGGGGCACTGCAGAGCTTCAAGAAGGATCTCATAGATCAGGCAAATCGACTTTCCTCTTGGAATGCTACGGCTGAACCTGATTGTTGTAAATGGGCCGGTGTTGTTTGTAATAACTTCACAGGCCATGTGCAAGAGCTTCATCTCGGTGTTATTCCACATGATTATGGGCTAGAGTCTTATATAACCATAGCTGATATGGGGCTATTGTCTTATAGAGCTGATTATGAAGCTTATGAAAGGGCGCAATTGAGTGGTGACATCAATCCTTCTCTGCAGAATTTAAAGCATCTAAGGGTCCTGGACTTAAGCTATAATAATTTCAATGGGACTTCAATTCCTACCTTCATTTGCTCGCTGCTGAGTTTGCAACATCTCAATCTATCTGAGGCTGGTTTCGGAGGTGTTATTCCTTCCCAAATTAGAAATCTCTCAGGTTTGCAATCTCTTGGTCTTGCATCATCAAACTTTGGTCTGTGGATCACTAAGGATGATAATCTTCAATGGCTTTCTGGTCTTCCTTTGACACGGCTACAACTGGATGGAGTGGATCTCAGTGATGTAGGAAACTGGTTATGGATCATGAACTCATTCTCTTCTCTTCTAGAGTTGCGATTATCAAATTGTGGACTATATCACTCCTCTTCTCCTTTGCCTCACACACTGAATTTTTCTTCTTCACTCGTCATTCTTGACATTTCGAGCAACAACTTAGGCCCTTCAGTTCCAAGTTGGATTTTTAATCTCCATAGTCTTGTGTCTCTAAATTTAGGTGATAATAGTTTTGAAGATGTCATTCCAGTTGGCCTTCGAAACTTGACTCTTTTGACATCCCTTCATTTGGAGTATAATCAATTCAATTCCACAATACCTGAATACTTCCACAAATTCACCCATATGGAATTTCTTAGCATTTCAAAGAATAATGTAAAAGGGCCAATACCAAGTAGATCATTGTGGGGTCTTTGCAATTTGAAGACAATTAAATTGTCTTGGAATAATATTGGGGAAAATTTATTAGAAGTTTTTGAAGGTTTAGCAAGAGGATGTGCATCTCATAGTCTCCAAGAATTAATTTTAGGTGGCAATCAACTCGTAGGCCCTTTAACAAATAGGTTAGGACAATTGAAAACTCTTCAGCAATTGGATCTTTCTTCTAACTCAATTTCAGGTCCTATTCCTAAATCAATAGGGCAATTGACCTCCTTGATGGCATTAGATCTTTCTTCTAACTCAATTTCAGGTTCAATTCCTGAATCAATAGGACAATTGACCTCTTTGAGAGCATTATATTTGTATGACAATAAGCTTAATGAATCTCTCCCCGAGAGTCTTGGGCACCTTTCACAGTTGGAGAGGCTTATTATTGACAATAATAAGCTAGATGGAATTGTGTCAGAAGTTCATTTCACCAATCTTTGCAATTTGAAAGAGCTATTTGCACAAGAAAACTCTTTGATATTAAATGTGAGTCGTGATTGGATCCCTTGTTTTGAACTTGAATCTCTACATATAAGTGGCTGGAAATTAGGCCCTCAATTTCCATTGTGGCTTCAATCACAAAAGGATCTTGACTTCTTGGATTTATCAAACACCGGAATTTTGGATAGCATTCCTATGTGGTTTTGGAACTTGTCCGCAAAAACTTCTTATGTGAGTCTTGCTGACAATCAAATATATGGCCAAGTTCCAAACATTTTCCATAGCCACATTACCCCTTCCACCATCGACCTCAGCTTCAACCAATTTAGAGGTCCATTGCCTATTCTCTCTCCAAATGTATCAGGGTTAGATCTTTCAAATAACTTATTCTTTGGTGATATAACCCATTTCCTGTGTCATAGAACTGAGAAACCTTATCTACTTGAAGTTTTAAATCTTCAAAACAATAACTTGTCTGGAGATGTTCCTGACTGTTGGATGTCTTGGCCCTTGCTAACTATGATCTGGTTGGGAAACAATGTATTTACTGGACAAATTCCAGAATCGATGGGATACTTGAGACGCCTCGAGTCATTGCACCTAGAAAATAATAGCCTTAATGGGCAGCTACCCTTGTCTTTACAAAATTGTTCAGGGTTAACAACTCTTGATCTTAGCATGAATTCCTTTATTGGGAAATTACCAACATGGGTAGGACAATGTCTTATGAACATAAAATTTCTCACCATTCACTCAAATAGGTTTGAAGGTGAAATTCCTAAGGAGCTTTGTCACCTCACTTCCCTTCAAATCTTGGATATTGCATATAACGATTTTTTTGGAGAAATTCCAACTTGTTTTAAGAATTTTACAGCCATGACCTTTAGTGACAAAATTGAGTTCGGTTTTACCTACAGCAGCTGGGATTTGCAAGAGGCAGAAAACATACAAGTCGTGACAAAAGGAATGGTGATGTTATATGAAAAAAGTCTTGGTCTTGCAAGCTACATGGACCTTTCAAGTAATAATTTATTTGGAAAGATACCGAATGAGCTTATGGGTCTCTTGGCATTGCAGTCATTGAACTTATCCCGAAATCATTTCACAGGAGTAATCCCAGAGAAGCTTGGTGATCTGAGTTCATTAGAATCTCTTGACCTCTCCTGGAATCAACTTTCTGGGGAAATTCCACTGACCATTTCGAATCTAAGTTTTTTAAGTCACTTGAATTTATCACACAACAATTTGTCCGGAAAAATTCCATCAGGGACACAGCTAGAAGGTTTTGACCCTTTCAGTTTTTTGGGAAACAATCTCTGTGGACCTCCACTCACAACTGGTTGTGCAATTGATAATATGGAGGCACCACCTCATGCTATCAGTGCTCCGGATAATGAAGACGGCAATGAAAAAGATTCAATGTGGTTTTATTTGGGTATGGGATGGGGATTCGTGACAGGGTTTTGGTGTGTCATGGGTCCTATAATATTCAAGAAATCTTGGAGAGTGGCTTATTTCAGGTTCCTGGCTCACATATGGGAGAAGCTTTCTGTTTTGTGATTGAATGTAAGGGATCCTTGGCATGATTCTAAGTGTTGTGCACTGATTTCTTGTATGATCATTTTTCTCTTCCTGCCCTATATGTTAAAAACCTATGCAAGAATAGCAAATCCACCGATTAGAGTTTTTTATGCTCACTGATTATTTAAGAACTTGCAAAAGCACACCTCCACACACCAAACACAAGATGCAGATCAGGTTTCTCTGGCTCGGCTATTAGAAATTTCTTTCCCATGAACAAGCTAGGATCCAAATTCTTTTGAGAAAAGAGGAAAGGGAACAAAGTCCTAGAATAGTTTCTGCAAGAATTCAAATTAAGCCCCATCAAACACAGGGAAAGATGCAAAAATTTTATTTAAAAAAACCAATAACTACTATGATCTTTGTACTTGTACAAAATAGCAAATCAATTTCAAAAGAAAAATGCTATTTCTCATAGTTAAGAGTGGCTGTTATTTTCTCAAAGCTTGACATATTCCATTGAGTTTTGACACACTTTTAAAATCACTTAAATTTTTATTTTTGCCACAATCAATAAAAAAATATTATATAACTATGAGAAAAATCAAAGTCACCCTTAATCAAAATAAATATCATATTCAAATTCAGAATACAACGCACCACCAAACTCTTGAGATTCTATAATTGTTTTAAGATGCACTCACGGATTCAATAAATCTAAGAAATTTGAAGCCTATTGATTAGATCACTAGACCCTAAAATTCACCAAGTAAGAAAGGGGATAAGATCCCTTTGTATGGCATGGTGATTGTGGTGGGTTTTTTGGGTGTTTGTGGAGCATTATTCTTCAATAGACGTTGGAGAATGGCCTAAGAAAGGGGAGAATTTTTTCTATTTATTTCCTATATTTTTCTATAGGAGAACGCTATTTTCTGACCCCCGATTTTATCCATCTCAAACTTGACAGTGCATAAAATAATTAACCAAAAGTTATATTACATAATCTTTTAATAAAATAAATTGATCCATTTGATGTAAACGTTATGTCGAGTCAAAATCATATGAATAGAATAAAATAAACAAGATAAACACAAATTGAACCAAGTTAAGATTTTCCAAACAAGCAGACCTTTTTTTCAAAATATACCAGACCTTTTTTCAAAATAATGCCTTTGAAATGAACAAAATAAACCTTTGATAGCCTATAATAGTGTATGCGGGGGTGGGGTGATCAAAATGCATGCCCCCTTCGCTCTGTTATCTTTACCATTCAAGAGCATATCAAGCCCCTAAAAAGCATAGAAGAATTTAAATAGGTAGAATCAGAAATCAGCAAAAATATAAAATCTAAACCATTATTGGCACAACCCTGTCAAGCTAAAGAAAGTCGGTCCAACAGATTATTCCACACTCACCAGCCTATCTTTCACTCATTTGCATACTGTGACTTGTGATGAGGCTGTATTTGACATCAAAATTTCATAATGTTGGCATGGAATCGTCAATATCTTATGCATCATCATGGTTAACAGAAACACAAATACAGTAGCATGGACACCATATGATCAATCACCATTAACCTTGAAACAAGTAGGCTGCTTATAAACATTTAAACCACTCAAGGATGAACCAAAATCCAGGTATTCAATTCAGGTTTCTGGTAAACTTTAAAACCTGAAACATAGCACATTTCTCAAGATGATAATATCACCAACACTGGGAAGCTGTGATGCTCATCTGAACTTCTGGTACTTTCTTTTAATGCAGGCCCCTTAAAGGGAAACTACCGTATTTGAAGACCCAAAATTTTATAAGCCTGTGTATTAGGTTGCAAGCATACACATTATAATATAACATGAGTGCAAAAAAAATATACGGTAAAGCAAAGCTAACAGAGTAGAAGTTCATAAGCAGCTATGTGGAACAAAAATGAAAGACTACAAAGTCAAAATGCATAAAGTGCCCCCCCCTTTTTCCTACAAACTGCTATCATCAAACAGACCACCATGTAAAAAGCACTTCCGCAAATAATTTTTCTAATCCAAAATCCACTTACAAACAGTAGAGGGTGTTCGCTTGAGAAAATGAGGATTTATCAAACCAGCAATCTCAAGGAATCCAACACGGTCTTTTCAACCAAAGATTTTCTTCAGCTTCTCATCACAGACTATAATCTTAGAAAAAAGTATAAAGAACCAGGTAATTATAAAATCAAGTGCAAAACAAAGACTTGTCCACATATCTGACCAATGTTGTGAAGGAAAAAGAATTTAAACTCATTCCTCCCACTTGAATGCACAAAGTGAATAGTTCAAAATTTGACCAGCTGCTTTTAGTATTGAGACTTGCAACACTTTCAGAATCATTTTTTTAGTGGAAATACAAAGCCCAGGGTTTAATGAAAAGTAAGCAAATAAAGACCTTCCATGCTAAGGCTTCTAAGCCCACATCAAATAATAAACAAAATAAGAAAGGCCAACTACGTTGGATTAATAGGCAATAGAAGATGGGCATCCAAGGATAATTTACATTCTTTCTGTGGTTTTGTTGTTGGGGGGGGGGGAGGGGGACCATTTTGTTGCTGGTACTCGGTAAGGGAAAAAATTCACACCATGATACTAGTTGGTTTTGGATTTGCAAATGAGTAGACACTTCATTACATCTGCAGTTTATTTTCATGACCACCACTTTAGCTATTGCATCAAATCAAAGTGAAAATCATATTCAACAAGGAAACCAATAAGAAATCAGGTTTCTCTGTTACACTATACCCACTCCGGGTTTAAGGGTATGATCATTAGCAAATTACAGCAAGATAGCACCCTTATACATAACAGCACCCCAGAAGAAATAGCATGTTGATCAGAATAGAAAATAAGAATGCAAAAACTATACAAAGTTGTCCAGAAATTTATATTCAGACACTATCTTTGCAGAGGAAGATTTGTACTTGAACAAAAATTTCAATTTGGCAAATATTCTAAAATCAAAATCTTGCGTTATGCCACTAACCTTATCCGGTCTAAAACCAGCCAATTTCATCTCCTCAAAATCCTCAGCAGCTTCATCATACAAAGACCCACCCTTACAACAACTTATAACAGTGTTATACGTACATGCATCCGGTTCAACCCAGTCACTCCTCATCCCCTCGACAACCCCCATAATCTTATTCCACGGCATACCATTTTCCCATATACATTCAAAATTACATTATAAGTAATCAATGTGGGTTTACAATCCTCTTCCTCTATCTTTATAAACACCCACACAGACTCTCTGTACCTTCCATTACTAGCATATGCAGTTATAAAAGAAGTATAAGCACAGACATCTATGCAAAATCTGTCTTTTTGAAGGTCATTAAGTAATGACCCTGCAACGGAAACCACACCTTTTTTGCCTAAAATATTAATAATCACAGCAACAACAGAGTTATTTACAAGCAATTTAGCCTTATCATGACTTCTTTCCCGCTCAAATACCTTTAAAGCCAGATCACATTTCTTGTAAAACCCTAAACCCTTAATTACATCCATAACGTCCCAACTCTTCTCCTCAAAATCAAATTCTTCCAATTTAACATTTGAGGCTAGAAATTCACTCAAGATTTCATCAAGTGGATGAACATTAAATTGCGGGTCGATTAGGGTTTGGAGAAATTTCTCACTTTGTTGTGAGAGACGGCAGTTAGACCAGGGTTTGCCCTTGTTGGGGTAACGAGATTTGCCAATTCGTCTGTATGGTCTCCTTGATGGGAGCGAAAGAATATTTGGAAAATTTGGGGTTAGGATTTTGGAGGGAGTAGGGTTTTGGGTGGCGAGGAGGTTTTGAAGAAGAGGGGTTAATGGGGGTGAAGAAGCAGGGAGTGTGGGTTGGTTGTTTTCGGGTTGTTCGTTGAAGAATGGTCTTGAAGGTGGAGGACTTGGGAGAAGTATCGGAAGTGCAAAGCTTATCTGCCATGAATGAATATGATAGAGAGAAGGGGGAAGGGGGCGGCGGGCGGCGGGCGGCGGGCGGCTACGGTGCTGGGTTTTGCTTCACGTGTGTTTGTCCTTGTCCAGAGTTCGTTTGCATCATATCCATTCTCCTGAACTTTTATTATAAAAATATAAAGTAATAATTTGTGTATTTTTTAATGATAAATCTTTCAATTTTTCTTATATAATTTTATTTTTTTATAATTTTTTTTTATTTTAATAAAAAATTAATAGAAATAAAGTATGATAACATAAAAAAGACAAAATGAGATTTTTAAAATAGGATCCAGGAAATGTCTTTTCTTCGGTCCTTTGCCTTCCATGAGCTAGGGATAAGAATTGGCATTCAGTCATGAATTCGGGGAAGGACTGGGACATGAAATGAAAGTATACTGGCCGTAACAAAAGATGAAGATGCTCCATATGAAGCCTTTCTTTTTTGATTAAAGGGTATAGAAATTAGAAATTAGAATAAAATTCACATTAATTATTTAGATTAATAAAATAAAATTAAACATATAAAAATAAGATCCTGATATATAAATTTTGTGAAATTCAATTATAATAATGGATTTTGATCAATATTTTAAAACTCAGATTAGACCAATCGGTCTGATCGATTTGGTTGAGAACTAAATTACGACTCGATTCGAGTTTTTTAAAATAATCAAATTTTAAAATATCGATCAAATTTAATCAAACCCGGATTGAATCGGACGGTTGGATTGAAAACCCACCCGGTCCAACCGGGTCTTTTTATTAATGGAAAAAAGGTGTAGTTTCAAACCAGGACACCGAGGAGAGAGATGATTTATTTGACTTGCGCTACATTGTCAATTTTTTTCCTTTCTTTTTCATTTTTATTTCATCTCACATTTTCATTTCTTTTTTTTTCAATTGTTTTTTACTTGGTTTTTTTTCCCTCAAATATTTTCTTATTGTTTAAATTATATTTTGATATTTTAATATATTTAAATAATATTTTCTATTAAATTATATAAAATATTTAGATGAAAAAATTATGTTATATTAATATTATATATTTTGAATATGATTTGGTAATATTTTGTAATTAGGTATGAATATTTTTTTTAATTATTAATATATTATAATTTAAATTTATTTATAATACCATTGATATTATTTAAGTTTTTTAACTAGATTTAATGATTCGTTAACTTTTTGAAATTATCGATTTATACTCGGTCTGGATTTCAAAACTATAAAACCCATGTCCAGAACCCACGTTCCTTTATTTATTTATTTATTTATTTGATCGTTTCGTATATCTTTTTTAGATTGTTACCCAGGTTCCGAATCCTCACCCTCTTCCTCACCCACACTCACACCCTACCCTCGCCACCAACACTCTCTCCAGCGATGGTGAAGCCACACCGAAGCCATTTCTGAGCTATTAAGTCCAATCAGTCTCTTACTCCTCCCAAACACTCTCCTTCTCGCCATGTTACTTCGTCGCCATTTCCGGAATCTTCGATTCCACTTGTTTTGCTTACTTAGTTGCCTCTCCCGAGCTGTCGAGTGAGCCTTTTTTTTCTTCTCAATTTGCTTCAAGATCTGATTTTTTTTTTTTCAATCTGGGTTTTCAACTCTATTTTTTGGGTTTCGATTAATTCTTTTATTTCTTTTTGGATTTTCAATTGCTGCAACCATCCCAATCTGGGTTTTCAACTACTGGTTTCCAATCTGGCTTTTCAACCCTTCTTGAATTTTTTTTTTTTTTTTTTCAATCTAGGGTTTTCAACTGCTGCAACCATCCCAATTTGTTTTCGTCAAGTTCGCCACCACAACCTTTACTTCTGGAGTCTAGCATTCTGAAAGATAGGGTAAATAAACCATTCCAGCATTTGATAATTATAAAATAAAATTAAAGAAAATAAAATATATAATAATTTTAATTTTAATTTTAGAAAATAAAATAAAATTTTCAAAATTGACAGTTACATTATTTCTATTCTGAAAAATATTCAAACCAAATATCAATAATGATAATTATATTAATTTTAGAATTTAAATCAAACAGTTAATATCAAAGTTCAATTCCGATTCTTAATATTTTTTATTTTGATTCCGCAATATAAACCAAATGCCACCTTAGTCTTGCAATGAGTATGGACCTTTTGAGTAATAAATTCTCTAGATAAATTATCTAGTATCTGATAATATTAGGTGAGTCTTGATTTAATTTAATTCAGATTAAATTTAACACTTAAGAGAATAAAGGATAAAACTCTCCCATAATATGTTTTTTTCATATACAAATTTAAAACTAAACCAATTAGATATCAACACTAAACCAATTAGATATCATTGAGATCCTTCATAGTCACAAACTATCTTGTGTTGCCTGTCTCAATCTTGTAATAGTTTGTGTTGCTACGCCATGGTATGAGCGTGGACTGGTTGTAACAAAAGAAGGGATTCTTCTCTCTACTGTCCCATGAAAATCTAAATCGTCATGTCCTTTTGAAATTGATTTGCTATTTGGTAACATCAAACTTATTTGATTACAAAAGTGGGTGATGACTATGCAACACTCACAAGATTGGCATTCACTTATTTCCTCTTCTGACCTTTTTTTACTTAGTAACAAAAAATAAAATAAAATAAAATCAAAATATTTAACGGGTGTGGCAACAAAAAAAAAAAAAACTTAAAATGGGTAGGCAGCAAAAGAGTGGAGAATATCCTGGCAAGAAAAAAAAAATACAAGAAATTAAAGGGGGTTTAGTTAAAATATATTGAAATCAAGAATCGAATCTCATATAATTTGTTTATATTAATGGACTTGAAATCATTGAACCACTTTTAGTTACAAGAGAAGCTTTTCTCGAAATCTCCCAAACCTTTGCAGTCAGAGCTCGTAACACTCTGGACTCAAAGATTGTAAGAAAGGTGTAAGAAATTTTCAGAGTATTTGGCTAGTGAGGCCAAACACATACTAAAGCATTAAAAGATAGAACTAGTCGCAACAATTATAGTTTGTGAGAAAAGACCTTACAAAGTATTTCTAACTTACATATTGATAGTTTGTTGGCAAAAATATTTTACATAAATTATATTATTGTGAAACATTTGTGACAATAATTATATTGAAAATATTTGATTTACGAACTATTGTCATAAATGATTGAATTATTTAGCGTTTGTATGTTAATTCTGTTTTATATTATATTTTATATTAAAATTTATTGATATAATAACTATTTTATAATATTCACTATTTATTTTATTTTTATTTGATAGCAAATCATTTTTTTACAATTTTATTCAACGTAGAGTATAACTAGTAAATAATGTAGAATTTACAAGTAAACATTAAATTTTTTCTGTATAAGTGATAAATTGATAATTTATTGTATCGAAAAATATCACATAATCTTAGCTGAATTAATCTTAATTTTTTAAATGAGGCTAAAACCCAAAAAAGGCTTTATATGGACAAGTTGGTATAATTACAATAATTTCTCATTTGCTTGCACGCATGAAGTTGAGATTTAAATACAAGATTAATGACATACTATTTGATTAACACTCCCTTCCTACCTCCACAAGAACACCACAGTAATGTAAGCATGTTTTTCTTTGTTATGCTTATTCCTAATTTTATTTTATAAAAAAAGGTCATGGCATACTATTTGATTAACACTCCCTTCCTACCTCCACAATTAGGAAACCGCAAGACAATATTTTTCCTTTGATGCATGCGTGTGGTAGCAAAGCCAAAAACTTGTATCAAAGGGGCAAAAATGATGGTAGGGGGTGTCCCGTCCCAAGTTCTAGGTACATGATCTTTACCCTGTAAAAATAACACATATTTCTGTAAACTTAAACCTATACATGAATTATCATTTTCTTTTTGAAATTGATTTGCAATTTTGTAACATCAAACTTGTTTGATTACAAAAGTGGGTGATGACCATGTAACACTCACATGGCATTCACTTATTTCCTCATCTTATCCTTTTTTACCCGGTAACAAAAATAAAATAAAATAAAATACTTAAAGTGGGTAGTAATAAAAAATAAATAAATTACTTAAAGTGGAGGGTCAGAAGCAACCGGTGCAAATGAGTGACGATTAAAAAAAAAAAAAAAAGAAAAAAAAGAATACAAGAAACCGAGTTTGGTTAAAGGAAATCGAAATCAACAATGGAATTGAATTCCATGTGATTTGTCCGTATTAATGGAAGAAGAATGAGAAGTGATTAGAATTTTATAGAATTTCATGGGTATCTAAAATTCAAATGAAAATGTGAGTTTTTTAAAATTCATTCTCAAAATTTTTATTTTAAATCTAATTTTGATTCTCCAGTGCTAATCAAGTGCTCTTGAATATTTTACAACATATGAATTTGAAAGAGCGAAATGATTAGAATTTTATGGAATATGGAGTTTAATGTTAACCAAAGCCAAGCCTAAGACTCCAAAACATATCAACAAGATGCCCTGCCCCTGCTTCTCGCAGACCATCTTCTGATTCTACATTCGAGCCCTATAGGTGCAGTACTGGAGCAATAGCCATAAGAATAAAGCATACAGCAATGTCCCCTAATTGTTAGAAGCGTTACTTTGAGACTAACTCTTCCAAGCCCCTCATATGCTTTTCTAGTGATTAATTATCACCTGAGTCAAGTCTATACAGAAGTCAACATCATAATTAAGACATAGTTGGAATAGTTTCCTAGCCATTGAAAATTCCTACCATGTATGCCGTGGGTTGGGGAAAAAATGACACGACTTGGGAATCAGGGGCGAAGCGACATCTACTCCTGGGGACCAAACCCCCCCCCCCCCCACCTTTTAAAAATTTTTTTGTTAGAAATAAAATTTTAACTTCTCAAAAAAAAAAAGTTATGACTTCTCCAAATATTTTTTTTAAAAAATAAAGTTTTTGTATTTTAAAAGTTTAAAATATTATATTTGATATTTGAATTTTATTGAGCCGACCTGAATATCCCAAATTTCATTGTGTGTTTGTTAATTAGAATTGAATATCTCTAAATCTTAATGATGTTGAGATCTTCAATCCTAAAAATTTCTCTAGGATTGACTCTCGATTAGGGAAATAATTAACAAATTTCTCTTAATTATCGACGAAATAAAGAGAGATTGGTCGTTGAACGTTTGTCGACGGTTATAACCAATTTATTTATGAGTGTTGAAATTTTTAGATAGATCAATAATCAATCATATGAAATCAATGTGAAAATAATTCTTTTGACTAGAAAAATCGATTTCTATTAGTTTTTATTTTTATTTTATTTTTTTTGAATTTTTTATTTTTTTATTAGTTTAGTTAATTTTTTAATGCGGATACTTTTATTTTATTTTATTTTATTTAAAAAAAAAAAAGTAAATCTACCGTTCACTGGGGAGATGACCTTATTCACTCTATATTAATATTTTGTAAAGTAATATTTTATTTTTGATTTTTTGAGATAACCCTATCCATATGACAGCCAACCAGATTAGTGTGTTGCCAAACCTAAGCCAAATTTGATTTCCAGGAATCCAAGAAGTCAATAACAAACGCCTAATTCTGCATCAAGCTGTGGAGCTAACTTTATTTTGTGTGGCTGCAGAGAAACCATCAGCTTTGGTCTAATGCTGGTCAAGATGAATGGCTCTGACTGTCCCAAAATGTTGGCCGACAAATGCAGGAGTTATAAGTCAATCACCTTCACGTTCATATGCAAAATCACAGAATAAACCATTAAGATGCAAAAAAAATCCTCCATCCCAATGTAAATTATGACACAATTGTACCAATATAAACTTTGGAAATCAAATACTGTATTATTTTATAAATGTAGCTAATACTGTATTATATCAATCATCTTTGGCAAGTAAGGCCAAACGCATACTAAAGCATTAAAAGACACAACTGGTCACAACAATTGCAGCTTGTGAGAAAGGACCTTATAAAGCATTTCGAACTTACATATTAGTTGTTTGTTGACAAAAATATTTGATATAAATTATATTATATAGAAACATTTGTGACTCCATAACTATATTCAAAATATTTGATTTATGAACTGTTATCATTATTGATTGAGTTATTTAGTGTTTGTACGTTAATTCTTTTTTATATTATATTTTATATTAAAATTTATTGATATAATGACTATTTTATAATATTCACTATTTATTTTATTTTAATTTGATAGCAAACCATTTTTTTACAATTTTATTTAGCATGGAGTACAACTAGTAAATAATGTAAGATTTATAAATAAACATTAAATTTCTTCTGTATAAGCAATAAATTGATAATTTTTTATTGAAAAATGTAAGATAATCTTAGCTAAAGTAATGTTGATTTTTTAAGTGAGGCTAACCCCCCCCCCCCAAAAAAAGCTTTATATGGAAAGGTTGGTATAGTTACAATAATTTCTCATTTGCTTGTAAGCATGTAGTTGAGATTTAAATGCAAGATTTATAATTTTCAAGTATGCTACAATATAATTAAAATTTTCCAACAAAGTGGATTAACTTCTTTATGAAACCCAAAATAGATTTTCTTTTATAACAATGGAGATTTTTTAAATGAAATTTTAGAATTGTATTAATTTTGATTATTTTCTTGACCGATATTAATGACAAAATTTTATCAAAAAAAAAAAAAATCAGCCTTTATCATGTAAAACTGAAACTCTACCCATCTTTATCATATATGGCTAAAACTCTACCAACTATTTTGAGTCTATTCCTAATCCTAGCAATAGTCAAGTCCACATAATAGTTTATGGAGGTGGATCTGACTCCACAGATAACAACTTTACTAACTCAAACGGTTTTGATAATCATCTGCGATCTTGATGAATGAGACCTGCAAAAAACCCTGGAGGGTATTTCAGTGAGTAAGACTTTGATACTCAAGTCAGAGAAAAGTTTTCGTGGAGAGAGAAATAGACTGAGAAAGAGAGTTATGGGTGCCTTTGTGTGCTCTGCGTAAGTGAAGAGAGAAAGAGAGAGAGAGAAAGAGAAACAGATTACTTGTGTGAGTTTTGTATGCTTTCGGGATGCTAAAATCCTATATTTTTTTTTATAAAATTCCAAAATTGAGTACATAAAATGTAAGTTTAGTAGCAACTATTAGCATAATGAAGAAATGATTAGATTAGAAGGAAAGAAATTTCAAAAAGTAAACGATTTAGATATCTTGATTCTATCATTCAAAATGATGATATTATCGATGCAGACGAGAATAATAGAATTCAAGTGGATTTGATGAAATTGTGAAAGACATCCGGAGTCTTCTATGATCGTACGATACTATTACATCTAAAGAAAAAATTTTATAAAAGCGCAGTAAAACTTGTGCTATTGTATGACATCAAATATTTGACCACTAAATAACAACAAAAATAAAAAATGACTGTTACTAAAATAAGAATATCTAGATGGATGTGTGACAAAACTAAAAAAAATAGAGTTAGAAACGATGAGATACGTAATAAGTTAGGAGTTAGTTCAATTGTGAATAAGATGAGAGAGTACCGTCTAAAATAGTTTGGGGCATATGCAACGAAAATTTAAGAACGCACCTGTTAGAAAAATCAAAAACTTAAAAATAGGAGATTTAATAAAACGTAGAAATAAGTCGTTGAAAATTTAAATGCAATGTATTTGTAAAGATAAAATAGATATAGATTTAATTGAGAAAATAGGCTTAAATAGGAATGAGTGGTATAGGAAAATTTACACAAATTAAATTTCTTTTTTTCTTTTGATTTTTTATATTTGTCTCTCATATGATCGATCCCAAATTTGAGATAGAAGGTTTAGATGATTGTTATTGTTATTGTTGTTGTCCCATGATTCGTGCTATCTAATGAGATCTTTAGAGGTCCAGAGTCCTACCAATTGGAAGAAGTTTTAATTTGTGAATGGATTTGTTTCTTATGGATGGGGATTCATACATTTCTTTCCTTATTACGAGATATCATTCCTGTACTTCGTGGAAAGGTAAATATTACCTCAATCAGGGATGACAATGGATTGTTATGATTCGAGTTATGTTAATACCATATTTGACCATAAATCTTAACTTTACTATTTATATCCGACCATAACCTTATTTGGATTAAAAAATAATTAAAAAAAAAAACACCATCTAACCTACCTATTTCTTTAAAAATCCATTCTGATATATTACATACTTTTAAAAATACGATTCGATTTGATCTTAAATCAATGTATACTTGACACATACCTGATCTAAACCAAAATCTAGTACCTTCTTTTTTAATTTAATAATATTTGTTCAAGAATAATAATGAAACAAGTTATAACAAATCATAAAAATCGTTTTATTTTATTTAATAATATTATATTAAAATAAAATTTTATTTTATTATAAATTATTATTAGATTAGATTGAATCGAATTATTTATAATCTAAGTGTATATTCGAACCGATCTAATTATTTTAATATTAAAAATCGATTATAATTTGATCCTAATCCAATTTTAAGAAAAAAATTTGATACGACGGATCAAATTTTTTAAACATCTATCTAATCACATCGGATATTACCATCTCTAACCTCAATGTTGACTGAATGTTTGAATACCGAGGAGGTGTAAGAGCCAACAAAGTAAATATCGGGAAGAGTCTATTCATTAGGCACCGAGAAGGAAGGACGCGTTTCGCGTAAACGGCGTTTTGACAGGCTCTTGACATATTTTGTTCGTTGGGCCTTGGGCCCAATGCCATGTGTTAACGGGTTCTCAAGCCTTGTAACATCTGTTGTTTACATAATAATTTGTGGAAAATTTGGTAGTATGTACCCACATGGAAAGAGAAATGGTTGGATCATGCAACATTTTATGATCTCATCTTTCTTTTTCTCTAAATGTTCACGTTAGAAAAGCAGCCTGCCTTGACTTGTTCATATCGTTTATCTAGGGGGAACAATTCTAAGTCTAGAGGAAATTAACACCATTTTGAGTCTATTCCTAGCAGTAGTCAAGTCCATAGCAGTCTACGTCGTAGTTTACATCATAATTTGTGGAAAATTTGGCATAGTCTGTACCCCACATGGAAAGAGAATCAAACAAGCTTTAATGTTAACATTAGAAAAGCAGCCTGCCTTGACTTGTTCTTAGCGTTTATCTCGAGGGAGCAATTCTAAGTCTAGATGGGAATTAACATCTAATTATAGGGAAGGAACAATATCAATTCCATAAAATATTACTAAAATTTTGGAGTTTAATGTTAACCAAAGCCAAGCGTAAGACTCCAAAACATATGAACAACATGCCCTGCCCCTGCTTCTCGCAGACTCTCTTCTGTTTCTGCAATTGAGCCTTACAGGTGCAGTACTAGAGCAATGGCCATAAGAATAAAGCATACAGCCATACCCACTAACTGATAGAAGCATTATTTTGAGAGTCTAGTCTATACAGAAGTCAACATCATAAGTAAGAAATAATTGGCATGGTTTCCCCTCCAAATATAAAGTGTGAAAGCACACGGTTGTTTCCTAACCATTGAAAATTCCTACCACGTATGCTCCGGGTTGGAGAAAAAAATGACTTGGAATCAGTGGCAGAGCCACCTGTACTCTTGGGGGGCCATCCCCACCCCAGATTTTTAAAATTTTTTCTTAGGAATAAAATTTTAACTTCTCTCAAAAAAACCAAAAAAACAAAAAAGTTGTCTCCCTCTAAATTTTTAAAACAATAAAATCTTTGTGTTTTAAAAGTTTAAAATAATATTATATTTGATATTTGATATTAAAAGTTATCTTCATTTCGGGTATGAAAATCGGTTAAATTTTTGTACCTCATTTTTTAAGTACTCAGAGAAGGAGACAGAGATATAAGCGGAAAATTTGATAATTGTTTTTTTCCTAATTTTATTTTTATGCATTTTTTAAAATTTTGGTTTCGCCCATTTTATCTTGTCTCATACTTTCTGTTTCATCTTGTTCGTTTCATACCCTCTAACTAAACAACACCTTGGGTATGCATCCTCTCGGTTGGAGTTGAATTGAGAGCAAAGGCACATGGTCAACCGAATGAAGACCAAAGGCAAACGGTCACTTAGAGTAATTCGAATCTTTTTCCTGCAAAGGGAAAATGGTAGACTCAAGGTGGGCCTTGCCTTTCTTCGACACTGCTCTTGCACTTCCCTCTGCTGCGAATAAAATAGACATATTAATTTTATGTTCAAAGCTCCATCATACAAGTTTACTTGATATAATTAAATTATCTTTAAACTTTATAATTTTCTTTTAAAAAAAAATAATTGTGAAGAATGTTTAAATGGACAAAATTAGTAATACAAGTTTGAATAACCACAAAATAAGTAGTTATGGACTATCTATAAATTCACTTTCTCATATTTTTCTCGGTTTATATCTTCAAAAATTTTTCCAAATTACTCTCTTTATAAAAAAAAAAAAAAAAAAAAAAAAAAAAAAAAAAAATCCATTTTGCTAATTTAAGGGCATCTAGTCCATGCACCAAAACACTAGTCAGGAATGATACATTGCACTTGCTCAGGACAAGTTTCAGACCACGGAGAGAGAGACAATTTATTTAGCATTTGTATGTTAATTCTTTTTTACATTATATTTTATATTAAAATTTATTGATATAATGACTATTTTATAATTTTCACTATTTATTTTATTTTTATTTGATAACAAACCACCTTTTGCAATTTTATTCAGCTTGGATTACAACTAGTAGATATCGTATTTCTTTTATGTGAGGAAAAAATTGATAATTTTTTTGAATTGAAAACCATCAGATAATCTTAGTTGTACTAATCTTAATTTTTTCAAGTGAGGCTAAAACCCAAAAAAGGCTTTATATGAACAAGTTGGTATAGTAACAATAATTTCTTATTTGCTTGTAAGCATGTAGTTGAGATTTAAATGCAAAATTTATAACTTCTAAATATGTTATAATATAATTGAAATTATATTACCTAAAATAGATTTTCTTTGTAACAATGAAGATTTTTGATATGAAATTCTAAAATTTGGTTGTGAGCCCTATAGGTGCAGTACTAGAGCAATAGCCACAAGAATAAAGCATAAAGCAATGCCCACTACTTGCTAGATGCATTATTTTGAGAGTAACTCTTCCAAGCCCCTCGTATGCTTTTCTCAGTATTTTAAAAAGTGAATTAAACCGACCAGTTCCATTGAAAATCGTTCTCTGGTTCGGTTCAGCTTTCATTATTAAATTAGAGGAAATCAAATTCAGTCAAGATCGATCAAAATCAACCAAAACCGATCGAACCGATTCAAAGAGAAAAAAATAAAATTACCCGTGACTCCAGGAAAGACGTCGGTAAGCAAACAAAATTTCTTGCAACAAATTGAGCAAAATAGTCAAATGGACTCAGGGGAACAATTATAGAGGAAAATCCAACTGGGTTCTAGTGACTTTCTTCTTAATTTTTTAAGGAAAAAAAATACCATATTCGACTACCATACCAATGTTTGTGAATTCAAACCTACACCGACCCAAAAAAAATAATAATCAAAAAAATAAATGGTGGAAAATTAAATTTTTCCATACTCTAAATATTTTATTTACACCCACAAAAAATATATCTCAATTTTTTATTTTAAAATAAAAAATAAAAATTAAAAACTATAAATAATAAAATGATATTTTTCATAGAATTTGACTGAATTAAATTAAATAATAGTTTATGATAATTCTAAACTTTGAAATTCAGAATATTAATTAGATATTATTATATTAGTTTTGTATTGTTAAATTAAAACTCATTATCATTATAAATTTTGATACTATTATCTTGATTTAAAATTTTTAATTGAAATTATTACAATAGAAAATAGATGAGATAAAAATTTAATGAATATGACCGGTTATTCATTTCATGACATATTCTCAAATTCATGTATTATTGATAGAATAAATTTATTTTTTTTCTTAATTTTATTTTATTTTAAAATATAACATATATATTATATATGATATAATAATAATATATTCATAAAATGATTCGATTGGTCCAACTAATGAATCAATGGGTTGGCCAAATTGTCTCTCGGTACGATTTTAAAAGCATTGGCCTTTTTAGTGATTAATTATCATCCGAGTCAAAGTCTATATAGAAGTCAACATCGTAATTAAGAAATAGTTGCATAGTTTCCTAGCTATTAAAAATTCCTACAACGTATACTGCGGGTTGGAGAAAAAATGATGCTTGACTTGGAATATGTGCAATTCCAAAACTGAGAGTCAAGTCCGACCGCTGCATCCATATCCAAGTCATTAGTGAATTTGTGGAAAATTTTAGCCTCGCCTATGCCCACGTGAAAGGAGAGAAAATTTTACAAAGAAATTTTGTTATACTCTCTATATATTTCTCTATCCTCCATAAGTGTCATGTATTGTTTTCATACTCTACTTGCTAAGATGCTGATTTCAGGCAAGTGCAATATAAAACTTGCAGTATTTCTTTTCCTTGTTAGTGTTGTGCACAACATCAATCCTTGTTCCTCTAAAGATGCTGGCACACAGTCCAACAATAATGAAGTTTTGTGCATTGGAAACGAGAGAGAGGCACTACTGAGGTTCAAGAAGGATCTCATAGATCGGGCAAACCGACTTTCCTCTTGGAATGCTACGGCTGAACTTGATTGTTGTAAATGGGCTGGTGTTGTCTGTAACAACTTCACAGGCCATGTGCAAGAGCTTCGTCTCGGTGTTATTCCAGATTATGACGCTGATTATGAAGCTTATCAAAGGGCACAATTGAGTGGTGACATCAATCCTTCTCTGCAGAACTTGAAGCATCTGAGGGTCCTGGACTTAAGCTATAATGATTTCAATGGGACTTCAATTCCTACCTTCATTTGCTCTCTGCTGAGTTTGCAACATCTCAATCTATCTAGGGCTGGTTTTGGAGGTATTATTCCTTCCCAAATTGGAAATCTCTCAGGTTTGCAATCTCTCGGTCTTGCATCAGACTTTCATAGTTTGACCATTAAGGATAATAATCTTCAATGGCTTTCTGGTCTCCCTTTGACACGGCTAGAACTGGATGGAGTGGATCTTGGGGGGGTAAGAAACTTGCTATGGATAATGAACTCATTCGCTTTTCTTCTGGAGTTGCGATTGTCATATTGTAGACTATATCACTCCTCTTCTCCTTTGCCTCACACTTTGAATTTTTCTTCTTCGCTTATCATTCTTGACATTTCTGGCAACATCTTGGGCCCTTCAGTTCCAAGTTGGATTTTTAATCTCCATAGTCTTGTGTCTCTAAATTTAGGCCAGAATGGTTTTGCAAATGTCATTCCTCTTGGCCTTCAAAACTTGACGCTTCTGACTTCCCTTAATTTGGAGTCTAATCAATTCAATTCCACGATACCTGAATACTTCCACAAATTCACCCATCTGGAATTTCTTAGCATTTCATGGAATAACGTAAAAGGGCCAATACCAAGTAGATCATTGTGGGGTCTTTGCCATTTGAAGACAATTGATTTGTATTCGAATAATATTAGGGAAAATGTGTCAGAAGTTTTTGAAGGTTTAGTAGGAGGATGTGCATCTCATAGTCTCCAAGAATTAGTTTTAGGTGGCAATCAACTCCTAGGCCCTTTAACAAATAGGTTAGGACAATTGAAAATTCTTCGGGAATTGGATCTTTCTTATAACTTAATTTCAGGTCCGATTCCTGAATCAATAGGGCAATTGACCTCCTTGATAGGATTACAACTTTCTTCTTACTCAATTCTAGGTCGTATTCGTGAATCTTCTTACTCAATTCCAGGTCCTATGCGTGAATCTTTTAACTCATTTTCAGGTCTTATTCCTGAATCAATAGGGCAATTGACCTCCTTGACATTTTTAGATCTTTCTTCTAACTCAATTTCAGGTTCTATTCCTAAATCAATAGGAAAATTGACCTCTTTGAGAGAATTATATTTGAATGACAATCAGCTTAATGAATCTCTCCCTGAAAGTCTTGGTCACCTTTCACAGTTGGAAATGCTTAGTATTGAAAATAATAAGCTGGATGGAATTGTGTCAGGAGTTCATTTCACCAATCTTTGCAATTTGAAAACGCTATCTGCAGCGAAAAACTCTTTGATATTAAATGTGAGTCGTGATTGGATCCCTTGTTTTGAACTTGAAGAACTAAATATGAGTGGTTGGAAATTGGGCCCTCAATTTCCCTTGTGGCTTCAATCACAAAAGGATCTTTTCACCTTGGACTTGTCAAGCACCAGAATTTCAGACAGCATTCCTATGTGGTTTTGGAACTTGTCTGCAAACATTAATGTTGTTAGTCTCGCTGACAATCAAATATATGGTGAAGTTTCAAACATTTTCCATAGCTACATTGCCAGTTTCGACCTCAGCTCCAACCAAATTGGTGGTCCATTGCCAATTCTCTCTCCAAATTTGCTAAAGTTAGATCTTTCAAAAAACACATTCTCTGGCGATATAACTCACTTTCTTTGTCATAGAACTCAGGAACATTATCAACTTGAAGTTCTAAATCTTCAAAACAATAATTTGTCTGGAGATGTTCCTAATTGTTGGATGTCTTGGCCAATGCTAACGGTGATCTGGTTGGGAAACAACAAATTTACCGGACAAATTCCAGAATCGATGGGATACTTGAGAGACCTCAATTCATTGCACCTAGAAAATAACAGCCTTAATGGGCAGCTACCCTTGTCTTTACAAAATTGTTCAGAGTTAATAACTCTTGATCTTAGAATGAATTCCTTTGTTGGAAAATTACCAACATGGGTCGGACAATGTTTTACGAACATGAAATTTCTCACCATTCGCTCAAATAGGTTTGAAGGTGAAATTCCTAAAGAGCTTTGTCACCTCACTTCCCTTCAAATCTTGGATATTGCATATAATTATTTTTCTGGAGAAATTCCCACTTGTTTCAAGAATTTTACAGCCATGACTATTCACAACATTGGGCCCCATTACCTTCGCTCATGCAGACTTGGATTTTCTTGCCGGTCATCCGCCCCAATTTGGGAGGTAGAAAACATTCAACTTTTGACAAAGGGAAGGGAAGATTTATATGAAAATAGTCTTCTTCTTGCAGGCTACATGGACCTTTCAAGTAATAATTTATCTGGAAAGATACCAAAAGAGCTTATGGCTCTCTTGGCATTGTGGTCCTTGAACTTATCCCGAAATCATTTCACAGGAGTAATCCCAGAGAAGCTTGGTGATCTGAGTTGGTTAGAATCTCTTGACCTCTCCTGGAATCAACTTTTTGGTGAAATTCCACCGACCATTTTGAATCTAAGTTTTTTAAGTCACCTGAATTTATCGCACAACAATTTATCTGGAAAAATTCCATCAGGAACACAGCTGGAAGGTTTTGACCCTTTCAGTTTTTTGGGAAACAATCTCTGTGGACCTCCTCTCACAACTAGTTGTGCCATTGATAATATGGAGGCACCACCTCATGCTATCAGTGCTCCGGATAATGAAGATGGCAATGAAAACAATTCAATGTGGTTTTATTTGGGTATGGGATGGGGATTCGTGGTGGGATTTTGGTGTGTCATTGGTCCTATATCATTCAAGAAATCTTGGAGATCGGCTTATTTCAGGTTCCTGGCTCACATATGGGAGAAGCTCTCTATTGTTGTGATTGAATGTAAGGGACTCTTGGCATGATTCTAAAAATTGTACCCGTACATCTTGTATGGGAGAAACTTTCTGTTGTTGTGATTGAATGTAAGGGATTCTTGGCATGATTCTAAATGTTGTACTCTTGTATCTTGTATGGTCATTTTCTCTTATTCCTGCCCTATATGTAAATTAAAAAAAAAAAAAATACCTATGCAAAAGTAGCAAATCCACTGATTTAGAGTTTTTAATTCTCACTGATTATTTAAGAACCTGCAAAAGCACACCTCCACCCGCCAAACACAAAATGCAAATCAGGTTTCTCTGTGATGGCTCTTAGAAATTTCTTTACCATGAACAAGTGAGGATCCAAATTATTTTGAGAAACATGGAAAAGGGAACAAAGATATAGAATAGTTTCTGCAAGAATTTAGAGTAAGACCCATAAAACATAGGGAAAGAAGAAAAATTTTATTTAAAAAAAAAAAAACAACAAAAGAACGAAAGAAACTACAATGATCTTTGTACTTATACAAAATAGCAAATCAATTTCAAAAGGAAAATGCTATTTCTCATAGTTAAGAGTGGCTGTATTTTCTCAAAGCTTAATATATTCGTATCAGTTTTGACATGCTTTCTAAATGACTTAAATTTTTATTTTTTTCATAATCAATAAAAAAAGATTATATATCTCTTATAAAAAAGTCACTCTTAGTCCTGAATGAATTAAAAAGACTTATCTTTCCATATCAAGTGCTTCAAATTTTTTCTCTTCATTTCCTACATTTTTCTATGGGAAAATGCATTTTCTAGCCTCTGACTTTGCCCATCTCAAACTTGACGGTGCATAAAATAATTAACCAAAAGTTATATTACATAAACTTTGAACAAAATAAATGGATCCATTTGATGAGTAAATGCTACGTCAACCCAAAATCATATGAATAGCATAAAATAAACAAAATAAATACAAATTGAACCATGATAAGATTTTCCAGACAAGCCCCACACCATACCTTTTAAAAAAAAAAAAAAAAAAAAAAAAAAAAAAAAAAAAATTGCATTTGAAATTTCTTTCACTCGCCAACATCAACTAAGCAGTTAAACCTTTGATAGCCTATAATAGTGTATGCAGGTGTGGGTGATCAAAATGCATACCCCTTTCCCACTGTTATCTTTACCATCCAAGTGCGTATCAAGCCCCAGAGCATGACAAAATTTAAATAGGTAATATCAAAAATCAGCAAAAATATAAAACCTCCGCCACTAATGGTACTACCCTGTCAAGCTAGAGAAAGTCGGCCCAAGAGGTTATTCCAGAGTCACCAGCCTATTTTTTACTCATTTGCATACTGTGGCTCGTGATGAGGCTCTAATTGATATCTAAATTTCAAAATGTTGGCATGGAATCATCAATATCTTCTGCATCATGGTCAACAAAAACAGAAAAACAGTAACATGGGACACTATATGAAAAATCACCATTAACCTTCTTTTTTTTGGTGAAGTTTTTTTTTTTTTTTTTGGGTGAAGAAATCACCATTAACCTTGAAGCAAGTAGGCTGCTTATAAACATTTAAACCATTCAAGGATGAACCAAAACCCAGGTATTCAGTTCAGGTTTCTGCTATACTAAACCTGAAACATAGCACACTTCTCAAGATGATAATATCACCAACACTGAGAAGCTATGATGCTCATCTGAAGTTCTGCTACTTTCTTTTCATGCAGACCCCTGAAAGGGAAACTACTGTATTTGAAGACCCAAAGTTTGATAAGCCTGTGTATTAGGTTGCAAGCATACACATTATAATATAACATATGTGCAAAAAAAATACCTTGAAGCAAAACTAACAGAGAAGTTCATAAGCAGGTATCTGGAACAAAAATTAAAGACTGCTGAGTCTTAATGCATAAACCCTCCCCCCCCCCCAAAAAAAAAAAATACAAACTGCTATCATCAAACAGACCACCATGTACAAAAGCACTTCCACAAATAATTTTTCTAATCCAAAATCCACTTACAAACAGTAGATGGTGTTCACTTGAGAAAATGAGGATTGATCAAACCAGCAATCTCAAGGAATCCAACACGATCTTTTCCACCAAAGATTTTCTTCAGCTTCTCATCACAGACTATAATCTTCTTGTTCTCAGGATCCTAGGAAAAAATATAAAGAACCAGGTAATTCTAAAATCAAAGGCAAAACAAAGACTTGTACACACTTCTGACCAATGCTGTGAATGAAAAAGAATTTAAACTCATCCCTCCCACACAAATGCACAAAGTGAACAGTTTCAGAATCATTTTTATAGTGCGAAGACAAAGCCCAGGGTTTAATGAAAAGTATGCAAATGAAGATCTTCCATGTCAAGGCTTCTTAGCCCACATCAAATAATAAACAAAATAACAAAGACCAACTAAGTTGGATTAATAGGAAAGAAAAGTTGGGCATCCAAGGACATTTTTCATTCTTTCCGTGGTTTTGTTGTTGTCACCCGCGGGGGCGGGGGGGGGGGGGACCATTTTGTTGCCGGTATTGGGCAAGAAGAGAAAAAAATGCACACCATTATACTGGTTGGTTTTGGATTTGCAAATGAGTGGATAGACATTTCATTACACCTGCAATTTATTTTCATGGCCACCACCTTCAGCAATTGCATCAAATCAAAGTGAAAATCATATTCTACAAGGAAAACAATAAGAAATCAGGTTTCTCTGTCATATTATACCCACTCAGGGTTTAAGGGCGTGATCATTAGCAAATTAAAGCAAGGTAGTACCCTTATACATAAGGACACCCCAGAAGACATAGCATATTGATGAGAATAGAAAACTGAGAATGCAAAAATTATACAAAGTTGTCCAGAAATTTATATACAGACACTATCTTTGCATTGACAGATTTGTACTAGAACAAAAATTTCAATTTGGCAACAACAACAACAACAACAACCAAACTTTTATCCCACTAAGTGGGGTCGGTTATATGAATCCTACTACACCATTGTACTCCATTTCATATCGCATGTTCACCTATATGATTGTTTTCTTTATATGAAAACAATAATCATGCTTTATTCCAGTAATCAAAATCTTCTAAAAAACTTGCTTTATGCCATTAATCAAAGAAATAAAGTTTTCTTAACAGAAGTTAGGGTCCTGTAAATGGCTTCCAGTCCAATTAAGAGTGGACACAGCACAGGATGCACAACACAACACTATTATAGGAACTTTACAATTTTTTTTTTAAACAATATGTTGAATCTGTCATGTCTTATAATCTTATCCACGTCATGAAAACGGTTGTTTTTTTTTTAAAAAAAAAAAAAAAAAAAAAAAAAAAAAAAAAAAAAGAACTATCAAAACATGATTTCAATCATAAAAAGTGATGATCCACATCCACCTCATTTATGCTTCCTTAGCCCACTATGTCAAAAGAGGAGCTTGCCTACGAAGCCCCCCGAAGCACATCCTCTCAACATATGCAACTCTGGTCAACTTGCAATTAAATACAACAACAACAATAATAATCAGAGCCTTAATCCCAACAATTGGGGTCAGCTTTGAAGTAAAGGTATATATATATACACAGTCTTTCTCTGGCATTTTTGCAAAGAGACTGTTTCCACGCTTTGAATCCGTAGCAACTCAACCGTTGTTCCAAAATTCCTCCAAAAGAAATTTTTTTGTTGAAATAATGAATGCTGTAACCCACAACATTTTCCAATTTCAGTAAGTCTTGAAAATATTGATCCATTCTCTTGAAAATCTTGATCCATTCTATTGACCGATTTAAAAACAATGCTTTCAAGCCTCTAATGATGAGGATGTCCACAGAATAAAATCAAATGATCAACTTCCTTCCTAGTTGAGAATGAGGAAATCTTTTGGTGATGATGAGAAAAAAGAATCAAGGAAGAGCCGCAATTGGAGATCTAGGAGACATGAGGAAGATGATGAAGAACAAGAGGATGAAAAAGAAGAGCCTGAAGATGATCAAGGAAGAACCACCAATCTTTAAAGATGATCCAAAATTTGCAGTATGTCAAGGTCGATCTTCAAACAACCTATCAAACTTTTGTCCAAAACTCCAACATGTAGTCCCTACTGCATACGCATAATGGAAGAAATCTGATACCACAGAAAGGAACATGTGGAGCAATGGAGGAGCCATATAAAATCCCAATTTTCAAAGCCAAAAAACCCTTAGACGATTTTTTCTCACTTGATATCATAGTCCATGCGGAAAAAAGACATGGCAAAGAATGCCGTGACGGAGACAATAATCCACCGAATCGTTAATGACCAGATTTGGGGATTGAATTAAAATTGTACGTTTCTTGCAGTTCTTTCTTCCCAAGACAAGATTTGTCATCGAAAGCTTTAAATTGTGTGAGTAGCCAAGAAATTGTCCTCAGAGAAAGGAGAGAGAAGAGAAGAGAGAGAGGGGAAGAGAAGAAATTGTCTATCATGTTCAACTTGCAATTAAATATCCCAAGAAAATGAACCTACTTCCTCAGGCTTCCAGTCCTGCACTCTAGTAGAAAACCAACATTCTGTCGAATCTATTATTTTCAAGAGTAGAGGTATACTCGTGATGCCATCCTTCCTTCTACATAGAAGACAGTCAGGATAACCCTCCTTCACCTCTTTGGAAATCCACTTGTTGGGATATGAGCTGCATACGGCAACCAAAACATCCCTCCGCAGGATATTTTCTCAACCATTATGAGACTTCCCTCCTCGAGAATATTTTCCAAAGCCCCCTGGTTCAGTCTACGTTACTCTCCACTATCCCATCTTTCATGAAAACAGTTGTTCTTTTTTTTTTCCCCTCATTTTTTAGAACTAGCAACACATGTTTTCAATCGTAAAAAGTGATGATCCACATCCACCTCATTTATGCTTCCTTAGCCCACTATATCAAAAGAAGAGCTCGCCTATGAAGCCCTCGAAGCACATCATCTCAACCGATCCAACTCTATTCAACTTGCAAATAAATATCCCAAGAAAATGAGCCTCCTTCCTCAGGCTTCCAGTCCTGCACTCTAGTAGAAAACCAACATTCTGTTGTATGTATTATGTTCAAGAGTAGAGGTATACTCGTGACACCATCCTTCCTTGTACATAGAACACAGTCAGGATAACCTTTCTTCACCTCTTTGGAAATCCACTTGTTGGGATCTGAACTGCATATGGCAACCAAAACATCCCTCTGCAGGATATTTTTCTCAACCGTTATAAGAATTCCCTCCTCGAGAATATTTTCCAAAACCCCCTGGTTCAGTCTAGTTACTCTCCACAATCCCATCTTTCAAACTGTGAAGAGATTAAGAGGCATACCAAAGAAAATTAAAGGCTATTGCTGTCCAGGAAAATTGTAGAGAGGTTTTTGAGAGAGAGAGAGAGAACATTTTTTGAGTAAAGCGGTCATGCCAAACTTTAGGATCAAACAAATGTGGTGTATGAGGACTATTTTGAGTGGAGAAAATGGTTGTTAAAGCACATAGACTTGTGCTTGCAACCATCGTCACCACGCAATGACCATTGTGAGCCTTTATGACAACAACAATAATCAAAGTTTTAGTACCAACAATTGGGGTCGGCTTTAGAGTAGGCGTACATACATGCAATCTTCCTCTTGCATTTTTGCAAATAGGCTATTTCCATGCCTCGAACCCATGACCTTGAGGTCATCAAAGAAGCAACTCACCTATTGGGTCAACGTTCATCCACCATTGTGAGCCTTTATTTTAATTATATTTGGAACCATCTTCAAGAACCGAAACACTAAGCACACGATGAACACAAAGTCTGCAACTCCGATGCCACTAGAGAGTTAGTACTGTCCTACATCTTCTTAGAATTGTCTATCCTTATCATGCAGAATAAGAGAAAGTATTCAACCCAGTTCATTTGCTGTCATGAAAAAGGCACCCAGTATAGTCCCGATAAAATGCTTGGTTGTCTAGTTCCTCATTGAGAAATCTTCAGGGCACTCATGAAAAACGTATTGTGGTCCCTAAGATAAAGTTGGCAGATGGGCAACACAGCCAACCCCTGGGGAACACAGATTGCCTAGAGTAAAAATGCATGGTTGTCATTTGTTGCTACTATATCCAAATCTTTTACAGAATGAAAGATGAGCAGCTTCAAAATCAGGTCCTCAAACTAAGAAGAAAATGGGAACACTTTTCTTGGAATTCTACAAAATAAAAAACCACAAGGATATAGCAAATTTATTATTGTCTTTCCATTCCACAACCATGTTTCAGCCAAAACCATGTATCCCTTCTTCACACAGACAAAACCATGTATCCCTTCAAGTGATTTAGAAATCAAGCACAAGAATAAAGGCTACTTTTATCAAGAATACTTCAGCTACACATCCCTAAGATTTTGACCAGATGCAAAGCAAGCTTATCCTACATTGAATATCTTCAACACCCTCTTTCCCAGAATCTTAATTTTTGGCATCAAAAAAGGGGACTAGACCACTCAACCCCTTGTCTCACCTTGTTGTCTGCCGTCCTTCATAATTCTTTTATGTTACTAACATAAAGCATCGTAGGATATACCAGGGACTACGATACAATTTCTCTTAAAGCCTATGCTAGCAAAACATAAAGAAAAGCAAAAAGGACACACCAAGGACTACGACACAAGATGAAGAGATTCTTCGGAATGTAGCATAAATGTCCAATAACCTACCCAAAATCTCTAATATATCTATGCTTGAGAAAGGAGAAGAAAAAATCCATAATTAAACCACATCTACACAAATTTATCCAAACACAATGTAAGAAACCAACTAGCAAGTAATTTAGAAGCAGAGCTTATTATCACATCATTATGCAAGTACAGAAACAAATTAATAATCATATCAAACATCCTGTCCAAGACGCACTTAAACCCTGGGTAGAACTACATAAATCAAAGTTGTAAACCAGAATGCAACCTTAAGCGCTACCCACAGAGCTAGACAAACATAACAAAACCCATCTAAAAGTCTGAAAATACCATCCCTAAAGTTAACCATAAAACCAGAAAACTACCACTTACACCCATCCCATCCCAGGTTGAACTTGGGAAAACCCCACAAAGTTATTACAATTATTCTTCTCAAAAACCCACATGAGAAACCCTACAAAACCAAATGTACGGAAGGAACGTAAAAACCCTACAAAACCAAATGTACGGAAGGAACGTAAAACCACAATTTAACAACACAAACACAATCTTATCCGCACACAAACCCGTCCTAAACCACCTTTTCAACAACGAAAGCAACACCCACTTCAAAAATTAAAAAATTAAAAAAAAAAAAAAAACCGAACTCCAAACCAACATTTCACCAACACCCAAAACAAGCCCTAAACTATTCCACACACACCAAACCAAACCCTAAAATGGCACGATCCAACAAAACAATTCACCTTAAAACCCACATGAAAGACCAACAAAATCATATCTAAATGCATAAAAAGAATATAAAATCCAAATTTCAGAAACACAATCACAGCCTTATCCACACACAAAGCCCTCTTCAGTAAAACCACAGAACACAAAACCCACATTACTCCAACATCCGAACACGTCCTAACCATTTCACGTGACACCAAAATCAAGCCCCAAAACATCATAACACAACAAAACAAAACAGGGTTCGACTAATGCGATCCTTATAATAATCTTAAAAGAAAATACTCAATAAATTGAACGGAGGAGGAAAGAAATTTACTTAGTATACCTGAAGATTGTGCTCTTTGATGTAAGCCCATATTAGCTTGAGAGCCCGAGTGCGAGGAATTTCAGGAACACCGACGAGGTCTTGCATTTCCGGCGAGACTCTACGGGGTTTCATTATGCCACGTGGCTCTCTTTTTCCAGTAGCAGAAGCAGACTTTGGAGAAGCAGCGTTGCAGCAAATGATGCGAAATGGGCGATGGGAGGTTTGAGAAGGAGAGATAAAGAAGAGAGAAGAAGCAGAAGAGGAGGAGGCTTTGAGGAGGCACGTAAAGTCCGAGGGCAACAGAGTGGAGAAGATTCCTAGTGACACCGCCATTAGGGAGGCAGAGAGAGAGAGAGAGAGAGAGAGAAGGTTTAGGTTTGTACAGTTGTGCGCGGTGGAGTGGAGCAGATAAGACGCGCAAGAATGGCCGATGGGTTTTTGCAGTGAGAGAGAGAGAGAGAGGGATCCCGCCTAATCGCTGTTTTAAGCCTGTTTTACCAATTTGCCCTTTCATATTCCTTTAATTTGGGGAAGAAAATTTTAAAAATACAAAATTAAAAAGAGGGAAAAAAATACATAAGGGCATGTTTGAATTGAACGAGAAATCGGAATAGTTATTTCTTGAAACAAAAATATAATAATAATGGATTTCTTTATTCAAAATAATGTTGTAAAATAGAAAAATGTCTAAGTAAAGTTTCTTAGCTTTTAATTTTGGACTTAATATCTTTGTCCTTGTCTTTTAATAAACATACTATTTATTAAAAATACAAAATAACTTATAAATTAAATTTTGTATAATAACTGATTCTATATATATTTACTTTAATTAAGTTAGAGATTTGGTGGGAGCTTTTTTGTTTTAAATAAATAAACCAATATAAATTTTTCTTTTATTTCTTTTATTCGTGAGCAATATTTATATTAAATTTAAATTTATTTCCCTAATAAAAAATTCTTCCCATCTTGTGATAGAATTCTTTGAAAATCTTTTAAATTGGTCTAATAAAAACTAACAATCTGCAAATTTTAAGTTCTTAGCCTGCACTAGTAAGGTTTCATTTTCATTCTTTATTTTCTTATTCGATTTTATTTAATTATATTTTTAAAAAAAATATTAAAAATTGAGGTTAAGATATCTGATTTATTCAATTTATTCAATAGAAGATAAAAATAAATAAATTAAAACCCAGTTCCGTTAACATGATTTGCGAATCTTGATGGTTGTTTTGGTGTATGATGCTGATGATGACTATTGATAGTGCCCACGTATGAGCAGTTACTTTTGAATTTCAAAAGTAAAGGGTAATGGATAGAATCCATTACCCACTCTCTCCACTAACTACCCCTCTCTCTCTCTCTCCTATTTTCTCTCATGATGGACTCTTATTCAAAAAAAGACTCTTACGTGAATGTGCATAACAATATAGAGAGAATAAACATCTTTTGCTGAGAGGAGAATACCATTTTTGAGAGTTAGAATAATTGTTGAGTAGAACAATTATTCAGGGGTTTTGTGTTAAGGGTTGGTTCGTTGTGATATGCGTGATAGTTCGATGCTCATCCCCACTAGGGTGCGTTTATATCTAACAATGACAATCCCACTTTTTCAAGTACACAATTAAAAATAAAATAAAATAAAAACCCCACATACACACACACTCGTTTTTTTTCTGCATGGTGCAGTCATGCTAATTTCAATTAGATGGGCTGCCTTCAAGACTATCCCAAGTCTTTGATGGCACGAGCCCTAACAGGTCAGGGCTATAGATCTACCTTCTCCAAGCCTGGTTGGCCCTTTTCCGAATTCCTTTCACGGGCACATTCCTCTACTTGGACGGGCATGGGAGAGGGAGAGAGCTTGATCTTACCGAAGAGGCCGAGAAAGAGAGCGTGAGCAAGGACATTTTTCCCTCTTGTTGAGATTTCCAATTTTATTTTACTTAAAAGCCCATGTAAAATTTTTATAATTTAATACAAATAAATTTGTTTTGATTAGTCTTAAAAGAAAAATATTAAGATGACATTTGAAGTTTAGACGAGTTAAGAAAAAGAAGCAGATCGGAAACTTTTTAATCATATCAAAAGTTGGACATCGATGGTTCTGATACTATTTTATAACTTTTTATTATTAAATTTTTGTGTTGATGAACTCCACTCTAACCAAGGATTGTTTACATGGTTTCTTCGACTTCATTGCTCCTCGCTGATTCATAAGTCAATTACTAATTGAAAATGTCAAAATTCGAAATCTTTAACGGTATATTTGAGAGTTTTGGAGAGAAAAAAAAAAAAAGATTAATTAGGAGAGAAAAAAAAAAGAGAAAATTATAATTTTTTTTTTTATCTTGTTTGAGAGTTTTATGAAAAGAAATGAAAGAAATAGGATTCATTGAAAATAAAAAGTTTTACTTTCAATTTTAAAAGGGTAAATTTAGTATATTTATGAAACTTTTTTTTCTCTCATTTTCTCTCCACTTTTGGGAAGAAAACTTTTTATGTTAAAAATCACTCTATTTCTTTTCTTTTCTTTTCACGTAAAATTCCTAAACGAAAGAAAATAACCAATTTTCTCTCATAACTTTTTCTTTTCTCTCCAAATCTTTCCATCCAAACATATTGTAAATGTAGATAAATATTTTAAACCTCTATTTATAAAAATTTTATTTTTCTAATTAACAATTATCATGTAAAGACTAGAAAAATATTTTCAATTTTCCCAAAATCTAAGAAAAAATAGCAAGGTGTAGTTATGTAATTCATCTAAAAGAAAAAAATGTTATGTTCTGTCTCAATGGTATTCTAAAGTAAGGTTTAAAAATCTTTAAGATTTTTCTGTCTTTCTTTTTTAGATATATTTTCCTCAATCTACAATTGCTTTAAACTGGTATTTTGAAACTCGAACTGAATTGGCAGGTTCAACCGGTCTGATCAAGGACCGGACTAGGAATTGGTCCAGGTTTCATTATAGAATTGGATTTTTGAAAAATTGGTCAAGACTAGTCAAACTCAGGGTGAACCGGAGGAGCTTGATTGAACTAGTTTAGTCCAATAGGTTTTCTTAGTATTAAAAATGTTGCAACCCCTTGAGATCCAACAGGTTTTCTTAATATTAAAAATGTATGAAAATGTTACAACTGCCTAAATTGGAACCACAGAAGGTAATAACAATATACATAACCTTTGTGTTATTGTTACGTGAACATGTTATAATTTATATTTATTTATAATTTCATGATAGTATCATCTTTTTTTATTTTAAAATTTCTCCATATTCTAAATATTTTATTCGCATTCAAAAAAAATATGTCTCAATTTTTAATTTTAAAATAAAAATTAAAAATTAAAAACTATAAATAGTGAGATGACATTTTTCATACAATTTGTCTCAATTAAATTAAATCATAGTTCATGATGATTCTGAATTTTGAAGTATGAATTCTATATTATTATGTCAGTTTTGGATTGTTAAATCAAAACTCATAATCAATTTTTTACTTGTTTACTTTGAAAAATTAGGATGATATTTTAATAGTATTATCTAGATATAAAATTTTTCAATTGAAATTATTGCAATAAACATTAAGTTGAGATAAAAATTTAATGAACACGACCGATTACTCATTATATGGCATGTTCTCATATTCATATGTTGTTGATAGAACCAATTCATTTTTTATAGAGATATATGAATTTTATTTTATTTTAAAATATATAATATACAAATTATATATAATATTGTGATAATATCATTCGATTTGTAAAATAGTCTAACCAATGAATTAATGAACCGATAGATTGGCTGAGTCGCCACGCCTCACTCATATGTGCAATACCTCTTATTAAATAAAACATCTAATGCTTTCCGAAAATAAATTCATTGAATCCTTGTTAACAAAAAGAGTTTCAACAAGAATATATAATTATTAAATAAAGCACCATAATTTTCAAAAGTTTGCATAACAATAATAACTTTTTTGGTTATATAATATTATAAAAATCATAAAAAATATATATATACAAAAATTTTTAAACATTACATCTCAAGAAAGAATCCTTTATCACTTAGATATATCTACAAGGATAAGAAGAATAATATCTAATACATACTTTTTTAAATATATATATTATATAAAATTTATAAATAAATAATTGGGATGTCAAGATTTTAAAAATTGGGTTGATCCGAAAATAATTAAAACCGATTTAAGTTGAGGCATTAATTAACAAGATTTGTCCTTTTCGTAGTGATCATCAACTGAACGAATCATAGAGAGAGAGAGAGACAGAGAGAGATACTCAAATTGAAAGCCACGGGTAACAGTTGAGGGCTATAAAGTAAAGAGAGAGATCCTCAAATTGAAAGCCTCGGGTAACGGTTGACGGCTATAAAGTAACAATCATCTCTCTCTCTCTCTCTTTTTTTTCTTTTTTTTTTTGGTTTGAAAGAGGGCCAAACACAAGCCCAATAAAGAAAACACAAGGAACAACAACAGCTCTTAAAGAGCTTTTCTCAAAAAAGTCGTGTTGAGCTCATCCACAGGCAGAAGGGGAAGAATTTCCTGGGGGGATGGAGCAGAACACTAAGACCTGGGGGAGCTTGATGCCCGAGCTTTGCAAGAAGATCTGCGCAGTGGTTGTCTTCCCTGGGGATGAAAGAGATAGGAGGAGAGCCAAGAGAGCGTCTAAAGAGCATGTAGTCGTTGATGGTGTGAAGAAGGGGGTGTGAGGAGGGAGCTCCTTTGTCGAAGATGTTAACAATGTCTATAGAATCAGTTTCAATCATAATGTTCCCAAAGCTAAGGTTAGAAGCTAGCCTGAGACCCTCCTTAATGCTCCAAAGCTCAGCACAAAGGGGAGAAGCTATACCAATGTTAGTAGTAAAGCCTGCGATCCATTTGCCATTAGAGTCACGAATGAGGCCACCTCCAGCAGCTTGACCTGAGGTGGAGCTAATTGATCCATCAGTGTTAATTTTTGATGTTATAAAATTATTTTAAATTTATTATTTATTTTACAAATTTTTATTTGTAATTTATTGTATAATATTATTTTATTATTTAAATAATGTAATTTAATAAATTAACAAATTAAATAAAAATTTGTAAAATAAATAATACATTAAAATAAATTATATTGTAAACAATGAGATTCAAAATATTTAAAATGAGAATAAAAATTTTAAAAAGAATATAATATAAAAAAAATATAATATAAATATTAAAATAATATTAAATTTAATAAAATCTTTATTATATAATTTAATAATATTAAAATGTTATAATAATATTATATTATATTATATAATAATATATTTTTCATATTATGTCATATTATTTTATAAAATATTAATATTTTTTATATTATATTATTTTAATATTATATTATTTTTAATATTTTTGTTCTCATTTTAAATATTTTCAATCTCATTGTTTACGGTATAATTTATTTTAATGTATTATTTATTTTACAAATTTTTATTTAATTTGTTAATTTATTAAATTACATTATTTAAATAATAAAATAATATTATAAAATAAATTACAAATAAAAATTTGTAAAATAAATAATAAAATGAAAATATTTTTATAAAATCAAAAATTAAAATAAATTATATTGTAAAATATTTTTTTACAAATTCTCATTATTAAAATATTTTAATTTTATTATTTATTTTCTAAATTTTTATTTAATTTGTTAATTTAATAAATTAGATTTTTTAAATAATAAAATAATATTATAAAATAAATTACAAAAAAATTGTAAGATAAATAATAAAATTAAAATATTTTTATAAATCAAAAATTAAAATAAATTATATTGTAAACAATGGAAGTCGATTTTGAAGATATCGATTTTGAACTCATCTTTTTTTTTTTTTGAAAATAATACTATATGGGTTGTATTTGTGAGCTATTGAAATTGACATTCAAGATGTCGACTTCTTTTTTTAAAAAAAAAAAATTATTTTACGAGCAGTTTTTTGGGCATGATTGAAGTCGACATTCAAGATGTCGACTTCAAAGTCGATATCTTAGATATCGATTTCAATAGTTTAGAAATAAAAAAAAGGACGATTTGGATTATATAATAAATAATATAATATGTTACATAATATAATATAATATTATTATAACATTTTAATATTATTAAATTATATAATAAAGATTTTATTAAATTTAATATTATTTTAATATTTATATTATATTATTTTAATATTATATTATTTTTAATATTTTTATTCTCATTTTAAATATTTTCAATCTCATTGTTTACAATATAATTTATTTTAATGTATTATTTATTTTACAAATTTTTATTTAATTTGTTAATTTATTAAATTACATTATTTAAATAATAAAATAATATTATAAAATAAATTTCAAATAAAAATTTAGAAAATAAATAATAAAATTAAAATATTTTTATAAAATCAAAAATTAAAATAAATTATATTGTAAAATATTTTTTTTTTCAAATTCTCATTATTAAAATATTTTAATTTTATTATTTATTTTCTAAATTTTTATTTAATTTGTTAATTTAATAAAATAGATTTTTTAAATAATAAAATAATATTATAAAATAAATTACAAAAAAATTATAAGATAAATAATAAAATTAAAATATTTTTATAAATCAAAAATTAAAATAAATTATATTCTAAACAATGGAAGTCGATTTTGAAGTTATCGATTTTGAACTCATCTTTTTTTTTAAATAATACTATATGGGTTGTATTTGGGATCTATTGAAGTTGACATTCAAGGTGTCGACTTCTTTTAAAAAAAAATTATTTCACGAGCAGTTTTTTGGGCATGATTAAAGTCAATATTCAAGATGTCGACTTCAAAGTCGATATCTTGAATATCGATTTCGATAATTTGGGAATTCAAAAAATAAAAGATAATATTTGTGGGACTTTTTATTTTTTCATAATATTTATGTAAATAACCCTCAAAATTTCCTTTTAATGGGATCAAATAATTAAACCCGTCTCATCCCATATCTAATGATAAGACTGGCCGGCCTTGCAGGGTGAAAATACGTAACAACAACAAATATTGTAATATTTAAAAATTTATTACAAAATTTATTAAATTAATTAATAAATAATAAATAATAGTTAGTAAAATTGATCAATAATTAATAGAAATTAATATAATTAGTTAATAGAAATAATATAAATAATAAAATTAAAATATATAAATGAATATTAAATAAAATTATGTTGAAATCCTTCTTTCTATTTATATTTTCTCTCTGATCTCTCTCTCTATATTTTTATGTTCTTTAGAGTTAGATTATCACAAAAAAATCAATAGCTCATGAGTTAATTAAGTAGGTTTGGTCTGCTTTTATTTAGTCTAATTCATTAATCTGACAAATTGATTCTTATAATTAATTATATATATTATTTATATTTTAGGAATGGTTATAACCACCTCCCCTAATCCGTGATCTGAATTCAAAACTTTTGTAATCCAAATATTTATATACATTATTTATATATTAAGACAAAGTTAAATTTTATTAGATTTACAAACTACCAAATCAAACCTATTTTTTAACCTTATCATGGACCACAAGTCAAATTCAATTCAATAATCTTTATAACAAGTCTGATTTATTAAAAATTTGGCTTGACTTTGATTTCATTTTTTTCCCCTAATTTAAATCCATTGATACTATGTTAAATTTATTTATTGTATTTGAAGCGTAACATTTTTAAATAAAATAAAAACTTTAGTAAAAAAATATAAAATTTTATAAGTGGATTATCAAGTCTCTATAAAATGAATTTGAATTAATAGTTTTTTATACAAAAATTATCAATTTTTGTTCGGTTAATCTCAACTTTTCACCGGTGAGGCTGTGATTGCGGAAGGAATGCAGGTATTAAAGCACCGTATTCCACTAATGACAGCGCCTTGATACACTTCTCTGATGGTAAATAGAATTAATTATGGGGACTTTTTTTTTTTTTTTTTTTGGTTAGAGGGCTGAAGGAAATCAAGGTTAAGCAAAATTAAGATTAAATGAATTTTTATATTCAAAATATTAATATTGATAATACTTTTTTCAAAAAAGTTAATAATATATAATAGTTTAGAATAAAATTATTTACAAAAATTTATATTTTCTATTAAAATTATTTCACTACATTTTATATATAAATAAAAATAAAAGTTAATCTAGACATGTGTGGACTACACATGCAAACATACCATGCTTATATAATTTAGAGTAATACAATCTTCTTTTTTCTTTTTCTATTTTTTTGTTTTTTCATATCTAGCAAGAGAAAAATCACATTTTCTTTTTTTCGATAGACGTAATTGAGGCGGTGAATTTTTGGTTATGTTTTGAAAGAGATGTATAGTTGCTTGATATTATCATAGAATTGTGGATAAGTGTTCAAGCGAATATATGTGTGTGTGTGTGTGTATATATATGTGTGTGTGTGTGTATGTATGTATATATATATATATTGTTGCGTAGAAATGGAAATATGGAAAACGGAAACGGAAATGAAATGATATGAGAAAATGACATTTTATAAAAATATAAAAAATAAAAATATAAGTAAATGCATAAATATAAAAAATATAAAAATTTTATATAAATATTAATTATTTTATGAAAATAATATAGTAATCATATTTTATAATAAAAATCTAAAATGATCAAATATGTAATTATTAATTATAAAATAAGTAATATAAAAAATAAAAATCATAAATAAATAAATGAATAATTCTTTAAATATGAAAAAAATATATATAAATATAAAAATATAAGAATTTTTGTATAAAATAAATTAACCGAATATGTTGAAATATTTCAAAAAATGAAGAAACATCAATGTTAAAAAATTTTCATGCATCAGAATATATTATATACATATGTGCTCACGTCAAGAAATTTGAAAAATCAAAAGGCTTTTCCCACCTTTGATATATAAAGCTGCTATTAAGAATAACTAAACACCTTTTCCCATAATCCAAATTTCAATTTTAATCACTGAAATCTTCATTGTTATGACAGAAAATCTATTTTAGGTTTCATAAAGAAGTTGATCCATTTTGTTAGAAAATTTCATTTATATCGTAGTATATTTAGAACTTATAAATCTTATTTTTAAATCTCAACTACATACTTACAAGCAAATGAGAAATTATTGTAACTATACCAATTTTTTGTCCATATAAAGCCTTTTTTTGTTGGGTTTTAGCCTCACTTGAAAAATTAAGATTGATTTAGTTAAGATTGTCTGATATTTTTTAATACAAAAAATTATTAATTTATCGTTTGTACAAAAGAAATACATTTTCTACTAATTGTACCCCACTAGTTTGCTATCAAATAAAATATAAAATGAATAATGAATATTATAAAATAGTTATTATATTAATAAATTTTAATATAAAAAAGAATTAACATTTATTCGCTATATAAATCAATTATTTATGGTAATAGTTGTGAATTAAATATTTTGAATATAATTATTGAGTTACAAATATTTTAATATAATATAACTTATATGAAATATTTTAGGTAACATGAAGTTTTTGTGATAATGTATTAAAAAAATAATTAGACTAATAAATATATATATATATATATATATATATATATATATATTTTATCTGTATGAAAACCCTAATTTTTTTTCAAGGATTCAATTCCATAGTGACTAAAAAAATTCTTTTTTATAATTCTTTTTTTGTGGATTCTATTTGTTTTGTATGTTCTTTTTCTAGTTGTTTTCTTGTATAATTTCAAGGATCGAGTGAAAAGCCTATGAAAATTTGGATTGGATTTAATTGATTTGATTTAGGGTTTCTTTTCACAGAGGACGCAGAATTAGAAACGCTTTTTCGTGGATATTTTTTGTTTTGATTCTGTGAAGATCAGGTTTTTTCGTGGCTTTAAACGATTTCTCTCTCTCTCTCTCTCTCTCTCTAGTCTTCATTCGGAAACCCGTTGTGGGTACATTCAAGAGTTCTACAAGTTGTGGAATTTCTCTAGGATCATTGGTCCATTTCTACCCATTCAAGACACAACAGATTATCCTAGATTGATTCTACCCATTCAAGATCCTGTCTTGATCAATTCTCCTGATCAATTATGGGTTCTGATCAATTTCCTGAATTGCCCAATCTACAATAGAATAATCAATTTCAAGTGTTCCAGAATCAAGTATCCCAGTTCTGTAAGTTGTGGAATTTCTCTGGGATCTTTGGTCTGTCTCTGTCTCTGGAGTTGTGGGTTCTGTCGATTGCTGTTGGTCTGTTCAATTGTCACCGGAAACCTTCAACAACACATGATCAGGTCTGTTCAATCCCTCTTTTGTTCAATTGTCGCTGGTCAGGTCAGTTTATTCTAGCATTCTCTTGATCATTCATTGTAGTTTGTTCTTGATTCAAGTCTTGTTGTCTGTTCAGTCTTGCATCCATTGTGTTCTGTTCATTTTTGCTTCATTGTAGTCTAAGGTATTTGTGTTCATCTTTATTCGTCATTTTCTGAAAATTGTGCTGAAATTTGAAAAATTGTTCATTTCTAAGAATTGTTCATTTCTATTCTTGATTTTCTAAAAATTGTGCTAACATCGTGCTGAAATTTGAAAAATTGTTCCTTTCTAAGAATTGTTCATTTCTATTCTTTCTGTAAATTGTGCTGAACAATGCGTTGTAATCTAAAAAATTGTTCCTTTTTGAAAATTATTCATTTCTGTTCTTGATTTTCTGAAAATCGTGCCGAACATTGTGCTGAGCATTGTGTTGTAATCTAAAAAATTGTTCCTTTCTGAAAATTGTTTATTTCTGTTCTTGATTTTCTGAAAATTGTGCTGCACATTGTGCTGAGTATTGTGCTATAATCTAAAAAATTGTTCCTTTATGAAAATTGGTCATTTCTATTCTTAATCTTCTGTTCATTTTTATTCAGTAAGATAATGTGTTTGTGTTCTGTTTTTGATGGTCAACTATGCTCATTTTTTTATTATTCTTAGGATATTTTGGAGTATAGTGTTTTTTTTTAAAAAAAAAAAAGAGCTCCGCCACGATCGATCCCAAACCCAGATAAAGGAGTAGGGTTGCGGTAAACTGACAACCAACGTAAAAACTTTTGTCAAATAAAATAGAGACAAATAAGAATTATTTTATTTTGTTTTTACAATTAATTTTTATATTATTATTTTTGACATTATTATCTTATGATAATTTTTTTTCTTTAAAAAATTTGGTAAAAATTTAATTTATTATTAATTTAGTTTGTTCTATTACCCTTGTCAATATACAAAAATGAGAGATAATGGAGATAAAATTCGCCTAGATACTTGGAATATAGGATCCTTGACTGGCAAATTAGGAGAGATATGAGAAGTAATGCATAAAAGAAAAATTAAAATTATGTGTCTACAAGAAACTAAGTGAGTAGGGAAAAATGCTAGAATAATTGAACCATATAGGTATAAACTTTAGTACACGGGTAAAGATAGAACTAGAAATAGTGTAAAAATAATTGTTCATAAAGATTTGCATGAAAATATAATGGAGGTAAAAAGAAAGGGAGATAGAATTTTACTTATCAAGATGGTTAATGGAAAAGATATAATTAATATAGTTAGCGTATATACACCCCAAATAGGTATAGATGTAATTAGTAAAAAATAATTTTGGGAAGATCTGGATGAATTGATACATAGCATACCTAATGCAGAGAAATTATTTATTGAGGAGATCTTAATAGACATGTAGGGGTGAATAATTAATGATTTGAAATTGTACATGAAAACTTTGGTTTTAGTAGTAGGAATGAGGTGAGAGAATCCATTTTAGAGTTTGTTACAACATTTGATCTAATACTTATAAACATTTTTTTTCAAAAAAAGAAAATCGTATATAGTTACATTTAGAAGTGGGTTGAATGCAAACTAAATAGATTTCTTTGTTACTAGAAGGAGCGATAAAATGACTTGTAAAATTTATAAAGTTATACTAGAAAAAAGTGTAACAACTTAACATAAATTTTAGTTGTAAATGTATGTGTACCTAAAATGTAAAAGGAATATCATCCGTTAGTAGAGTCAAAAATTAAGTGGTGGAAATTAAAAGAAAAAAAGAGTGACAATTTTTAGAGAAAAATTAATGAAATAATTAACTTGGTCAACTAATGATGATTCAGAAACTATATGGGTAAAAATGTCTAACAACATTAAAAATATAGGTAGGGAGGTTCTTGGTGTATCTAAAGGGCAGGCGCCAGTAGGTAAGGAGTCATGGTGGTGGAATGAGAAAATTCAAACTGCTATACGAACAAAACAAGAGTGTTATAGAAATCTTAAAAATAAGAAAAATAATTAGACATTTGAATTATACAAAAATGCGAAGAAAAAAGCGAAAAATATTATCCAAAAATAAAAAAATAAGGTATATAATGAATTATATGAGAAGTTAGAAATCAATGATGGAGAAAAAGAGATTTACAGAATCGTCAAATTAAGGGAGAAAAATGAAGAGATTTAAATAGTATTAGATGTATCAAAAGTGAGACTAATAGTATACTTGTGAAGGATGATGATATAAGAAAAAGTTTGAGAGACTATTTTGATAATCTGTATAACGTGGAGGGTACAAAAAACATTAGCAATATCACGATAGCTATTGAAGAGATCAACAGAGACTTCAAACATAAAATTTATTCTCATGAAATAGAGGAAATCTTAAAGAGAATGAAAAATAATAAAACTTTAGGATCCAATAGTATCCCCATTGAGGTGTGAAAATGCTTGGTGGAGGTAGGAGTAACAATGTTAACAGACATTTTTAACAAAATTTGGTAAACCAAGAAGATGTCCAAAACATGGAGGGAGAGTACACTTGTACCATTATATAAAAATAAAGGGGATATACAAGACTGTTCTAATTATACGGGAATTAAACTTATGAGTCATACTATGAAATTGTGGGAAAGAGTGATTGAACATATACTAAAATTGGAGATAAGCATGTCTCAGAATCAATTTGGATTTATGCCAGAAAGATTCGCTACTGAAACAATCCACTTACTAAGAAATCTAATTGAGATATTTAAGGCACAAAATAGAAACTTACATATGGTATTCATTGATTTAAAAAAAAGAGTATGATAGGGTACCAAGAGATATATTGTGGTGGGTGTTAATAAAAAAGGTAATTTCTATCAAATATATCAATGTTATTAAAGATATGTATGATAGAGTTGTCACTAATATAAAAATTTGCGGGGGGTAAGTGATAGCTTTTCAATAAACATTGGACTCCACCAGGGATCGACATTAAATCCAATTCTGTTTGCGATAGTAATAGATGAAGTTACAAAAAGTATCCAACATGAAATATCATGGTGTATACTCTTTGCAGATGATATAGTGTTGATAGATGAAACTAATGAAAGTATTAATACTAAATTAGAGTTATGGGGGAACACACTAGAGTCTATAGGATTTAGATTGAACAAAATTAAAACATAGTATATAAAATGCACATTCAGTGATAGCCATCAAAACGATGAAGAAACAATTAGGTTAGGAGAACATGAGATAACAAAAAATGAACGTTTTAGATATTTTGGATCCATTATCCAAAATGATGGCAACATAGATGGAGATGTAAATCATATGATACAAGTGGGTTGGATGAAATGTAGAAAAGCACTTGAAGTTCTTTGCGATCGTATGATGTCACTCTCTCTGAAAGGAAAGTTTTATAGAACGACAGTATGATCTGCATTACTATATAGTACCAAATGTTGGGCCATTAAACAAAAGCAAAAGTAGAAAATGACTGTAGCCGAGATGAGAATGCTAAGATGGATGTGTGATAAAACTAGGAATGATAGGATTAGAAATGAAGAGATACGTAGTAAATTAGGAATATATTCAATTGTAAATAAGTTGCAAGAGTATTGTTTGAAATGTTTTGGACATGTGTAATAAAAACCCAAAAATACATCAGTTAGGAGAATCGAGAGTTTAAATATAGGAGATTTAGTAAAACGATGAAATAGATCATTAAAAATCTGGATTCAATGTATTCATAAAGGTATGACAATTAAGAAGTTAACTAAAGAGATGATTTTAGACAAAAATGAATGGCGTAAGAGAATTAAAGAAAATTAAATCATCATTTTTCATATTTTATATATATTTGGATAATATGTGTGCGTGTTTTTTTTTTTATAATTATTATTTATTTTTTAAATGATCGATTTTATATTTTGAGATTAAAATTTAGGTTATGGTAGTTATAGTATATTATTATATTTATTTTAAATAAACAAAAACTTGATCTACACATGTCAAATGCTTCTCATTAACCACGAATTGTATTTTGCTTAAAAAAGAAAAAAAAAAAGGATGAATTGTAAGAACATGGAATCTCCCGACCAAAGAACGACCGTACAATCAAAAGAGGAAAAGCCCCAAACATGACATAAGAGGAGACCATCCACCGGCAACAGAATAGCTGTACCAGTACTGGGATATGGAGCACCGTCTCCTGCTCCTAAATCTCCTTTGGACGCTTGTTTCTCCTGTTGACGTGGCATAGTATGATGATCAAGGTCGGTCCTCCATGGGGAAACTGTGATCGGACGCTACAGAGAAAAGGCTGATTCGGTAGGTACACCGTGAGTACCGTGGGGAACAGCTACTGTTGATCAAACCACCATTGTTCTTGCTTCCATTCGTTCGGAGCTCCCGCGTCTATTTATTCTCTTACCTCCCGCACACTCTTCCACTCGATCACTCTTCCTCTCTCTCTCTGCCCTGTGTCTTTCAGAGTGCGAGGTTAAGGTGAGAGAGGGCGTAGGATAAGGTATTGCGATTTACGATGATGGATGCTAAGGCATTGTTTGTTGGGGGTTTGATCTGCATTGTGTTTGTTGGTGTCGGAGCTCAGTCTCCGGCGTCTCTCCGACGACGACTCCATCGCCTCCAACCACCGCTTCTCCGCCCCCAACGACTGCCACCGCACCAACCCCACCCGCCTCCACTCCACCGCCGGTATCATCTCCACCCCCTGTTTCCACTCCTCCGCCTTCTACGCCGCCGCCCGCGACACCTCCGCCATCTACTCCTCCCCCCACTCCAGTTCCGGTAAACTCTCCTCCCCCAGCAACCCCACCGCTCGCAACTCCCCCGCCAACCACCCTCCCTCCGGCATCTCCTCCTCCGGCAACTCCTCCTCCAGCAACCCCACCACCGGCCACTCCACCACCAGCAACCCCTCCTCCAGCAACTCCTCCGCCGGCAACTCCACCGCCAGCTACACCTCCTCCTGCCACTCCGCCGCCAGCTCCTCTTGCTTCACCCCCGGCAGCGGTTCCGGATCCGGCACTGAGCAAGAAGCCCATTTCGCCGGCTCCGTCGCCACTTGCGCTTGGGCCGAGTCTTCCGGCGCCGCCTACTGGAGCTCCTGGACCATCAACTCTACAGACCACTGCACCATCACCCTTAGCAACAGATCAGATATCTCTCTCTCTCTCCCCCCCCCCCTTCCTTCCTTTTTCAGTGTTTTAGTCAAAGCGTAGTCAAAATGGGGTTGGTATATATGAGTACTTTGATTGTGTATGTTTAGTCTTAGATCTGTTGGAATTCTCGAACATTTTAGCCGCCCTTTTCTTAGTGTTTGGTGTTGTTACTTCACATTGTCTTGGGCCCACCTAATTTTCATTAGATCAAGCTCCATTTCATCTGTCATTGGCTATGATAGAAGGACTATGGATTTATGCATGATAAATTACATAAAGAGTGTAGAAATGAACATTGGGCATTAGATTTCAAAAGTTGATCATTTTGAATAGAAGAATTTGTGAAATGGCTTGGTTTATCTTTGAAAATTAGAAAGTCCCAGTTAAGATAATTTGGCCTATTATGATCTAAGCCTTTGGAATTGGTCCTCGATCTTTCTTAGAGGATAAAGGAGCTCGTTAGCAATGGTCCATCTTATCGATTTTAGTAGACCAAGTGTGCATCTGTTCTAATTTTGCACATAATTTTCCTTTGAGTATGTTTGGACATTGTAATAGTGATTTTATCACTGCAAACCTGTTTTTGTCTTTGAACATTTCACACAATTGGTTTGGCAGTTAGTAGTCTCCTAGCTGTTCTTTCTTACAAACGACTAGAGATTGTCCCTTCGACATTCAACGATATCGACACTTGTAACAGCCCCGAGCCCAAGTGATCTCCGAGGGAGTACGAAGCTTAAACTGTCCATGTAGTCTCAATAGTCATCACATCCTTCTCTGCAGTTTACCTCTTTTCAATTATGTGAGGTTAGAGATATTGCAAAAGGCAAAAGCTCCTCTTCTCTGCTTGTATTTCTTGACTTGAAACTTGAGGCACAGTTTGTGCAGAAAATCTTCTTCTGTTCTATGTTTACCTGTAAAGAGTCTCAATCAAACGAAAATGGAATTTGAATGAGGTGACTTGTTACCATGAACATTGTCACTACCTTCCAAAACGACCAAGATGGCACCTGGAGTCTGAGAGTTGCATTGGGGTATTTGCCTAATTTGCCTTATGGTGGATTTGGGATGTCAAAAAGCCATCGATCCACACTAAAAAGATGTTATTTGACTCATACCTTCTGTATCTAGCAACGTAATGAACCAGATTTAATGTTGGATTTGTGAAAGACTTCCTTTTTGTGTCACAGAGTTTGATCATTTTTGACAGTTTTCATAGGAATAGTTAGGTCATATATAACCAAAATTTTCTTTTATTTCGAAGTGTTGAATATGAACTTTATCTTCTCTGCTCCTTGTTGTCTTTCTTTGGTAGTCTCTTGTTACTCTAGTTTGTCATGCCTTTGTTGCAGAGTGGAATAGAGAAGATTTGGTCGATGCGGAAGCTGGTTGCAAGCTTGTTCTTTGGATGGCTTCTTTTGTTGTCAGTGTTGTAGACTCTCTCTCTCACACACACTTTTCCAACCTTTTTTCTGGCCCATTTTGTTTTTTGAATATCACTTTGGATGGCATATTATTTGCTCGTGTTGATATGGGGCTTATGTATTTCAAACTCAACATTTTCCTTTGGATACTTTGGGAGCACCTTTTGTATTGATAGAGGGAGTTTATTCTTATTGACGTTATTTCTAGTTTACGTTCAAGTTCCTCTCTCTCTCTCTCTCTCTCTCTCTCTCTCTCTCTCTCTCTCTCACACACACACACACACACACACACACACACTAGATGTGAGTTTTCTGTCGACGTCTGAAGCAGGATTCTAATGATCTTTGACATTGTGGGAAATTGGGTCCAATAGCCTCCTTATCTTATGGGCTCGTGGCTTATTTTGCCTGACTGGTTTTGTAATGGCTTAAGGGCCCTTATTATCAGTTGGACTGACCACCTCGCCTATGAAACTGCTGCCCCTGCTCGGATCTTGACCATGTTTTATTCTTTTTTTTTTTTTGGTGTTGGACCATGTTTTATTCTAGATGTCTAAAGAAACAAATGTTCATCCAAGTGATAGTTGATCTAATAGAATAAGATACTAGATTTTAAATTAGAAACTTGAAAATAAAAAAAGTTATATTGAAAAAGTCGTCTTCTAAATAGAGTTTTACAGATGCTTCAACTAGATTAATCGGAGTATGGTTTCAGATAGTAGAGATAGATAAAAAAAAAAAAAACAAATGCTCGTGGCTATAATATCATGCTATATATTATTAATATGTAATTACTATTATTATGGACATACTTTATAATTTTTTTTTTTTTGGTCTGTCTTGAAAGAATTTTTGGTCTCTACACTTTATAAATGAACTAAGAGCTCGTTTGGTAGATCTTTTTTTTTTTTTATTTCTCTTCTTCTTTTAAAGAGAAAATTCACTACATTAGTTTTTTTAGAAACTCTTAAAAAAAGAAGATTTTTTTTTTCATGAACAAAAATTCAAAAAGTGACTTTTAAATAGAATTTTTACTTTTCCTTATTTTTAAAATTTAGTTTTTTATTTTTTTATTCGGTTTATATCCTCACTTGAGAAATATAAAATTTTAAATATGACCATATTATAAATTTATTTACCTTCATATCCTCTTTTTTTTTTAATTTTTAATTTTTACTTTTAATTTTTTACTTTTTAGTTTTAATTTTATTTAAAAACTATAAAATAAGTTTGTTTTTAAAAAGGAATTTTCAAACAACTTTTAATTTAATTTTAAAAATTATTAATTTTTATTTCTCCTTATAAAGAGAAGAGAAGCAGAAAAAAAGTCCTACCAAACGGACACCGAGTAATTCTAACTCATAAATTTAACTTGTCGTAATGTACCAAGAAAATTTGTGTTTGCCATTTGCCATATCAAAGTCATGCTAAAGCCTGCAAAATAAAATTTTCAATTTCTAGAAAAAAAAAAGTAACCTTTTATAAAGAAGAAAAACATCAATTATATTAGTTCATTTTTTCCCTTGAGGTTTATCACCTCCCACATTCTTGTGATGTTGGTTTTTATTTTTCAATTATTTTTCTTTTTGAATCCCGTTCAGAATGAAGATTTTACCATCTCTATGGATATTGACACCTATGGGACTATAACCCGTTGGATACTCATCTAACAATTTTCATTTTTCTACTTATATTAAATAATTAAGTAAATAGTGGCTATTGGATGAAAATACAACGGTTAGAAACCTATAGCTAACAAATTACACAACTATAAACTGAATTTTAATCTTTAATTTTGGAATCGATCATTTAAGAGACCAATATAAAAGAGAATTGAGAAAAGAGAGAAAAATATAATATTAATATTTTCCATCTAATTATGCCCAAACAATAGTTAGTACATATATATATATTTTGTATATACTCTAAGAACTCGATTTCAAAATCTTTAACAACAAAACGATTATATCAATTAAATTATAATTTATTAATTACATTTCGAAGTCAACATCAGAGTCCAACACACATGATAGGGAAAGAGAGGTGATATGGACTCATAATCTTATTTTATCTCATTCCCATTTGAAGCATATTAGGCACTAAAATAATTTATCACATACTCATCGAACTCAACGAAATCCCAACTCCCCACAAAGTTAGAAGGACCAAACCTTCAAAACTTCCCGAGTTTGTGCATTTGTGTTTTGAACCATGGGTGGGTCTAACTTCATTAAATGAGATATTGAATCCTCGCATTAAATTTTGGCTTGAAGTGACTTCACAATTTCACATTTGCATGAATCCAACCAAAAATTTTGTTTGGGTTCAAGTTTTTGGACACACCCTTTTGCTCAGATCCTTCATGTCAGTTATAGTAATTTAGGCTAATGAATTGAATACTTAGGTGTGACATCGTGACCTTATGGTCTTGCATTAATGACATAATTTAGCTATGGTTAGCTAAGTTTTAATTTAATGTGGTGACATAATTGTCGAAACAAACAACTACAAGAGGGCTAAACTTTTTGTCATTGCTTACCCTTTCTATGGATTACTGGTCCTGCATCAATGTCGGCCCTATTAGTCTTTCATCAATTTCTTCTTTTAGGTGTGTACATCTAAAATTTCATCATAGCTCGCAAATTTTAATACCATTATTACAAAATACATATTACATTTTGATTCAATATAATTTCATTTGTTTATTCATTCGATTCCCAATTTTATTTGAATTTATCGTAATTTCTCTAGGATGCCACTGGTAATTTAATATCATAAATAATGCCATGTTAGACGCATAAGTTGTTTTGCTGAAAATCATTCTATAGCTAACAAATTACACAACTATAAACTGAGTTTTAATCTCTAATTTTGAAATCGATCATTTAAGAGAGCAGTATAAAAGAGAGTTGAGAAAAGAGAGAAAAATATAATATTAATATTTTTCATCTAATTATTACTTCTTTTATATCTCCTAACTTACCGGTTAAAGATTTTATCTTTCAAGTAATTAGACAAATTCTATTTTCATAAACTAACTTTTACTTGCATCCATCCACACAAATATGAAAACTCTTGCCTACTTCACACCACATCTGGGCGGTGATGCAGCACGTTACTTCCAAATAATGTCCTAGAGGTCCTTGCTAACTTGTCACTACACTCGGATATGTTGTAATGCATTGCTAAGAATGGAATGCTCCAATAAATTTTCTATATTGATCTCTCATTTTAGTTTTGACACAAATTTTATGCTAATTATAAATCTATTATAATCCTTATTCTTTATTTGAATTTAGGACTAACAGTGTTAAAAAAATACAAAAAAAAAATCCTTTTTAAATTAAATATTCAATATTATCATATCACACTAAGCAATCATTGTAATAAAATTTATTTAGTTGCCAATACTTAGCTATGGAAACGACTCTTGAAATCATGAAGCCATTTTCTTGAAATTTATATTGCTATTTTTTTTAATCAAAAAGAATAATTTGACAGGATTTCCCTATTTGAGCATTAGAAGAGATGGATGGAGACATAGTTTTCCTATGGTATGGAGAAAGGTTAGCATCACCAGGACACTGATCTAAATCCCAATAATTTCACTTTGACCCAAAAACTGCAATGTAAAGAAAATGACTAAACAAGCACATTCAAGGCTTGAGGGCCTTAGCTGAATATGGACTTGTGTTGGTACTTCATATCATTTGATCTGGTGCCTTGTACCAGTAACTTTCCATGGCATTCAATAGCAAGCCAATGCCGTGCAGACACAATAAACATAAGATAAGCCTTTTTTACTTTATGCATATTTATGTATATACGCGTGTCAGAATTGCATTATTAATGGACAGTGTACCTAATAGAACAGAATAATAGATTTTTTAATCAAATCTCAATTTTAAAATTTGAAAATAAAAAAAATTACGCTGAAAGAACCATCTCCTAAATACAACTTCTACAGACATTCTAACTAAATTAGTTTCGGATACTAGTGGCCAAAAAAAAAAAAAAAAGAATAGAACTGCATTACAAACAGGCAAATGCCCAACTTTTGTGTACCATTTGACTCCTTTCAAGTTTGTGTACCTGGTAGCATTTTTCAATGAGACAGATTCCGAATTCTACTTATTATAATTTATTTAGTAATTTTATAAGATAAAGTTATCTCCATTGTGTAGTTTTAGTAATTTTACGGGACAAAGTTATGTTTATTGTGGAGGTTTAGAGTAACAGGTTACTGAATATTTGATTTAAATTTGAACCATATTTAGCCTATTTAGTGCAGCCACCCTAAAAGAACGTGGGATATACCCCTGAGCTACCGCTTATAAAGCCCCTTTTTTATTTAATAGGGCATGGTTCGTGAGTAATGTAGAGATTGCTTAAAAAAAGTTACTTATAACATTTAGTGTTTATAAGTAATTTTTTAATTTATAAATTTATTTTAATTTTTTTAAAAAAAATAAATTATTATCTGTTTGGATAAATATTATTTAAAAATAATTAATTATTTAGTAAAATGAGTACTTATAAACTATATAAAATAAAGAAAAAACCATAGTGGACATAAGAAATGGTATAATTATAATTTTTATTAAATACAAAAGGTGCAAATATAATTTTATTAGTCAAATTAACTTATTTTAATTGTATTTATAAGTATCAAAATAAAAAAGTTGATGGGAGCAGTTTATTATTTTTTTAACTTATAAATACTTTTTTTATTTATAAATAATTTTATAAATTTTAATTATCAAACAATTAAAATTTTAATTTTAACTTATAAGTTAGTTTGATAAATTTATAAGTAATCTTGTGAACACTCCTAGTTCAAAGCTAATAACGCATAGCTCACATCAATGGAAAATTTGACCATTCAGGAGCATACTTATGATGTGAAAATTTCCATCACCTCCATTAAAGTTGTATTGAATTGAAGATTAAAATATTCCAAGTGGGGTAAAGATTAGATAGACAAGGTCTGAAAAAGCATGTGAAATGAAAGAGAAACAAGAGGCTTCTGATGAAGAAGAGAGAGAGAGAGAGAGAGGAATCACATGGGGTTTGAAGTAGACATTGAACCCGTGCATCGCTGTAATGATAATTCACAGCACAGACTTTGCCCAAAACGATGCAAAGCAAAAATTCCCAATTCTACACAACTCACCTAACCCCACCCCACCCACATTTGTTCATGTTGATGGATGGATTTTGGGTCACATGGTCAAGACCTCAGAGAAGAAATTTTCAATAAAGTAAAAAGATAACACTTCAAAAGTCGGTCGAGAGGAGACCCCACAAAGAAAATCTGAAGTTGAGCAAGGGAGAGCACACAATCAATCAACTTTCCTTAACCAGACCCCAAGTGCAATTCACATGGGAAAAAAAAAAAAAACAATGGAATAAAGTTGATCATGGCATTGTCCTGTGACCTGTTGAAAACAAAGAAAAAAGCTTAGAAACAAGAAAGCCAATGCCCACAAGAAAGCCAAAGTAGGTCATTCAATTCAAGAATATGATCTCAGCATCCATTCAGGTCTGAAAGACACCATACAAGCTAAGCCACAAAGCCCTAAGCGAGAATGCTCTCTCTCATATTCAATTCATATCATATACATTTAGGACCCTGATTGATTTTTACATCATTTCTCCGCAACATTGATAAAATGCCACAATACAAGAAAAGATCTGACTATCGAAAAGAAACATAATGCTGGTTACATCAAGTAAAAGATGAAAATGAGCCAAGGAGAAGACCATTTCACTTCCCACACCCAAAATTCATCCTTTCATGAGCAAGACAACCAAAACATGAACTAAAAGCACATCAATAAAAGAAAAAACAATAAGAACTAAAAGATTAGTATCAAACAAATCAAACCCAGCAGCTGTGTCCTTGTCTCAGCCACTCACATACGAACTAAAGACCGGAAAATTAGTAGATTTCATAAAGGCTAAATGGTTCGGCCTGTACCCAAGCATCACCACCTTCCTTCATGCATGGAAGGTAACAAAAAAGAAACCTCCATCTGCTCCATCCGTTAATAGAAATTTGAGCTCCAAATTCCTTAGTTGGATCTGCATAGAAAAGAGTATAAAGATTCACCCAGGCTCCCCCTTAGAACCGGTGAATGATTATGCTCTATTTACAGATTAATAGAGGCATACCCCAACTCCCAAAATTCTAAAATTCTAAAATTTTCTAAGATTGCATCCTTTAGGTTCTATTGTGTTAGCGTAGTAAACTAAAACTACTTGTATGAACAATTGCCCTAGTGTTCCCTAACCTTTGTTAGACCTCCATCTTCCACATCATGTTATCAATGCTGCTATCATTTGTTTTCTCCAGTGCAGCAACTTTGGTCCTATGTGCTGCTAGTGTAATCGACTCTTTTCCCCTCTCATCCTGTGGAAGCTCACAGGCTTCACTTATGGAACCAGATCTTAAGTCAGCCGGAGGAATGAAACAGTCCATTGACAAGCCCGGAACATTGAAAGCAACCTCTTCAATTGTCCATGCTTCTTCCATCCTCAACTTTGAATGGCTCATTGCCATTTCTCCAAACCTGAAAAGGGTCACCACAGATCGACCAGAGTGAGCAATCATGACCCCTTCGACAGGTCTATAGTCATCCAGGAATGAATTGATCGTAGTTTCCCAGTAAACTGCATCTCCACCATTGGATTGAATGCGGGTCAAATGAGAATCCTCCATGTGAACAAGAAGCCCTGTTTTTTGGCTGAAGTAGCCAAACAAAACATGCCTTATGATCTCCGCTGGACCCTCACCACGAGCCTTCAAAGTTTGAGGATTTGCACATAGCTTGAGGATGAAGCAATCCTCACCACTGATCTTTTTCTCCCCAATGCAATGCGCATGAGCAAACATGCTGGCAGTGGTTCTTGGATCAAGTCCCTGAACCAATCAATAATTCCAAACAATATTAGTAGCTGAATCAAAGAATAGGTACATTAATTGGCAGACTAATTTGCAATTAACATTGAATTAAGTGATATTCACCTGAAGAGCTCGACGCAAGGGTCTCACAGGCCCTTTTGCGGTGTGAGCGCTGAGCCAAGGAGTGTGCCTCCACACAAGCTTCCCATTGCAGCCTGCATGCACTTTGCTCCCTCCAACAGCAAGCTCCACATACCACATATCAGGATTCATCTGCCAGAGAACAAATCCACCCGACTCAGCAGCTCTACTAACATTCCTATCCTTGACAATTCTAGTGGCTGTTTCAAACTCAGAAGCAACCATCCTCAGCTTCCCCATGGCATAGGCATTTCGAATCGAGTTCTGCACTTTTTGCCCTCCTGATGCAGCTGTGTACTGCTGCAATATGTACTGAGCAGAAGAAGTTTCCTACAACCAAAAATCAAAACCCCAGAAAATTACATAAAGCATACGTGCCTTTTATGAGATTCCTACATTGAAAAGCAACAAATCAACAAGAAAATATGAAGAATTATGGACTCATAAACTTCCTAGTTGAAAATATTTTGCAAATCATTCTATTTCTTCTGAAGACCACAATCCAATTCACTCACCACAAATCAAGAAACAGTAAAAAAAAAGTTAAAAAACAATTTAAATAAATTCAGAAAAATAAATGACTAGCATGACAGCAACAAGAAACATCAAATGATAGAACCAAACTAGTTCACACCACCAAGAAAATTAGAACTCGATAAAGAAATGAGTAAAGAAAATTTTGGGAAAAAAAGAAAAAATATTGGTCAAAACATTGCACGTCCTCAAAAAACACAACACGAGAGAGAGAGAGAGAGAGCAATAACAAAGGGGCCAAAAAATAAATTTAATTACACTACAAGAGAATTACAATTAGCATCAGAAATCTAACGGATAGCCCCTAAAAAGGACTACATAAACAAAAGAGGATACAAAAAATATATATATACAAATAATCAAAAAATTTCTAATGCTTCCAAAAAGCACAACCTAGAGAAACCGGGAGTCAGTCAAAAATTGAAACCCCAAAATTTAAAACCGGTCATATCATCCAGTATAGACATCCCAAAAACAAAAATACAACAGAGAGAGAGAGAGAGAGTCCAAAATTGAAACCCAACAATTTAAAACCAGTAAAAGTCATTGAGCATGAACATCCGAAAAACAAAAATAAAATCTAGAGAGAGAGAGAGAGAGAGGGATTACAATGGGAGTGTCTTTGATACTCAAATGAGGGAGAGGATCAGAAGTGGAAACATGAACAGGAGCAAGAGGAGCACCCATGACTCCCAAAAGCAACCTCGAGTCACTCCTCTTACGACCACTACTACTCCCACTATTCCCACTATTCCCATTATACTCATTTCCAATCCCATTATTCCCACTTCGCCCTCCTCCCCTCATCCACCCAAACCCTAATCTTAACCCTCTCTTCGATTCCCCACCCGGGTCTCCCCCATCTGGATCCGGACCCTCCATCAACGGTGTCAACGGCCTCATACTCCCCGATCTGCAAATCAACAGTTCTGGATAACTGACGTAGGACTGGTTACTCTTCCTTCGGAACAGTAGGCCCGTTATTTGTGACCCGGGCCGACCCGGACTATGGTTTCTTGACCTCGCCGGAGATAATCCTCGGACAACTTCTTCTTTTAGTGCCGCGAAGAACCCTTGTTTTTTCTCCATTGGAAAATTCCTAGGTTTGATCTTTTTAGGGCGTGGATGTGAGAACTTATGAAGTGAGTTCTCAGAGAAGAGGTAAAGAAGAAGAAGAAGAAGAATATGAATAATGAGTCCTTGGTGCTGTTGCTTTTGGCTTCATAGACTGAAACTCAAATCCGAGAGAGAGAGAGAGAGAGAGAGAGGGAGGGAGACCTGCAGTGTGCAAATGCTTAAAGTGGGGATATGAATGTGTAAGTTAGCCGGAAAAAACGTTTTTAACGGGTGGTAGTTTTAGAGAGAGAGAGATGTAAACGAGTGGAGAGTGAGAGAGAGAGACAGAATAGTGGCTACTGAGATGTGAATGTGAGTCATGCGGGTAGTCTACCAAAGGAAACAGTAACAGAAAGACCAGCATGTAGAGAGAGAGAGAGGGAGAGAGAGAGAGTGGGGCGGGCCGCGGGGGAGAGTGTTGCGGGTTGCAAGCTGGAATAAGGGGCGATGGATTAACCCTCGGTGCACCAAAAGGGTCACAGAAAGACCAGCGTAGAGTTGTGGTTTTTCCTTTTTATTGGGAAAAAAATAATATTTTTATAGCAATACATTTTTAGGGGAAAAAAAAACTTTATTTTGTAAGATTTTTTACTTATTTAAATCTATTGGGAATTTTTTCAAAACATAAATTTGATTATCTTAATATTCTGTCCAAATATTATCTCAATATATTTCAGATATAATTAATATTTTATTTGTATATTAATAATTGTCGGTATATGCACGGAAATGTGATATTCCGTCAATATTTTCTATCTTTGATCACATGATAAAGAATATTCACGGCATATATTCCATAAATAGGGATAACATTTCGTATCTATGGATACAACTCCTGTCAAGTTACAAATTATTCAGAATAATATAAATCATTTATTTATCTCTCTGTTTTCCCCTCTCAAAGCCATATTTATAATTTTTCTAAAACATATATATATATATTTTTTTCATTGTTTGGAAAGTTTTTCTTTTGATTTCCCTTTATTCCTTTTGTTAATATATTATTCCCAAATTAAATTTTTTTTCCTTCCATTTTCATTTTATAGAAACAATTTTTTGAAGCAAATCACGAATGTTGTGATCATTCTTTTCTCATTTATTATAAATTGTAAATTTAAAAATGTTAAAATGAATAAAAAAGTTAAAAAATACTCTAACCCGCCAAAAAATCTCTTCTATTCTAAGTATTACTTTTGTAATTAAGAAAGGGAAAAAAAATCAAACACCCTCTCAAATCTATTTTTAAGACTAGGGTTTAAATTTCTAACCATATTAAACCTAACTAAATTCAATTCAAGTTGAGTTAGACTTTTAAGAGAATTAAACTTTTTTAATATTAATTTTTATTATATACAAAATTCAAATATGAGATTTTATGTAAAAAAAATCAATATTTAGTTACTGAATCAATAAAATTTTAATTATTTATTTTCATGTGAACTCTAAAATAAATTTGTGAATTAATTTGAAGACTTCATAGACGTTAAACAATTTTGTTAATGAAAAAATAATAAATTATGAGTTAAATATCAGTCAATTAGAGCGCATCTTTTTTAACGGTGATAAACATTATTGACTTATGATTTAAATATGAAATAAACTATATTAAAATGCTAATTTCTTAAATAATTCATTCTAAATCTCAAATCAAATTAATTTAACAAGTTTTTAGATATCTACCGAACAAAAAAAAATATATCAGAAAGCATCTAACGTGTATAATTAAAAAAAAAGAAAAATGGAGACAGAGAGAGGGAAAAGTGGTAAGGGCCTTGGTCGCTAGGATATGATAAATCCACCTTAGATAGCACCAAACAAATTAGAGCGAGAGAGAGAGAGAGAGAACAATTTGATGTGCCTCCTCTGCTGCTGCAAATTTTATAGTGCGTACGGTCCGCGATGATCAGAGATCAGGGATGCAGATTTACCGAATCAGCATCGGCACTTGTTTTTGTCACCTCTTTATCCAAGGGTGTTTTGGTAATTTTGTCCTAATTGGATGGAGTCCGTGTCCAATCAGATTATCTAATATTTTCAGTTGATTTAATGTCCAATTTTAATAAATATTTTTTTGCTAATTAATTAAATAAATAGAAATTAAAGTGATTAATCTTCATCTTTTTTGATTGATATCATGCTTAACATGTAAATAATGTACTTCTCAAAATTCAATTTTAGGTGCATGCAAAAATTTTAACTCCAAACAAATAATTTTCAATAAAATAACGTGGCTAAGTAACATTTTTTGAATATTCACTCCAGTTGTATTTAATGTTTTTTCATATTAAATAAACATTAAAGTGATTAATTGCATTAAATAAACAGTAAATACTCATAATTCACGTTCAAAATATTTTTCGTTTCCCTTTACAACACTTTTTCTACATATTATTGTATTAATGAATGCGATTTTTTTTTTCGCTCCGCCCTAATACTTCAGGGAGTGTAATCTTTTTTTTTTTTTTTATATCATTGATATTTGAAATCATATTTTAATTAATCTAATTTAGGATTTACAGTAGCTCATTTCAGGAATCACCCTCCCAACGTCATTTTTTTTATTCCCAAAACTCAAACTTGAAATATTAATTAAGGGATCTAACCTCATATTCTATTAGATCAATTATTTATTAATAGTATAATCTTTCGTAAAAAATAAGGTATCATTAAACCATAAAAATATAAATGAAATTATTAAACTTACGCAATAATCTAGTAATTATATAGGCTAAGTGCAAATTGTGAGCTATCACAAAATTAGAGTTAAGTTGATAATTATGCAAATCAATTCTCTTTGATTAAGGGTTTTTTTTTTTTTTTTTTTTTTTTAGTCTTGACCGATCGTGCACCAGCTTTCTCGGTGTTTATTTATTTATTATCAAAATTTAAATTTAAGATTTTAATTTAAAAAATTTAGTGTATTATGAAAATTTAAACATGTGAAAAAGTAAAACCATTTTAAAGTCTTTTAATTGCTATTTCTTCTTATAAATAAATTCAAATGGAGGAATAAGATATTGGAACGAAACAAAATTTGATGGTACAAATCTGGTAAGATATTTTCTTGAAGTGGGTCGTGCACGGTACATGCATTTTTCCCAAATTATTTAATTTTTCCAGATCTTTTTATTGGCACACTAGACATTAAATCTTACTCTCTTTCAAGTTAATGGTATTAAGAATAAAGTTTTAAATGCCAAAAATAAATTAATATTTTCTTTTTATTTTGACATGTCTCACTTATATTGAAAATTTCAAACTTAATTACGAAGAAATTTTAAATATATTTAAAGTTCTGAATATTTTTTCGAATTCCATATATCATTTATATAAGATTCTATTAATTGCGATAAATATGGAAACTTATATGCACCCTGATATACATGAGTCATGAGGAGTTTGGCAATTTCCCTAACAACTAAGCTCACTATAAGGAAAAACAATTGTGCCAAAAAAGTCATCTAACGCTTGATTGCAAGACTCTATCTGTTACCGATGTTGCATAAGCTTTTTGGTTTTGATCAGAGAGGTTAGAACTCGAGACCTCCAGAGGAAAGACACATAGTGTCAATTGAATCATCACTCATTGGTTCAGTTTAACTTCTATCACCTAACTTATTTTGGATTAATCTAAACTCAGACCGATATTTCAAACTTATTTATTTTTATTTAAAATTGAGTTACTCTACTGTAAAATTATGCTTCAAAAGCCCGATATAGCGATGTATTAGAGTTAGAATTAGCCATAATTTCTATACCTATCCTATGAGTTAGGTTAACTTAAGGCCAACTTTCATTCCTCAACACTCTTATAAGACTTCTACTTTCTGGTCCATACCCATGTGTGCACTTAATTAAGACAAAAAAAAGGGGATGAAAGGAGAGGGGGTGAGATGATCTTTTTCCCTCCAACAAGTCCTCAAAGTGACCATATTAATTTATGTAAATATAAATTTGTCACTGATGTCAAACTTTAACAACATTGGAGATTAATTTTGTCATAAAATAATCACTAAGATTATCTTTTATTTCATTTATTTGACTGAGTATCAAAGCCTAAGAATGCGTTTAGTTGTGGAAAATGTTCTTTGATTTTTTATTTTTAATTTTTTTTATATTTTTTATTTCTAAAGAAAAGGATAAAAAATTTAAAAAATTATGAATTTTATTTATAATGAAAAATAATAGAAAATAACTCTAAAATTATTTTGTATTTCTTTTTATAAATTAGAAAATCGAATTTTTAAATTTTTATTTTTTAAAAATTTAAAAGTAAAGTATTTAAATACAAATTTATTTTTTCAAAAAATATTTTCTAAAAAATAACTTTATTTTCCACGACCGAATACATTCAAGTTTTTTGGAGAATTGAAAACCCATTTTTAAGGAGAATTGGGTACAATGTGAATGGACCAAATGGTTCCGGGTCTTGGGGGCCCATGAAAAAACGCGTTTTTACTTTAAATGCTCCATGGCCCCACGGTGCCAAACACCTCACTTTGTGTCTTGTGAACCCTGCGTTATCTAAAAAAGTAATAATAAAAAATACTCTTTGATACTTTTGTCTTTTTTTTTTCTTTTTTAAAATTATGAAAAAATAAAAAATAATTTAATTTTAAATTATTCTATAAATCTCATCTTTATCATATATAAATACTTATCTTTCTCTTTTATCAATATTTTTTATGGGCAACAAAAAATAATTTTTCCTCTCTTTTTTTTTATATTAATGGTATAGTAATTGATAGAGATATTTAATGGTAGTTTAAGTAAAAAAACTGGGAAATTGGTAGAGAGAGAAAATATTAATCGAGTGAAAGAAAGAGTACTTTAATAAGATTAAATTATATATATTTTTATAATTGAGATCATTTAATTATTTTAAACTTTATATAAGAAAAGGAGAATAGTTGTGTGTGACCCTATTCCGAGGGTGATAAAGAGTTTTTGTTTTAGTATTTTTCTAAACATCTCGTATTCCAATATTCATAAATCGTATAATTTTACAATTTCCATCGTCCCTATATAATCCCAAAAAAAAAGTTGTGTGACCCCACATTGTTTGGGGGAGACGTACATAAAGAACAAAGGCCAAACATGGACATCCCCATTGGTCATGTGAGTTCTAGAGTGTCATTTGAGTCTCAGGCCATTTCGAGGATAAGATCCCAGTCATCAATGTCTCCTCCCTCTTAATACAGAGAAGAAAACATATCAAGGAGATTTTATATTGCTATAGGTTGGTTGGTTTGTTTTTTATCTTTTATTTATTTTTTATTTTTAAGAAATGATTGAATCATACGATAAAAATGTTATCTGATACATGCATCCTTCAATTTGTTGCCAAAAAAAATTTATATATATTATTCATGTGCGTGGGTTGATTCGGATGCGATAAATGAAAGATTAAAATTATATAAAATTGAGATATATTATGTAGAGTGTGTGTGTAAACATATTGTTACAATAAGTAGCACAAATTTTAAGTATATTTATCGTTTAGGTTGTACAGAAATAGAAATGAAAAAAAAATGAATACAAAATAATATGTGAGGACAATATTTTGTAAAAATTACATGAAACAAAACTGTGAGAAAATGTATAAATATAAATATTTTTATATAAATATTAATTATTTTATTAAAATAATAAAATAGTCATATTTTATCATAAAAATCTAAAATTATCAAATATATAATTTTAATCATAAAATAAACAGTATAAAAATAAAAATTATAACTAAAAAAGTAAATAATTTATTAGATATGAAAAATATATAAATATAAAAAATATAAAAATTTTTATGTAAATATTAATTAATTTAATCTATTGAATCGTTTTGAAAATGAAAATGTTTTGGAAACATATCTATGTATTATAATCTATCATACATTTTCATTTCTTTTATATAATAAGAGATAGAATTTAACTAAATTATTTGTGATTGATCAATTGTCTTTCTCAAAATTTATATTTAAATTTTCATTCATGCATATATTTATGTAATATTCGTGATTCATATATAACAAAAAAAAAAAATTTATTGCATTCATTCAAAAGGCTGTTGATCGTAAAAGAAATTCTTTTCTGCCCCAAAAACCTCTCATTGGGTTGACGACTGCAATCACGAAAAGCTTTAAAATTTTGAGGGGACCTATGTGCGAAATTCCATGAAATAATATTTAATTTATTGGGTTGATAATTTATTTATCTTTGAATTTTTTATTTTATAAGGCTAGGTTGTTGTTGTATTTGCTCATGTTCTAAAATAATTGCTTGTATATTCGAGATTAAATGTTATTACTTATTTTGGGTTTTCTTGTATTATTTGTTTCTATATGTATGACAAAGGGTAATAACATATATAATTAGCAAATAGTATTATTTTACAAATATTATAAAAAAATATAACAAACAATCATAATTATTAGTTAGATTTTTTTTTAATATTATTAGATAAAGTGAAAATTTTTATTGTAATAATAATAATAATAATTTATCTTAAGGAGATGAGATTTTTTTGGGGGAATTTTACTTAGCAGGTGGGGTTTAAAGAGTATCAAATATTAGATGGAATATTTGTCCTATGGCCAGCGTTGTCTAATGTCTATTTCTAATTGCTGCCTCACAAATAATTATCCAAAAAATATTAAAAAGAGAACAAGGAAACGCGAATTGGGTTTGGGGTATTGAGCTGTGGTCTTTTGGCCTCACTACGATACATCAAAGCTTTTCATATCTCAATGAGAAGATTGTGTTTTTATTTTCTGATACATTGCTGAAATCTAATAGTCTAGCATCTTGGTCTCATTTGAATTCCAGTCCCTCTAGGTCCCATTATTTTAAAATATCTAATTCAAATTGTTAAGATCCACTCGATCACAATCACTTCTTTCTCTCTTTTTTATTTATAATATGTTATGATCAATATGTAGTCATCCTTACCCAAGTGGGTCATTTCATTGCATGGTCCAAAACAATAATTGGGTTACAGTGGGACATGCTCTCTCTCTCTCTTCACTAATATTTAGAATCATAATTCGACTAATTCGATTTAAATATTGATAAAAGATTCTATTTATGAGGCATCTCTCATAATATAATTTTTTTTATTCTCAAATTTCGAATTCAAAATTTGATTAGAAGATATAATATTCCATGAATTGATCTTTTTCTTCAATTCATTTAAAGGTGGCAAAAAAAGTGACACAATTCTTATTCCTTAAAGGACAAAGGTATCTCTATATCAACACCTTAATATTCAATCCAATAATTTCTTGCTTTTCTTGGTTCTCGTTTTTGTCCAAAAGATGATCAAAGAATGGTCTCTTTACCAAACTCAAATAGTTGACATAATCCTCAACCACCATCTTATATACTATTATTGGCCCATTCGTGTTCAAGCCACCCCTTTTTTATTTCATATAATTAGATTTGATGTCCACCTCATGATAGTTTAAGAACACCTAAATAAACTTTAATCACCATCATAGTCAAATTAATATTTTTCCTAGTACTCTAAATGAAGTTGCTATCACCTTTTTTATCATTTATTACGTTGGAACTGGTTCGATGGCTCTTCCACAATATATATATATATATCAATCAATCAATCATAGTCTTGATCCTAATAATTGCGATCGGTTTCTTCCATAATATATATTTTTAAAAATATCACGCTATTTGTATCTATGTTGTTTTATAGTATTAATTAATAAAAATATTTTGCAATATCATTAAGATAACGATTATTGGGTCTGTATCTCTTAGTGACTTTTTCTTTTCTAATGCAAATGAGTTTGGATATATTTGCTTAATGCCAATGTTATTTTTCTTAAATTGGATATTTTAATATAAAGATAATTAATTTGAGTTGTTCAACAAGTTAAGGTATTTAAGGCGTGTTTGGTTAAAAGATATGATAATCAGAAATGAGTTTAAAACCCATATAAATTGCTTAGGTTAAGAAAATGAGAATAAAGGAATGGGTATGAAACCTCTCATCTATGGGTTTTGTGAAATCTAAATAAATTGATGAATTTCGATAGAAACCCACAGATGAAACCCTCGAATGGCTAATTTCCACTCTCTTTCTACTCTCTTGCGCAAAACCTATGTTGATTCGACTTTGCTCTTCATACCATCGTTTTCGATCGTCTTTGAAGTATTCGCCTTCAGAGTTCTTATTGCCCTTCTGTTTTAGATTCAACCTGACGTTTCGATTCTTCTGTCTCTTGAGTTTATCGTCTTCGACTTTGATTCGCCTTTGGTTTGCAATTGCTATTGATTCTTTACTGCTGATTTCATCCATTTCGACAACCATCAGACTCCTCAGTCGCTTCGATTTCTCCACTTTGCACGTCCAAGCATCCAAAGCCACTGTCCATTGTCTTCAGTTGTAACCGTTCGATTATCTTCTCAACCATCTCCACTATCAAACTGCACCAAATCCATCTTAACCCTAGCTTCAAAATGCACACTCTATTTGGGCGACTTCGCTTCCTTTCCCCTTTCACCGGAGGCTTAGGTTTTTTCTTTTTTTTTTTTTTCATTTATATAAATCAAATTTTAGATTTTATTTTTTATTTACAACTTTAAATTCATACAAAAAAATTCAATTTTATAAAAAAAAATAGAATAAAAAGATTCAAAAAAATATTAATTTGTGAATCACTAGTTTTTTAGGATTATTTAAAATGAAATTGATAATTTTAATTTTAATTTTATAAAATAAAATAAAATTTTAAAAATATTAATTTTAAAACTTTTTTTAATCAAGGATAAAATTGACAAATCTCATTTCAAAAGATACACAAACCAAATATCAATAATTGTAATGATACCTATTCCAGAATTTGAATCAAACAGTTGATATTGAAATTCGATTTTGATTTTGATTTTGATTCTTAAAGATTTTTTTATTCTGATTCCGATTTCAATTTCTGAGTGCAAAAAAAAAACACCACTTGAGACAATACAACTCCTTTATAACCACTTAAAAGGGAAACCTTCAGGCTTCACGTCCTTGTAAGTGCTCTATGTTTAGTCTAACATAATTTTTAATGATATACATGTAAAAATCTTGGGACCCATAATGCTTGAGCTTGGTCTTTCACTTTCTTAGGGACCCTAAGGTTAGTGCAATGAAATAGAGATTAAGAATTATTGATACAGAGAGAGATTTTTTTTTTTTTTTTTTTAATATAGGAAATCTTTAAGAAAAAAGAAATGATGTCAATTAATTTATAGTTCATTGACAGAGAAAGATCAGACGATAAGTCCATGGAAAAAGTTACCTCAACATTCTGAGAATGGTTTCTCTCTACCCTTCTTAAACGTTTTTGGATGACAAAAACTCAAATGATGAGAATGTATTAGAGCCTTCATCTTATGTTATAAAAATTTTAATTCTTAAAAGTTGTCAAGTGGGTCAGGAAAAAATTATACGTGAAAGGAGTAGGGAATGCCTTTTATATGGCTAAAGAGAAATTATAATCTGGAGAAACAAATTATGATTAGGCTACAACTCTTGTCGCTACCCCAATTCTATCCATTCCTAGACTGGGTGAATGCAATATCAATGCGTTGATTTTATAAATAAAAGAGGCGAGGAGGTGCTCGAAGATATAAATTTATATAGGAGGGAAGTATAGAATAAAGAAGTAGACCAACACCTATTCAGTTTATTGGCTAGATATTAATATCCCATAAGTAAGATTTCAGATTCACATTTTGTCTATAGAGAAATAAGTGTTGGGAGTCTAACCAAATTTGTTCGGATTTAAAATAATTACTAGATAACATTGATTTATTAAAAAATAAATAAATAGTAGAGAAACAGATATTAAAATTTTTAAAGAATAAATAATTTTAATATTACTTTTATGATTTTTAATAATATTTTAAAAAATTTAGTAGTATTTTTAAAATTTTTAATTACATTTATATAAATGATATTAATAATAATACGTATTAATTATTTAAAAAAGGAGGGCATTTGCTCCATGCCCCTTGCCTCGCACGATACTTCGCTGTTATATGTTTTATTAAAAAATGAATTTTCTATCAAAGAATAACATGTAATTAATTTGTATAAAAAAAAAAATATTTCCTATTATCAAAAAAATGAAAATTGAATTTTGCATGAGTTAGGTAAAAATTAAAAAGATGTTATCCAGTCCATTAGATTATGTTTATGCATAATTAAAAGGTCTCTCACCACAATGGCACAAAGTAACACTACCGGCAGTGATGAAATAATCGATAGTTTTAGTAATTTTAAAATTTTGTTTTATTAGTTAGGAAATTAGTAGTTGGATAGTTAAGTGATTAGAAAACTAGTTAATAGCTAGTGAGTGGGCAGGGAAGTAAATATAAATACTGTGTAAGAAATGTATCGACAAAGAATAGATGAATTGATTCTCATTGCTCTTTCTCTCTCTCTCTCTCTCTCTAGATCTGTCTCTCTAGTTCTTTCTCTCTCTCCCTCTCTCTAATTCTCCCTTGGTTACATATTCTCCTCTTCTCAATCGACTGCTTGAGATAAGCTGTCAACTGTCACCCTCCTTACCAGCTAGCTGCATTTTTCTTCAAGCCAACTGCCCTCTCACATGTTTGTGACAAAGTGGTATTAGAGCATACGTTCCTCGGTGAATCTTGAGAAAATGATAGACGACATCTGGTATAAAGCTATTACCCAATTTAGAGAAAGTAGTTTACGGTTGATACAAAGAAGGAAAGAAATCAACCAGAAAATTGATGAACAAAACTAGAAATTGATTTCGTGGATATTTTTACTGCAAGTTTTGATGACAAATTCAACACCCTTATGAAGATATTGAACAGAGATAAATCCGAAAAACAAGATATTGATACACTTTTTGAATTTCCCATTCTATCTACTTCTAATGAAAAAAAGTCGAAAGTAGATTAAGATCCGTATATGTCTAAGAAGGAACCTACTAATAGTGAATTCTTAAAAAACTCTCCAAAGATTGAACTCTCGAGTTCGATGAAACAAATACTTTGTTAGAAACAAGACTTCAATTGTGTAAGAAAGAAGTCATTGATAGTGGGTTCTTGCCAAGTCCTCCAAAGACTGAACTTTTGGTATTCATCAGGCAAAATTCTTTACTGGAAACATATTCAACAAATTCAACGAAGGTTTTTCTCAATATTTCTCCCTTTTATTTTCCTCACTACTCTTCCTACAACCCAAGTTAAGACCATTATTCGACTTCATCACTTTATTTCTTAACACGAATATAAAGATTGGTGTAAGGTTTATTGATTTTATAAAATTTCAATTTTTTGATTTTTCCCATCTTTGAGGACAATGATGTGTTGAATCAGAAAAAATTGTAATTAGCGGTAGTGATATAATAATTGATAATTTTAGTAGTTTTAAAAGTTAATTTTAGTAGTTAGAAAGTTAGTAGTTGAGTGGTTGAAAAATTAGTTAGTGATTAGTGAGTAGTTAGAGAAGTAAATATAAATAGATGGTGACAGAGATCTCCTGAAAGAATATGACAAAGTGCTGGAGCAAGAAGAAATTTTGTAGCACTAAAAATCTAGAATTAATTGGCTCACCAATGGAGATAAAAACACTAGATTTTTTCATATCACAACAAAGATCAGAAGGAACGCGAACAGGATTACTGCTCTTCAAATTGGAGAGAACTGGTGTATTGATCAAGAGATTCTAAAAAATCATGTTAAAGATCATTTTATGAACCTCTTTTAAGGGAAAGGCTGTTGTAGAACCAGTGTTAGAATTGAAAAAAGCATACGAAAAATTGAAGAGAGCTCTCATGATGTCCTTATCAGAACGGCTAACGAAGAAGAAGTTAGATAGGCCATCTTCTCCATGCAAGGCCTCAAAACCCCTAGCCCAGACGAAATGCAACCCATCTTCTTCCAAAAGTAATGGTTAGCAGTTAAAGTTTCCCTCTGCAGATTCATCAACACCACTTTAAAAGATGGATACTTCTGTCTGGAGATAGCCAACGCTCACATGGTGTTGATCCCCAAAGTAGACAAACCAAATTCAGTAAATGACTTTAGACCTATTAGCCTCTTAAACACTTCCTACAGAGTCCTCTCCAAGATCACTGTCCAACGGTTGAGACCGCTCCTCCAAAAGATCATCGGATCTCATCAAAGCAATTTTCTCCCAAGTAGAGGCACTGCAAGTAACATTGTGGTTGTTCAGGAGGTTATTCACTCCATCTGCAAGTCTAATAAGAAAAATCAAGGTATGATCCTCAAGATTAACTTTTAGAGAGCTTTCGACAACGTCAGTTGGGAGTATTTGGAGAAAGTTCTAGTGGACATCAATCTTCCTCTTCCTTTAGTCAGACTCATTATGTTTGTACTCACATGTGGTGATATATCTCTCATATGGAATGGCGAAGTGCTTCCGTCTATGAAAACAGGTCAGGGGCTGAGACAAAGTGACCTTCTATCTTCTTATTTGTTCATCTTGGTCATGGAAAGACTCTCTCACATGATCTAAGAAAAAGTAAGAAAATGAAGGTGGAGACCCATCACAGTAAGCAAGAATAGCAGCCCCCTATTTTGTATCTCTTTTTTGTGGATAACTTATTACTCTTTGCCGAGGAGGAGTTGTTAAACCTAAGCACTATTCTAGAGTGTCTCAAAGATTTTTCTATTGAGAGTGGATTTGAAATCAATCATTCTAAATCTAGGATTTGGTTTCCTCCTAAAACTCCATGAACAACAAAAAGCTCTTTAACAGCAGTGAACAAATTCACCCCTTCTAAAGACTTAGGCAGATATTTGGGCATCCCAACCATCCACAATAGGGTGAGAAAAGACCACTACAACTATTTAGTTAAGAAGGTTCAGAATAGATCGAGCAGTTGGAAAGCAAAAACTCTGAATGCTGCAGGGAGGAGAGTTCTAATGCAGGCAATGAACACTGCTATCCCCATGTATTCTATGCAAACTGCATGGCTCTCAAGGGAAACCTACAATAGATTGGATAAATTAAATAGGAACTTTCTTTGGGGAAGCCAAGAGGGAGACAAGAAGATTCACCTGATTAATTGGGATGTTGTGTGCAAACCTAAGAAGATGGGTGACCTGGGGATTTAGAGAATGAGGGACTACAATAAGCAATTCTGGCCAAGTTGGGATGGACTCTAGCTAGAGGAGAGAAGCTGTTGTGGTGCCAAGTGTTAGAGGCCAAGTACCTAAAAAATGATAGGTTCTTACACTGCAGGGAAAGAGTAGGCAGCTCTAGTGTGTGGAGGGGCATCCTGAACGGCAGGAGTTGCCTCAAAATTGGCATAAGTTGGAGAATTGGGAGTGTGGAAAGAATAGACTTCTAGAATGATATGTAGATAGCAGACACCAGACTTAACGATGCTATTCTCCCTCGCCAAAGAGAGCTCCCTAATTTTAAGGTGAGAGATTTTATAGATAATGAAGGCAAGTGGAAAGAGCAAGACCTCAAAGATTGAATTGCTGCAGAGAAGGCTGAGGTAATAAAAGGAATCTTGATTCCTAGAAGAGAAGGTGTAGAAGATTCAATCACCTGGAGAGCCTCCAACAATGGTTGTTTCTCTGTTGCTGGTGCCTACTGGTATATGCATGAGCTTTAGAGGAGTGACGCTTAGGAGGAGGAAGACTGGAGATAGATTTGGAAAACTAAAGGGCCGGAGAAAGTCAAGTTCTTTCTTTGGACTGTAGGGCTGGAAAGATGCATGACTAATGTTGAAAGAAGGAGAAGAGGTTTCACCGAAGATAACATATGCCCCCAGTGTAGGAATCTTCCCGAGACTTTGGTTTATGCTCTTAGAGACTGCGATGAAGCTAGGGCCTTTTGGAAAAGCTATTGCACTGAGAAGCTGAATGCTTTTTGGATTGGTGATCTTAAATCTTGGTTGAAGAAAAGGGTTGAAGACAAATTTAAATCCCACTAGCTGCAAGTTAGCTGCTCCTTCTTAGCAGCCATTTGGATCCTTTGGAAGAAAAAATACAAAGTTGCTATTGAGAACAAGAAGGAAGAAATCCAATCAACTGTTCAAGAGAACTAGCAATGACTACGAACCCCTCTTGTCGTGGATTAATTGGGAGCCTCCTAACATAGGGTGGGTCAAACTTAACTCTGATGGTGCAGTGTCCCTGGATAACAAGAAAGTGAGTGCTGGAGGGCTCCTGAGAAATGAAGATGAGAGATGGATAAAGAGCTACATCATCAACATTGGTTACACCAATGTCACCACTGTTGAAATGTGGGGATTAAGAGAGGGTTTACGTCTATCCAAGATGATGAAAATCAACCATCTACAAGTGGAGGTAGACTGTCTTTCCCAAGTGCACCTCATGGAAAGCAAGGATACTGATGACCAACATGTCCACTTGGTTATGCTGGAAGGCAAAGTTTGATGAGGGAGCTTGGAGTAACTTATATCTTTCATATCTTCAAAGAAGCTAACAGAAGTGCTGATTTGTTAGCCAAGATTGAAAGTACGACTCCTCTTGGGATCTCCATCTTGGAGCATCCTCTTCAGAACCTGTGAATCCAACTGGAGAAAGATAGATTAGGATCGGGTTCTTTTATGGGCATTGGGCCTAAGTCCCTCCATGCTAGGAGGGATGCTCTATAGTGTTTTTCTTTTGTTTCTCTATTGTTTTCTTCTTTCCTTTCCTTTCCTTCCTCACAAAAAAAAAGTATTAACAAGGAATAGATGAACTGATTCTTGTTGCTCTTTCTGTCTCTCCACTTCTCTCTCTAGCTCTATCTTTTCTCTCTCTCTCTTTCTCCCTATCTCTCTCTCTCTCTCTCTCTCTCTTTCTCTCTCTAATTCTCCCTTGGTTACATATTCTCCCCTTGTCGGCCGATTACTTGAGATAAGCAGTCAACTGTCACCCTCCTTACCAGCCAGACACATTTTTCTACTAGTCGATTGCCCTCTCATAGGTTTGTGACAAAGTGGTATCAGAACATATATTCCTCAGTGAATCTTGAGAAAATGGTAGACAACATCTGGTATGAAACTATTACCCAAATCAAAGAAAGTTGTTTTTGGTTGATAGAAAGAATGAAAGAAATCAACTAGAAACTTGATGAACAAAATCAAAAAATTAACAAACAAAATCAAAAATTAGATATTTTTATGACAAGTTTTGATGATAAATTCAACACCCTTGTGAAGATGTTGAACATAGATAAATCGGAAAAACAAGATATTGATATACTTTCTAAATTTTCCATTCTCTCTACTCCTAATGAAGAAAAATCGAAGGTAGATGAAGGTCAGCAAATGTCCAAGAAGGAACCAACTAATGGTGAATTCTTGGAAAACTCTCCAAAGATTGAACTCTTGGGGTTTGATGAAACAAATACTTGGTCAGAAACAAGACCTCAATTGTCTAAAAAAGAAGCCGTTGCCGGTGAATTCTTGCCAAGTCCTCCAAAGACTGAACTTTCAATATTCATTGGGCAAAATTTTTTATCGGAAACAAATTCAATGAAGGTTTTTCTTAAGTTTTCTCATTTCTATTTTCTTCACACTACTCAATGAAGGTTTTTCTCAAGTTTTCTCATTTTTATTTTCCTCCCACTACTCTACCTACAACCCAAGTCAAGACCATTGTCTGATTTTATCATTTTATTTCTCAACACAAAAATAAATCTTGGTGCAAAATTCATAGATTTTATAAATTTTCAATTTTTGATTTTTCTCATCTTTGAGAACAAGTATGTCTTGAAATTGGGAAAATTGTAACAACTACTGGTAGTGATGTAATAATTGGTAATTTTAGTAGTTTTAAAAATTAATTTTAGAAATTAAGAAATTAGTAGTTGAGTAGTTAAGTGGTTGGAAAATTAGTTAGTGATTAGTGAATGGTTAGGGATGTAAATATAAATAGATGATGTAAGAAATATATTGATATGCAATAGATGAATTGACTCTTGTTGCTCTCTCTCTCTAGCTCTGTCTCTCTCTCTCTCTCTAATTCTCCCTTGGGTAACATATTCTCTCCTTCCCGACCGACCGCTTGAGATAAGCAATCAACTGTCACCCTTCTTACCAGCTAGCCATATTTTTCTCCCAATCGATCGCCCTCTCATAGGTTTGGGACACGCTGCTCTTTCCCTCCAGGCAGGGTTGAGTACGAGTTCCGTATCCCAAACATCGAGCTACTAAAAGTTCTGTTTACATGATGAGTTTATCCGAAGAGAAAAAAAAATTAGAAATATAATTTGCAACGAATATAAACTATAAAGGATAGTAAAAAATATATACTATAAAAAATAAATAATTTTTAAAAAATTTTACTAATATTTTTAAAATTTTAATAATATTTTTAAAATTTTAACAGTAATTATTGAAATGTTGATAAAGAATTCTTGAATTCATATATATATACATATAATATATATAAAATTTATACATATAATATTATATATATATATATATATATATATATATATTTGAAAGAAAAATTCACGACATAATTCTCACCTTTCACTCTTTAGTCGCCCTTGAGCTTAGCACCCCGGCCTAGCTCAATGTATGGGTTCATAATCCAGCAGCCCAAGTTTAGAACTTGACAGTAATGGATGAAGCATCGAGGTCTTCATTATTATTATTTATTATTATTATTTTCTTGGTGACATTGGGATTTGAAACTCATATCACCGGATTAAACAAGAAAATTATAACTACTAAACTATTTTTTTTTAAAGACATCGTGGTCTTTGTTATGTTCCGCTTCTTTGAACTCATCAGTCTACACCAACTTTCTTCTCATCTTTGCTTTCCTTACTTTAGCTACCTCATAGTCCATCAAGTTCTTTAGAACCATGGGAAAATTTGGAGAACCACGATTTAAGCTTCTCCAACCATGGTGTAAATTCTTGGAAATGGAGAATCGCTTTTTCGTTTTTCAATTGTACAAAAATATTAGATTTAAATATAAAACTCTTTTTTTTCCCCAAAATATTCTGAAATTTAATTTTAGTTTTCTTAGAAAATTAGAGTATTACTCTGTTTTTGAATAGTTCTTTCGTTTTGGGAATTATTTGTCACACCCTACTTGTCGAATGGATTCTTGACACTTATTTGTGGTTTAAGTTACTTCTTGCAGCAGCAAAAAAAAGAACAATTGTCAGAGTGTATTGCTGCACATACAAACTCCTTTAAGCTGAATTAGATTGAAGGGAGATACAGAAAGAAAAGAGTTAGAGATAGAAGAGAGGAGGAAAGAGATGAAACAGAGGCAGGGACAGAGAGATAGAAGGAATTTTCTGCATATTCTATTGCTTGCCCTTTTCTTGTTCCTTGTCCATTCTTATGTACATTTCAGAAATTTTGTTGTAACAACCACCCTAACTGCTCCTCTCAAGACTTTTAATCTAGTTATAAGACAGTTGTTATGAAGGTTTCATTGGAGGAACTAGCCATTAGTTTTGCAGCTCAAAGGATGTAACATTATTCAAAATCAAATTGGACCAGAGGACCACGACTGGGTTGACACGGGTTTTGTCAATGCTGGCTTGGAGCTTTGAGACGGCGTCGTTTTAGTATAATACTGATGAGTATTTACTTGTTAGAAACGGTGGCGTTTCGAGGCAAATGTTTGGACTCATTTGCAAGTGTACCCATTTGAAGTTTGGACTTAATTTTTTTTTTCTCATTTGAATTTTGTTACATAATATTATATAATGATATATAATATGTAACAACAAACAAAGTGAAAAAGAAAAGGAAATAGAATGGATAATGCAATATAAAATTACATCTTTGCTCTAACTTGAAAATTCCAAGGGAAATAAGATGTGCCAATTGAGTTACAGCCCATTGCCTTTGCCTTAATAATAATGCATCATAAGTACATTCAAAGATTGCAATAATAATGTTTTTTCTTTTTTTAACCTACTATTAATATCCAGAATCATATTTTAATTAATTCGATTCAGGTGTATATGGGGGCTCTATTTAGAGGGTGATTCTTTTAACATAATCTTTTCTATTTTTAACTTTCAAATTTAAAAATTAATTAAAAAATTCTATCACTGCATTTTACTAAACTGATTAATAATAATACTTTATGCATTACTTTCATTCTTAAAAGTTGAGCTAAATTTTTTGGGCCTCTATTATGGGCCACTGGGCCCATGCTCCGAACATGCCCAATAGAGGCAGGCCGGTAACAGAAGGGAAAGTAATGGAAGAATTCCTAACACTTCAATTTTAGGGCCAGTCGACCCAATTGGCTGCTGAAATTTGTCCCAATAGGCTAGCATTTTTTTTTTTTTTTTTTGAGCTTTTTACCGATCGATATCTGATAATTAATGTATTAGTCTTAATTAATCTAAGTCGAGTTAACTATCAAATCCATTAAGAAATGAACTCTTTTGACACATGATTTTTTTTTTTTTCTAAGATTCAAATATGAGATTTTGATTGAGAAAATTAAATACTCTTGCCACTGGTTCTAACTAAATTCAATAAATATATACTCTATAAATTTACCTTGCAATGTCTATGTAGGCCAGTCCCCAGATGAAGTATAAACTCTATAAACTATAGAAAAGTTCTTACTAAATTATTTAAATTTACCAGATATACTCTATAAACTATAGCAAAATTCTTGCTAAATTCTATTGCAAGGTATTGTTTTGGCACATGAAAGACAGCTTGGTTGTAGAATTTTCAAATGTTTATTTTATTTGTTGTTATAAATTTAAAACTTAGTGTTTAAGAAATCAAATTTGGTTCAATTTATGAGTTTATTTCTTAATTAAAGCAATTTTAGGGGCTTTGCATTTGCCTTTTCTAGCCAAGCTTTGGCAATTGAAGTTGTCTATGTAGTTGAGGTAGATGTGTCTATTGTCACCTTCCTTCCGAATATAGCAACGCCTATTTGGACTAGTGATTGGGTGCTAAGACTTGCGTTAAAATCTTGTGGATGGAGAAAACGGGTGCTTAGAGAAATTTATCCTCTATCCTTTGAGAGACCAACCGGTTTTGAATTGAATTTAATTGGATTTAACATGGTTATCAGATAGATATTAATAGTTTATAAAAAAAAGAACATAATTTGGGTGCAATAGAGATTCCCTTTACTAAAAGAAATTCATTTATGGAAAAAAATTTTATAATTTAAAAAAAAGACCAATATTTTTATGTTAATTTTTTTTTTTATTTTGGTTTAAAAAATATTATAATGTAACATAAAATAAATGTCACAAATAAAGAAGCATAGAGAGCACCAAGTTTGCTTGTAACTTCATTTTCAAAGGCAATACCCCACCAAGAGATTATGTCTTTCACTAACTTGAGAAATGAGAATTATTATCATTATTATTGGTATTGAAGACGCAGAAGCTCAAAGCTGGTGTGTAGTGCATTTATTCCTTTAATTGCCCCACCAAACTTCCATCATTTGGTTTTGTACATAAATGAATTGGCTATCACATGAAACTGATCTACTTGGAGAAAACATCTCTTCTTTTACCATACATCATTGCCTACTCATTTACTGATGTTTTCTCAATTTAGCATATCTGATAGACCAAAATTTATCCATTTTCGAATGATCATTTCATCAGAAACAGTGATGAGTTCAGTATTTATTCTTCAAAATATTTAGCTTTCTTCCACATCAACTAGCTATATACGCATTTAATAAATTTTTGCACTTATGAAAACAATCTAATATAATAATAAATAAACAATCTTTGGCCAATGAATTATTAGTTAACTGATATTATCCATTTTTCTTAGAAATATTGAGCTCGAACTTCTCCTATTTATCAAAAAATAAAGAAAAACAAACAAACGACGGTCATAACAATTATTAATTGCATGACAACCACATCCACTTCCACTAATTAGCTTTTGAACCTAATATCACACCTGTTTTAAACATCATAAACTTTGCAATTAATAAATTAGACCATCCCCTGCACTTTATAAATCCTACTTATGCCACTATACTTCTCACAACACACTCAAACACCACCCAACCAAAAAATAAAAATAAAAAACATATGGCTTCTCTTATGGTGTCAATCTCTAGTCTGATCCTTGCTCTTGTTGTTCTCACAGCTCAACAACAGAACAATTTTCTTGCGGAAGCAGATGAAGGGCTGATAGAAAAAGCATGTCACAATGCCGATGCACCTGCAACATGCAAGCAGTGCTTGGACTCTGACTCAAGATCTCAACAAGCAAACACACTAGGTGATATTGCTGTGATTCTTTTGGACTGTGTGAACAGCCATTCAACCAACTTGGCTCACAATCTCACCCAGTTGGCTTCTGAGGCCACTGAGGAATCCTCCCGACAGAGATACAAAAACTGCGCCATGAATTTCACAGATGCACAGGGCGAAATGCAAGAGGCAAGAAAGGGGATACAAGGAACCAAGTATGATGATGCTGAAGAGTGCGTGGACATGGCCCTCCAACATGGCATAATGTGCATTACTTCCATCAAGAGTTTACCAACTGTTCCACAAGAAGTGGTTTTTGAGATTGCTCTCTTTGAAGAACTCTGTGAGGCTTCAATGAGAGTAATTGAGAGGCTTTAGAAATTATTGTATGAGACATCCATATCTACTTCCTCCATCAAGACTATATAGTCCAAGTAGTACTTGATAGTGCATACAAATAAAATGAGAGGAAAATATTCTATCTTGATCTCTTCTGTTCTTGTTGATAATTTTCCTTAAAATTCAGAAATCAACTTCGTGAAACCTTATAAAACATTATAAATAATGTAAGTTATCAAAATGAAACAAAGTGTAATAGTTGAGATTTTTATTTTTTATGTCATTATATTTTCTAATTAACTGTCTCTACTACTCATCAAATTTAGATGGATAAACACAATGGAAACAATGTACTTGGTGCAATGTCCCCCGCACTCATTTAGACTAATATAAATTTAGCGTACGTATGAATCTAATTTTCTAATTAAAAGATTAAATTTTGAAACACATTTGCAATTAATTAAGTTGACATTGATATGCTTAGCACATTCTTTGTTGTTGGTGAGAAATAATGGGAGAAAGTTTTATAACTATAGGTAGTAAGTACACATCAATTACTCTCTTTCACTCTCATTATTATGAAACTAGACAAAGTACATGGTGCAATGTCCCGCAGACTATAAATTTTTCTTTTTCTAGTTTGAAGGAAACCATGAGCTGCCAATTTAGAAGGCTTTGTCTTGGCTGCATTTTGAGGACTTGTCTTGGGTTGAATTAGAACAAATATTATTGCCATTAGATTTCGGTGTGAAAGAGTTACCGAAAATATAAACTCAAGGAGATGTTTGAAAACATTAGTTGAGTTGAATTTGTTTAAATTTAATTTTAATATGAGACATTTAATTTATTTAATAAAATAACTTAAATTTTTATTAAAATTTATTTTTCTAGTTGTATATGACACAAAATTATTAATTAAAATTTTAAAATCAATAATTTTCTAATTTATCTTTTTCTGTTGATAATATAAGATCGTTAATCCATTTAATCATTTTTTATTTGAGAAAAAAGTTATGTTATAACAGTGATTATTTTTTTTTAACTAAATAATAGTAATATAACTTTTATCAACTTTTAGATAAATTATTAAAAAATATAATAAGTTTTAATTCTGGAATAGGACTTTTATAATCTACGATGGGTGTATTATTCCTAGGTACATATTCTAAACAAGATTTTCTTGAACTTTCTCCTATTATTATTCTATATTAGTCGATGATCTTTCTCTTAATGAATTAAATCGTAATATTATTCTACCATTATTTTCTTCAATTACTTCTGATGTATCTCATTGTTCAATATCTCTTTGTTGATGATTTCTTATTATTAATTATTTGGTATAGTTATATCACTCCATTTTAATCTTTTTGGAGTAGATACACTAGATTTCTCAACTTCTATTTGAAATAATATTGTTTCATATATCCTTTGAGGGTTTTTTTTTTTTTTTTTTTTTATTATTAGACTTATGGTTTATCTGAGAGGACATTAATCTAAAATATACTCTATAAACTATAGCAAGGTTTTTACTAAATTTTATAAATTTATTTCCCTATAGATCAATATGTAGAACTAATGTAGTTTTATATGAGGATCTGTTAAATCTATTGAAAAATTAGGATAATAGTTAAGATATATAGGTCTGTTACATATATTTGTTTGTACTATAGCTAATATTGATAATTGATAACTTCACCATAAATATTGGTGCGTCTATCCCTATTCTTACCTAGCTATCTGTACTACTCCATAGAGAATATACATATATCCTTTTTTATATATTTTTGCAATGATACGTCTGATAATAATGGGATACTTTGTTGATTTTGTTGAATTGATATGGTTTCTTCATGGGTTTTAATTGAGAAGGCCATAAGGAAATCTATTTTTCTTATTAAATATATTGATTCAATTCTTTCTTCTGGTATGGTCTAATTTGAATAATCTATTGGATAATCATTTTCATGCTTTTGAATGATGTCTGAACCCTAGGATCTAGAACCTTTTGAGGTTAACACTCTTTCGATTATAGAAGCCGTAACTAAGCTTACTTCAATATAGACTTGGATCTTAAAGCAAACCAATATAGAATGGGAGAAATGGGAACACTATACCGGGACCATCCTAATCATTTACAGGCTAAACCAACGGTCTTATAAACTTAATCAACGTCTCACCAACACTTTATCTAGAGTTTATCTTAAAATCTCTGGTCTGTTTGATGTAAATCTTAATCAAGTTTCTATAATGAGACTAATGCATCTCTAATTCGCTCTGATATCAAAAAAGGGTAGGATCGTTTAAAAGTAATGAAAATGATAAAATCTTAAGAAAATCTAGAAATAAGAAATCTTGAATAAACAAGAATTTAAGATAATAAAAGTATTGAAAATTTACAAAGAAACAATTGGCTGGTGACAGAAGGGAAAGTAATGGAAGAATTCCTAATACTCCAATTATGGGGCCAGTCGACCCAATTGGCTGCTGAACCCTTTCTTTTTTATTTTTTATTTTTTGGGGTGAAAAAAAAAAAAAAAGAAACAAGCGAGAGACAACGAGAAACAACAGAAACCAACAGAAAAAAAATAGAACACACTTTGTCCCAACAGACTAGCCTTTTTTCTTTTCTCATATCAGTATGATAATTAATTTATTAATTTTGATTAATTTGATTTGAATTAACTATCAAATTTATTAAAAAATGAACTCTCTTAACATATATATATATATATATATTTTATTTCTAAAATTTAAAAACGAGAATTTGATTCAGAAAATTAAATACTCTTTCCACCGGGTTAACATGGCATTGATCCAACAGACTTTAGCCATATCATATAATAAGAATGTAAATAAGAGTGTTTAACTAATTTTATAAAATTTTCAAAATATAGATTTTAAAAGTTTATAAAATTATATTTGTTATATTTTTTCTGAAAAAAGAGCTTATAATTTATAAAAATAAAATATTTAAAATTTCAAAGTTTTTAAATAAAGTGATGCCATCTTAACTTTTTTTTTTTTTAATCTCATAAATTATTTTATTTTAACTTATAAACTAACTAAAATACTCTAATTTATATATTGTTATTCCACCGTTACTCTTTTAATAAATCAAATGATTTGTTTAAACATGATATTAATGACACGGTTTTTTTTTTTAATTCATATCAATACAAAAGAAATTATAAATACTTATTATTATCAAACATTACAACCAAAAAAGGTAGGTTGTTAGGTGAAGAAAAACGAAGTGGGTTTTGGACGCTTACAATTTACAGCCCTTGGATTGCTTGTGATGCCACTGCTTGATTGCTTATTTGGGAATGAAATTATTGACCTCCTCTGCTTAGTTGAAACCCCAATTTGCCTTCTTTGCTCTGTTTTCTTCTCCATATATGCCTTATTTTTTCTTTTGCCTGTTTCCAGCTGGGATTGAAATTACAAACTCTGTTTTCTTCAATCGTAGCATTTTATTTGAGCAGTGCCCTTGGGAATACGTGACCTGGTGTGTGTTCCCATACTTCCCGTTCTCGTACAAGGCCAGCCAACAATCCACTCCTCTCTCTCTCCCCCCCCCCCCCGGCCCCAAAAAAATAAAAGGCACCAGCCATCGTCCTTATTTTGTTTCGCGTCAACAATCACTGCTGACCGAAACTTTTTTATATCGTGGGTGCGGGATGGTAAATAGAGGGCCAAGGCATGCTATACGATGACAACGAGGCCGAGTCTTAAGCTCATTGCCCCAGTTGCAAGTTTGGGGGTTCCTCAACACCACCATTGGTAAGTAAAATGTTTCTCAAGCTTGTTATAAATAGGCCCTGTGGTTGACATGGTAAATCACCCCCATAAAATAAGTCTTCTCGTTGTATTGTATCAATTCGATGAAGACTTATTTTGGACAAAATTAGGATCTAACCTATATTTGGCACCAGCTCTCATATTTTGTGATAATAATAATCCTTAACTTTTTGAGAAAAAATTTCGATTGAGCATAATATTGTATTTCTTTTTAATAATGCTTTGTTGAGTCTTCAATTATTTGGTATCTCATTTTTCTTAGTTTTATTTAATACTTTATGTCAACATCAAATGTGATGAATGTTTTTGGAGTACCAAAATCCAATGTCATGGAGGAAATTGACCTCAGCCTCTGCTTTTGCAAGTGCTCGTGCTTGTGCGCCTTAAACGAAGTTTCTTTTTTTTTTTTTTTTTTTGTCAGTTGACACTTTTTTACATGATTTTGTTTTGATTAATTTGGATCGACTCATTTAAAACTTTTGTATAAAGGATAAGAATCTTTCTAATATAATAATTCTATACCTAAATCACAGAGTTAAATCGTGATCGAGTGATCTATCCAGTCGATCAACTTTCTGTGTCTTAAATGAAGTTTCATGCTTGTACAGTTTGGGCACAGGCCCGAAGGTTTGTCTTGCTTTAGACATGCACTGCATCGGCCCGGCCCGAACCCGGCCCATGATATCTCAAACATCGGAAGCCACGTTGCAGATGCCGTCGCTCTGGGTAGAAAAGAACATAAGCAAGACCCATGAAAACACTTTTTTTTTTTTTTTTTTGGTGAAAAAAGGGAAGACAGAAAACCGAATCCCATGAAAACACTTCAAGTTTCACCAAATGCAGTCTCAAGCGGACAAGCATATCGATATCCGAACCTTAATATGCAGGTTCTCTCTCTCTCTCGATTTGAGTTTAATTTTCAGTTTTTTTGAAAAGGGTTATACATTTTTGTCATTTACTTGTACAGTTTGTAGCGCTTTTGATGATTTATTAGTTCATGCATAAATCCCCACCTCGTGATTCAGGAACTTCAATCATGAAATTCGAAAATTTCCTGACCCCTTTTAATTTTGATTTTTCATGCATGATTGTTGCATTTCTGGAATTCATTTAATTTTAGAGAGAATTTGTGAAATTGGGTTTTACTCATAAAAATTTTGAATGAACAATTTGGTGGGGGTTGTTGAGTTTCATTTGATCAACATTGAGGTGTCAGATTAGCATTTATAAATCTAGATTGTTTGCATTTATGCAAAATTGTGGTTGAATTATATAGGATTAAGTCAATGGATATGGGTGTTAAGATATAGAAGCAGTTTGAATAGTATGAAGTAGTTGGGCGCCTTACCATGTGCTTTATGCAACTATTAGCTTTACATTTGCATCATTGTCACGACCCTTTGCCAACTTTGGGCACAATTTTAAAAGGGTATTTCAATTTATTATTGCCATTCGACCATGATATAGCATTGTGATTGAGGTGTCAGCTAGTTATTGGATAGTGGGATACAATTATAGAACATAAAAATCATGTATGTCAGATGACTGTGTGACACCTTCTCCATTGTGATGTATCAAGGCCACTTTGGCCAAGAAAAGCGTTATTATTATATATCAAAACTCTTTAGTTGATCTAAACTAGTTTGGCACATAATGCTTGGTTGTGTCGACTGAACACTGAAGTGACATTTGTCATGATCCTGACTTTTATTTCCACATCTCTTATTCATCACCAGTTTCTACCAAATACTTCCAGCACCTAAATGATGAATGCGTTTGTTTTTCACTAAAATGGAGCAGAAACAGTTATAACATAGATTGCTCGATGCTGATGTGTCTAATCAACTCCCTTCGATTGGATTACTATCAACTAAATTCCAAAACCTGGATTAAAATCAAGGAATGCACCTGGATTCAGAATAATCTGCATACTTTCCTGCAGGTCTGTTATAACTTATGTCCAATCTTTTTCTAGTTTCTTTTCCATTTCTTGTCTCTAATTTCACTTCTGCATTTTTCCAGGTAGGTTGTGGGGCATGTGATGACTGTAGGGTATCAGCAACTCCTGATGGACGACTTTCATGCTTTTCTCGGCATAGTTTGTGCAGAAAACTCAATGGTATGGGGTTTCAGTCTTATGGGGCAGGTGACTATGCTATGACCTAAGTATAATGTTCTCATTTGATCCCACATCGAGCAAGTAGAAAGAGAATAAAGGGAGCGAGCGGAATAAAAGATGTGGAATGGGTATTGAGTAACATACTTACCTGGACGGGGTCTATGGGTGATCTAGAAGGCCCATGGCCTAGGTTGGTGACATCCATTGCACTTGGGATGGGTGCCAACCTAACATCTCCTCAAAGCAGGAGAGTGTACGTCATAATTTGTGGTAGTTGGGGCCTGCGTTCGCGCGGCCCCTGCCCAATTCTCTAGTTCAAACGTTACTTAAATATTTGAATAATCTGGCTGGACTTCATGGTTTTAATTGGCCTGGTTATCCAGGATCTAGCGGGCTCCTACCCATTTTTCTAGTTCAAAGTTGAATTCTATGTTTAATTGCCCCAGCAACCCAATGGCACTGGAGAGTGTGGCGCCCCAAAATGGCACGTGTACACTACTCTTTCAACATTTTTATCTTCAGATTTAAAATCCAGCTGGTACTTACTCAACATTGCACACCTCCTTTCATCTCTCTCTAATCTTGTATGTATTTTTTTAGTGCAATATAATATTCATGCTCTTTCAGGTCTTCCCTCCTAATCATTTAAAATAATTAAAATTGTATTAATTCTACATGAGAAAACCTAAAATTGTAAGTACTCCTATATTTAATTGAGGGTTCATAAATGTCTTTCTAAATATGTTTCAACTATTTTGATCCCACAGCGAATGATGATGAGTAGAAAGAGAGTAGAAGAAGGCAACATGCTTTATGCGGATAGGGGTCTATGGGGATCAGCTCATGGCCTAGCCCAGTTAGATCTAAATTGTGAACCCTCGATTGAACATAGACGAATTTATCGTCTTAATCATAACTAAGGTTTTCTTGTAAGGAACAAATGAGAACATTGATGACTTTGGGAGAGGAAGGAGGTTGATTTGCATGTAGATTATGTTATTGTGATTGGATAACAGCATCTCCAGCATATGGTTCAAAATTGGGGGAGCTGATTTTGGTTTCTTGAAATTATCACCCTAAATGAATATACTTCGCCCTTCTCGCCTCTGATATAAATTTTACAATGTTTCACTTATATAGGTGTGACTTTTCCCAAATCCGACTTTTGCCTGTTGCATTTGATCATAGACCCGGCAGCTGCAGCAAAGACACAGGGAGCAAACAACCCCATAATCGGTTTTTTTTTTTTTTTGGACTGATGTAACTGATCGAAGATTGCTCTGTAGTTTTTTATGATACGTTCGCTCGGCTTCGTTTGGGCTTTTTAGGTCCAAGGAAAAAGGTCTTGGACCTAGCTCTTGCCCTGGCCTGGAAGCCTGCTCCTATTCTCACTGCCTTCTAGAATATTCAGGTCGAGTTTTGATTGAACTATTATTATGCGTAAATATTATAGAGTAAAAAGAAAAAAACTAATGATCTCGGCGGAAATGCAGCTTCCTTGTAAACGCAATCAGGTTCTTGAATCATAACAGGCTTGTGCAGTTCGTTAGACCCATTTATTTATTTAAATTTTTTAGAAATACCACTACAAAATTAAAGTCATAACAGTAACTTTTATTATTGGTAACCCTGTTATTTTGACGAAATCGTCAGAAAATGTATATTTTTTTTAATGGTATAAATTATTAATCGGAAAAAGTTTATTAATCGTCACTAAAAGTAGCACAATCGTCTGTGAAAGCAATATTCAATTCTGACAATTATCACTTGTGGTCAGTAAATGTTATAATTTTTAGAAACGGTTTGAAAACATTTCTATATAACTTTTTTTCTTTGTTTGCTTAATTATACCGTTTACATAAATTTTACATCTATATAAACCATTATAATGTATTGTTTTTAAAAGTTATGCTCAATTTTGACAATTATCACTTGTGCTCAACAACGTGACAGTCTTTAGAAACGTTTTAAAAACAGTTTCTCTATACTCTTCTTTATTGTTTACTCAATTATATTATTTGCATAAATTCTACATTTATACTAACTGATATATTTTACCGTTTATAAATGCTATCTTTTATTTGGACGGTTATCACTTATCGTCAATAAATATGGCCGTCGTAACAATGATTTGAAAAGAGTCTCTATATGTACTGGGTTCTGTTGGGTTGTGTTGGGAACAGGTATTTGAAGGATTCTAAATTTTTTCAACTACAAATATGGAACGAATTAAACAATAGATGAGCATTGTAGTTGAAGAATTACAACCATCCTAAGATGTTACCCTAAGTATAAAAATAAAAATGGAGTAAATTATATTTTTTTTCCTATAATTTGATCAAAAACCACATATTTTCCCAATAGTACCCTTTGTGTTTTTAAGTAACGGGAAGAATAATTTTATTTATTTATTATATTCTAGATGCAATGTGTTGATTTAGAGAAAAAAAAGTTGTTACTCTGTGGGCCAATGTATTAATGTTTGTATATTTTTTTTTCTTTATCTTTATACAGATTATTTTGTATGAATTGTTAGTTTGTTGGTATTGTTTGTATGCTAGAATTGTGTTGAAATTAGTGTACAATGTTGAACTTGAATTCTAAAATTATGCTGGATCTTTGTGATGAATATCTTGTATTATAACAAAATTTATTTTGCATTATAATGTAACATTTGTAGGTATGATAATGTCGAATGGTATGTTAATAGTGAACTTGCATTGTTATAAACAAATAATTGTACATTATGATGGTGAACGGTAGACCGCAAGCACAAGCACAATAAACCACGAGCAAGTGCGGTAGACCGTGATCAAGTGCGGTAGACCACGCGCAAGCAAGCGATAGATGGTGCCTAAGCATGTAGTTGACTGCGAACCAATAACTTTTACCTAACGTTTTTCTAACCGATGATAAAGACAACAACTTTTTTTAACACTTGTGATAACCGACAATAAAATGCAATAATATTTTCTTTAACACTTGTGATAATCAACGAGAAAAGACAGTAATATTTCTTAACATATGTGGTAACCGATGATAAATGGTGGTAATATTTTCTAATAGTTGTGGTAACCGATGATAAAAGTCAATAACATTTCTTAATACGTGGTAATCGACGATAAAAGATAGTAATATTTCCTAATATATGTGGTAACCAATAATAAAAAAATAGTAATTTTTACCGACGCTTTTCAATTTGACGATAAAAAACAATAATTTTTTTCAATACTTGTGGTAATTGATGATAAAAGACAGTAACTTTTCTTAATACATGTAGCAATCGATGATAAAAGATAATAATTTTTACCTAATGCTTTTTTAATCGATGATAAAATGTAATAATTTTCTTAACATATGTGATAACCGACAATAAAAAACAGTAACTTTTTCTCTAACAATTGTGGTAACTGACGATAAAAGATACTAATATTTTCTAACACATGTGGTAGTCAATGATAAATGACAGTAACTTTTCTCAACGATTGTGGTAACTGAAAATAAAAGACAATAATATTTCCTAACATATTGTAACTGATGATAAATGACAGTAGTATTTCCCAACACATATAGTAACCGACAATAAAAGATAATAATTTTTATCAATATTTTTCAAACTGATAATAAAAGATAGTAACTTTTCCTAATATTTATGATAATTGATGATTAAAGGTAATAATTTTTCTTAACACATATGGCAACCGATGATAAAATACAGTAATTTTTATTAATGCTTTTTTAACCATTAATATATAGACTCAAAATATACTTTAACGTGATTAAAATCGTCGGAATAAACCTATCTCGATTAATATATGGTCAACTGATGGTCTATTCGTCAAAAAAGATTCTAATGACGGGTTTAACGGGATTTGAAAACGATTTTCATTTGCCTGATAGGACATATGTTTTATAGTGTACCCATGGAGATTTAACATCTCTCTCCCTTCTGTAATAAAGGGAGAATTTCAGAATCTAAGAATTAGTACGCTCCAAGGAGGACTCCAAACTACACAGATATAAGATGTTCCCTCAAGGCTCGATAGTAAAAGCTTCTTGGAATACATACATGAGATGATATCACTTCAGAAATCTCATAAAAAAGATAAGATCATACGTTTCCTGAAGGGATTCGAATTTTATAACATACCTAAGAGATAGGAAGTGTTTCCTCATACTGTTAGGACAATGACGGCTAAAAACAATAAGACAAGTAAGGTAGGGATTAAATCAAAACCTTTGATTTCATTTTCAGTGCTATGTGTTGGTCTTACACGTCGAAGAGGGCCTTTGTCCCATTAGTGTCCATCACACTTATTGATTTTCAGGTATGTTTTGGGACCTTTCTGGTTGTCATGGTCTTCAGCGCCATGCTATATTAAATAAAATCTGAGAATATACTCAAAATAATAAAAGCTGCAAAACTTGCATTACACTTACTTTTCATAAATAAACTATGTAGTACAAATATGTTCTAACCCATGAGAGGCAACTACCCTCGCCTGCCAAACCCTATACCAATTTCAAAATACAATTCAAAGGACAATAATTTTCAAGTTGCTAAATTAAATTTTAAATAGTTGGAGATATAACCACCATTGTTCCCCATTTTTTGCATTACAAGATGCACATGCAAAACAGATGCATGTGGGGGGTGGGGTGATGGAATCCAATCTGGGACAGGCTATATTGCTTTTCAAAAGAATAGAAGAGACTTAAATAGAATTGAGCCTTAGTTTGACCAGTACTTTTTGGGCAAATACCATTATCTTTTTAATTAGATCAAGTCTTAATTAATTGCACGTAATATTATATGAGAAAATTCAGTATATATTCTTCCCCTACTGAAAAAAATTATACATAAATTTCTTTACTTGACTTATTAATCGAGTAGATTTAAGTAAATACATAAAGTTGACTCATATGCTAGAGCCCTTCTTTAAGAGTTCCTTTCTTGGAGTCTAACTTGGGATGGCTTAAACTCGACAAAGGTGCAATGATCAAGTCTTAGGAAGTGAATTCAATTAACTCTATAGTTAAGAGAACTTGGTGCAATTGCTTAGCATAAGGAGTTGACCCTCTTGTGGTCTTACTATATGGGACACCGATATACGTAATTACCTTATTAAATAACTTCGTACTTCAATACCCAAGACCGCAAAGTTGTCCCCCACCCAAGACCAAATGATTGCTTTGAAAATCCTTTCATGATACCAATCACACTACTGCTCCAAGGCAAATACACATGACTTGTGATGAACAAAATTTGTATTTATGTCACATGAGAAGAGCACTTGTGATGGGAGAGATGATCCTAGGGAAGGGCATGTCACATGAATTATGACAATGAAATATACCCAAAGTAGGGCCCTAAAACAGAAAGTGTCAAAATGTGTAGGCAACGCAGCCCATTATGCTAAAAGGAAAGTTCTAGCAACCCTCCCCTCTCCCTCCCTCTCACTCATCACATGCAGAAACCGTGTGGACACACTCAAGGCCACTTCTAGACAGTTGTATTCAAGCGGGTTGTTTTTAAACCCACCCCCCCCCCCCAAAAAAAAAAAAAAAAAGCAAAACTGTGTGCCTGTGGCACATTTTTGCATACATTTATTTTACTTAGGTCAGTAATTTATTGATACTCTACTGACTCACTATAAAATCTCACCAAAGCTCTCTCTTGCCTCTTCACTCACTTCCATATACTTCCCTAGTTCATTTCTCTCCATTTTCCCATCTCTTCTAGAAAAAAGATGAAGCTCTTATTTGCAACTTTGCTTCTAATTTTGCTTTTTAGCACCACATTTCTTGAACCTGCTATGGCCAAATCTGGTACGATGTTCTAATTTTGTTTAAAAGTTACCCTTTTTTCTTTTTATTTTGAATATACTCTTTATTCTGACTATTTTAGTTCTGATTTCTTTATATTTAAATTTCTCATGTTTCTTAGAATAGCTTATCGACTTAAATTTATAGGAAAACAAAATACCCACCTCAGATTTTTTTTTTTGAAATTTTTGGGGAATATGTTGTTTTCATGACTAACATGATGGAATATTTTTGTGGGCAAAGGATTTTGCAAGTCCAAGTGTAAACAGAGGTGTGCAAAAGCAGGAATGAAGGACAGATGCTTGAAGTATTGTGGAATATGCTGTGAACAGTGCAAATGTGTGCCTTCTGGGACATATGGGAACAAGCACGAGTGCCCTTGCTATAGGGACAAGAAAAACTCCAAAGGCAAGCCCAAATGCCCTTGAAAGGATTGCCCAAAGTCACGTGAGGCCTTTTCTATTTTCTAGAGAATGAGAGAGATGTTTATGTGCCTTACCAATTACCATCTGTACTAAATGGTTAGGAAAATATCAATCTTGATATGTATTAGGGGAGGGTTATTAGATATGCTTATATAATAAAGGAACACTTGTGGGCCCTTGCGTCAGTTGATGTTGATCATGCTTGTAATCTACTCATATTATTCCAATGTTTGGTTGGGATTTTCATAATTTCACTATAACCCTTCTACTCTCTACAAAATTTTCTCCTTTTTTTTAATCTTATTTTATTACTTGGAACTATTACCAAAACTTAGTTCAAGTCACTGAGATTATAGTAACAAAATTTTCAAAAGTTGAGAACATTGAGGTAAAGATTTCATGTGTATTAATCATTTTGGTAGGGTTTGAGATAAAACCCAAAACACACAATGTGGAAACTTCGGCATTGGATACGCCGCCCTTGAGATAAAACTGTGGTATGCCAGATTAATGACAAGATGCCATTCTAAACAGACTTGGGATTCCATAGCAGAATAGCCTCACAAAATTTGTAATTTAGCCCCCCAACAATCTAATATTTAATTTTTTTTAATCTTTAATAAGTGTACTAGAAAAATTTTGAATTCACATAATTTTTTTATAATAAAATTCCTAACTTTTTGTTAATTGAATTGCGAAAATTTGTAGATTATTGTTCTTCTCCCCCGGGGTGGGGTCGGGGGAGCAATTTTTGCTGTCCTAATCTCAACAAGATCCTTGAATACCAACAGCCTATCAGTTTAATGATAAAATAAAAAACTCTCTTAACATATATTAAATCTTTTTAAACAAAATTTTGAATTTGAGTTTTTAAAATAAAATAATAAACGTTAATTTAGTCTCATAATATTCAAATTGAATTAGTCTGGTGAATATCGGTGTTCAACTTAAAGGGGAAAAAAGAGGCAAGAAGCTTAAATAGCCGTATAATCTTTTATACATTCATATATATATATATATATATATATATATATATATATACGTATTTATATGTATATATATAGTCCCTAGCTCATTTAAATTTGAGCCCTTTCCAAGACCAAGAGAATAAAGATGCCAACACCATTGTAAGTTCCGATTAATTTTGAAGCTTTTACTCCTGCTGCTGAGGAAGAAAAGGGTATCTGTGCTCACTGAATTATTGAGTTGCGGGCTTGCAGTTGGGCCAACTACTAGTGTGAGGACAGGACAACAGAGCTACCAATTTTTGATTTCACTCTTTTCCAGGCTCTGCATATGAAAATTAAAATCCCAAAATTTTTGCAACTTGTAAGGAAGATCTTAAACATGTGACCTATCCGATGACAGAACAGAATGAGATTTTGAATCCAACATCACAAAATGAAATTCCAATCAACCCCCAATCTTCTGTGTAACATAGAGTTAGAAAATTTTTATATTCTTCAACTTATAAGGTGTAAGTGTGTAAAAGTCGAGAATTTTTTTTTTAAAAAAATATTATCATAGTTTTCATTTTTTTTTTAAATTGAGAAAGATGATTTTTTCTTATATATCATATATTTTTTTATCATATTTTTTGTGGGTAAATGAAATATAATATGTAGAATTAATTAAAATTGCATGCAATAGGCCTTCAACATGTTTCAAATGATAGAGCTATCATTATTATCTCCGTGTCCCGGTACTAAGTATTCCAAATTTGTGGTCAAAGTACATTAAATTCACTTCGTGCATCCGAGGTGGCAAATTTGATTGATCCGAGGATAGGTGTTTTTTTCTTTTTTCTTTTTTCTTTTTTCTTTTTTTGGTGAAGATCCGAGGATAGCTTTTGAATAAAGTGACAAAACATTTGAGCATGTAAACTAGTGAATTATTTTTCTGTTTTTAGATTAGTTGGATAGTATTAATGAGCAAAAATTGCAAAAGTGTCGGCGAGTTGAGGAGTATTGAACCGGTAGAGGCTCCATCTTCAGGTCAACTGGTCCTCATGGCCCTGTTATTACTGTCTTGGGATTGGGAAGTCCGTCCTTAGCAAGCCGAATCCAACCCTTACTTCGGGGGGATCTCCTTCGGTCATGCTGTTCCATGAATGACACCATCGGCAAAACAATTCTTTTATTTTTTTTTTGGGTAGAAAACAATTCTTTTATTTGAATCAATTAAAAACTATTTTGCTACATATGAAAAAATAAATCTAACGATTGCTAAAGAACAATCGATCTAATATGATATATTATTAAATTTTTTAATCAAATTTTAAATTTGAAACTTGAAAATAAAAAAAATTACGCTGAAAGAGTCGTCTCTAAATTGGGTTTTGCAAATATTCAAACATGATTAGTCGGCACTGGTGGGAACAAAAAAATTAAGTGGATCAAAAACATTTCACAATATTAATATTAAAAAAATATAAAAAAAATACATTTCTCTAATCCATTAGAACTCTCTTATCCCATGTCATCCTCAACCGATGAGCCCGAACCAATATGATGCCCATAGCCCCCAACCACTCAAGTCCAAATTTTGGGTGGCAAAAGAATTATTCATATTCTTAACCCTTATTTTATTAATTAAAAATTAGGACAAAAGTTGTAGATATGATGCGAGTTTATATAATATGGGACTTGGTTGTGAGGTTCAGGTTTTTTGATTTTCTTTTAAGCATAAATTATCAGTATCATATAATTACGTTAATTTTAATTAAATTCGATTTAAGTTAAATTTTTTGATGACGTTGCAATTTATTTATTTATTTTTTTTTCAGAAGAGCAACAAGGTTTCGACAACAACATACAATGCTCTACAATGCATCACTTTTTTTTATATATAGTTTGATTTTCTCAAATTAGAAACTATATAGAGAGAGGGGAATGGCAAAAAGAAAATTTACAAGGAGACAATGTGATGTTATGGGATAACTTGAATCAATCCAGAAGGCCTTTACATTTACCAGATAAATGATCTTCTCCCATATGCAATGAAAAAACCTGAAATGGGCCTATCTCCAAGATTTCTTGAACAATTGAGAACCAATAACACACTAAAATCCCGCCATAAACCCCATGTCACGCTCCAATGAAACCACAACGAACTCTTTTCGGTGCGGCCTTCACCATCTTAAGCAATTCTATTATAGAATGGGACCGGAGCACCATTAGGATAATATTTATTTGTTAATGGAGGCCCACAAACATTGATTTTCATAGAGATAGAAAATATGAAGATTTAACCATAGATGGGCACATATATATATATATATATCAAATATATTCTATTTTCATTAAAAGAAAAGAAAATATTACAATTTTTTTTAAGCTAACTAAATCACTAAATAAACTTAAATGGGACTTATAAAGAACTTATGATCTATGCTAGTCCTCGGGTTTACGATTTCAATTTTGGAGCCATAGAAAATTTATAAAATGTAATTGAAGAAGCACCAAAGTTGAATTTTTTTCTATGTAAAAAGAAAAAAAAAATAGAGAAATACATCAATCAAAGACATCTGGCAGCTTAGCAACAATCAAATTTAAAAATGATAATTAAAAAAATAAACTCCAGAAAAGGATGTAAACTGAAATGTCAATAAGTATATTATAAATGGATTATTTTTTTTTGTTACAACAGAAATCGAACTCTAGATCACGAGGTCAGGGGGCTGTGGCGATTGAGCTCTCCCCTTGGGGACATATTACAAATGGATTATATGAGCTCTCTTAGTTGAGCTGGTTCAATATGTGGGTTTTAATCATGGGTCGATTCCCACATGTGATGTACATTTCAAAGTTAATATATGTAGGAAAGTTTAAAAAAAATTTTTGTAAAAATTTATACTATAAAGTTTTTTTTTTTTAATTTTTTTAACCAAATCACCAAAACAAGCTTGGGTTCAACTTATATTAGAGAGAATATATTGTATTACTCGTAAAAGCATTATAATTTCTATACACACATATTAGCAAAAACTCAAGTTGGACTTATAAAAAATATATTACCCAAATCGTGTTGGTTTAAACCATTGAGCGCATTTCTTTTAATTATTCAAAAGCCTTGTGAATTATTGCGGGGAAAAAGGGGTATAAGGGCTAGTCTTTGCCAAAGATGTGATCAATATGCTTAATTTATTGACCATATCCTTAGACAATGGGGGGAAGGCAAAGAGAATGTGATCCACGTTTGTTTGGTTGGTACAGTAACCAGATATAGATATTTTTTATATAAAGTTTTGAATTCAAATATTGTGTATGTTAAAAATAGATATCAAGAAAGTTTTGTCCCATTTAAGTAGCGAATCAAATTTAAGCTAAATTTATTCAGATCCAATAAAAAAGAAAAGAAAAAAAAAAGGCAAAGAGAATGTGAAATTTCTTATGCCTTTTAAACACCTCTTGGGCATCTGGTGGACTCTTGAAATTTTATAGTTTGTATACGGATTTTGGGCGCACACACACACACACACACACACACACACACACACACACACACACACATATATATATATATATATATATATATGTATTGTAGTGGTTTATTAGGAAATTTGGAGATGGTAACGAAGAGGTAATAAATAAGAAGACTAATACCTTTTGTCAGGACGCTGAGGCTATTTGGACTTGTAACTTGAATGTGAGCTTGCATTCTCAAAATCCAAGCTCTCCCAAGTGGGATATTGTGTATCAATAATATATATATTTATGAGATTTGGATTCGAATCTATTACAAGAAAAAGGAGGGAAGTACCATTTGAACTGAATCTCATTGATTGTGTATTAATAAAATATGTATAGGAAAAATTTTGTTATTTAAAAACTCAGTACGACTCGAAACGAATTTAATCAAATACAAAATGGATATTGAATATTATTATTTTATCCAAAAAAAATTATAATCATTAGGAATGTTCATTTTTTTTTTTTTCAAAAACGAAAACAGACTTACAGAGCATGACACAAGCCCGTCTATGATAAATCATAATCATTAGGAATGTTCAATCCCCCCCCCCCCCCCCCAAAAAAAAAAAGGGAAAATTATGTACATTTCTAATATTGGGACTGAATTCGATACGGCAGACTTTCAGAGCATGGCACAAGCCCGTCTTTGCTAGGTCTTTGGGTCCTAGGTCTAGATTTGAGTCAGCATGGGGCTTGCTCCCCGGACATGCTCAACCTTTTTTTTTTTTTTTTTTTTTTTTTTTTTTTTTTGTTCTTGATCAATCGATATTTGAGTCATCTGATTAATCTAATTTGAGTAACATAAAATTTAATTTAGAAACTATCTCTCAGAGTCACTTTTTTCATTTTTAATATTTGAATTCAAGATTTTGATTAACGAAATTAATGGTTGCCATTAAATCCACAAGAGTACGTGGGTTGAACATGGTCCATTTGACCTCTCCTGCAGCGCACAAATTCCGGATCTTATTCTTATGTCCAAGTAGTATTATTAAGATCGAAAAATCAATATCTAACACCTTAAACTTCATAAATTGTCAATTTTTTTTTTTTTTTTTTTTTTTTACTGTGGAATAATTTTAAAATATGTTTATCATATATTTTACAATAACTAACATAACAAAATTATTGTATCACATCTTTCTCTCACTTCCATCTAATTTAACCGGTCTTAATAATCGTATAGAATCAAACTAATTACCAAATCTTGTAAGTTGGACCAAAAATAAAACCAAGCTAGAACTACAAAAAATAAGATAACTTAGCATAATGAAAATCAATCTTAATAGGCAAACATGCAATGCAAGTCATTTGTATAGATTCAAATCTTTTAAGCGTGTAGTAATTGAGTTTTAGGGTCATGTTAGATTAGAAATAGGTGAATTTTCTATCACTTAAACAAAGATTTAGATTTGGATGGGGTTTGAAACTAAGTACCATAGTGCCAAACATCACAAAATATTCACAAGACTTTGAAGAGGTTTCCAATGGAAAATCACTTTTTGATTTCCTTGGTTACGACTTGGATTTTGTTCTACATTTTTTTTGTTTTTTGGGTGAGAATCACTCATTTAGTCGTCGGACAAAAGTAGGAGTGAAAATTTATATTTTTTGTATTCAAATTGTTGGAAATTTAAATTTATTATCTCTTGCTTTTGTTCACATCAAGCAAACATAAGAATAAAAACTTTCAGCATAAACAAGTGTTCAAATAGACCCAAAAAAATCAATGCCTAGTTGATCCAATGATTGGAGATGTCTCTTAAACAACATTTCGGGTTTGAATTTTATGTATAGAAAAAACGGACAATAGAAAAGTTTTGTTCCCTTAAGAATTCAATCCTACTCAAACCAGATTTAATCAAGTGCAATATGATTATCGAATACTGATAGTTTATTAAAAAAATATAAAACTTTGGTCTTAAGTAGTCATTTAAATAATTCAAAATATTTATCTATTATTATTATTTTTTTGGTGAGAAATATTTTTTAAATCGGAGTCCAAGTTACCTATTATGAAATTTTTATCTACAATTCAAAATATATATATATATTTTTTGGTGAGAAATTGGAATTTATAATAAAGGTTTTAAATCGGAGTCCCAGTTACCAAAACGGTGATTTAATGAGAATTTGTGCTTAGAAGGCCCAATTGACTTTGGCCCAAAAAGGCACTTAGCCAAGTAAAACTTGGGCTTCTCTAATGGCCCCTCGTTTATGATCTCACTTTAAATTGGACACCGTCAGTATTCGCGAAGTGGGCTTGAGTTATGGAATGAATTTTCAAAAGAAATTTAAATTTGGTTTTCTGTTTATTTAAAAATAATTATCGTGAAACAAATGAACCTATATCATATACTATTTTAGAACAGTGTAACAACAGTCGGTAGGTTTAATGAGATATGACGCTAAATCCCTTAATCAAGGTTTTAAGTTTGATATGCAACTTGATATAGACTAGACTACGTTGGGGAGGATAACTCCCTAAATGAACGAATATAAATCTCAGATCGAATTAGTCAGAATATGATTTCAGATTGATATGGTAAAATAAAAAAAAAGAACACGTAACAATCATATGACACTTGTTTGGATCCTGAATTTGACAGCCCCTAGGCTCCTTTGTGTTCTTACTCAAATTGACGTAATGAATACTGCTGGGGCACAATCAAGGCTCATACGTACAGATGGAACGCATAAAATGAACCCCCCCCACTCTCTCTTCTAACAGGCGATCCAAAGGTTGCCAATGCTATATCAGAACATACATACAAACATACAGCCAGAAACGAATGGGTAGAACGAGAATCTATAAACACCAGTTAATGTCCACCGAACAGTGACATTTTATTTGTTTGTGGGGAGGCGCGCAACTCCTTTGCGGGGATAGCAAACAGTCTCGCTTCAGCCGCCAAACCCTTAGTTGGAACAATGCAAATCAGCGTCAGTTGTGATACCAGTTACAAGTATGTCCACTCTGTGAGCTTGATCCAGCAGTGCCACCGTTAACACCCGAAGCCCAACCAGGACACTCCAGAGCTAGGTGTCTTGCTCTCCATAACTGGAGCAAACTCCTCCTGATATATCCTGTAGCACTGACCCAGGGGAGGCGCGTCTCTGACACCTGCAATACATGGGCCAACTGCTAGGCTTGCCTTGCCGTATCCTGCTGATCAATCTGGTTCTTAACTCCCCCCCCCCCGGCCAAAAAAAAAAAAAATAAAATCCTTGCTTCTTGCCCTGAGCGTGTGTTTGGGTGCTAGTTACTTAATGGATCTTAGCTCCTCTTTGCCCGGAAAGAATCATATTATCCCCAAAAAAAAAAAAATAAAAAAAAATCATATCAGTAAAAAATAGAGAGATTATATGAGATTGAAAATTCTTTTTATTTCATTATGTGTCTAATACGTTAAATAAAGGAGTATTTATACAAGTTTGGCCATCTAAAGGAAAGCCCTAAAATCTAGCTTATTTTTTCAAATATATGATATGTCCAGTTAATACATTAGATGCAATAATATGTGCAAAAACATTGTTCATTTAATCTTTTGAGAGCGTTTCACCACAAAACAATGAAAAGTGCTGGTTCAAAACTGGAATGATGACGTCACAAACTTCCCAAACAGCTTAGAATTGCTTCAGGGAAACATACATGGGGCAGGTGATAGTGCTCGGATCTGTTTTGTTGATTGGTGCAAGGATATACTGTCACGTCCTGATTCTCGGATCGATCATGCGACAGCCGTCGCGTAGTCTCGGTATACGGGCAGAACCTCCCCATATACCGGGACTTCGCAAGACTATAAAAAACAACACAATAATTCTTTCTACACCAATCATAAAAAAAAGAAAACATCACGTAACAATACACATGTAAGGACCCATCCGATCCATCCCTGTACACACGAGCACACATCGGGGAGAGGGGACTTGTGCATGCACGATTTCACATCAACACACAATCGGGGAGAGGGAACCTGTACATGCACGAACACACAATATGGCCATCCTAGCCATTTCCAAGTTCACAGTATAAGAAAAGCACTTAACAAACAAGAAGTCCCAAAACATAGTCGTAAGATCTTACTAACACTTGCCTGAAGAAATCAAGCAAACGTCCGTAAGATCCAAACGATATGAGATGTACAGAACTTCGTGAAATCGAAAGTAAATAACCATTCTCAATATTACAGACCAAATGTCCCACTCAAAAAAATGAGTTTTTACCAAAACTAGGAGAGAAAGAAAGTAAACAACAAACCAAGTAGGGATTCCATCAATACTTGTTCCTATACAGGAAACAAGTATCAATTAAATCCATACCAAAAGAATTGTACAAGTCTTTCTTTTTTCGGATTTCAATTCAGATCAAAATGACTATACATCACGATGTATACCTATAAAAGCCAGCTGGTAGGCCCTCCCCAAACTCCAATCTCTGTCGCAAACCTAAACTTCCTCTGAAAAATGTTAAAGAGGGGTGAGTATTGGGAAATACTCAGTGAGTGGGGGGTTGATATCATGTAATTAATATGTGGTGAACATGGAGTGTCAAAATCAGTATAATAAATACATTTCTCAAATTTACATTAAATTTTTCAAACAACGTATTATATTTCAAGCATACATATCAAACCATTCATATGCATCCAGATCACTTTTAGAAATCAATAAAGCTGGCCAGAAAATCGTTCCCAGCAAGGGTCAACCACGACCAATGACAGGCACATCAGGGGTTTTTCAAATGCATGTGAAGTTCAAATTTAGCTCTCTACCCCGACGTTGGCCACGGGCCTCCCCCAATGCTAGACCGCCTATTCTGACGACCCTCCCCTTTCGGTTCAACTGGGCTAGTCCGTAATCTGGGCCACGGGCCTCCCCCAGTGCTAGACCGCCTATTCTGACGGCCCTCCCCTTTCGGTTCAACTGGGCTAGTCCGTGATCTATAAAAACATGACATTTGGGGATACCTCCTGCAGAAGCGTATTCAGACACAATGAGTGCCTCAACAAACGCCCTCCGTAGCTACGGTTGTCCCCTAGGGATTATATCATATCCGTCAATTCCCATGGACTCTCAGTCCAAGTACCAAATCATTATCAATCGAACGTGCCAAGATGCATAGATATAACAGAAATCATGTTTCAGAATTTCAAAACATGGCACGATATCATTTTTAACAATTCACATGGATGCATATTATCAACTCATTTTCAGACACTCCATTTATCACAAAACATTTATCAAAACCTTTAGCGATATCATTTTTCACACGGATAAATCTCCATATGCAGTGAGATTCTAAGAATACAAAGTAGCATTTTGGATAATTTGCTTGAAAAAGATAGAATTTCTGTTGAGTGAGAAATCAAATAGGGGAACAAAAAATTTTCGTATAGAAAAATTTCTCATGTCGTTATGATCACTAGATTAAAGGTTGAGGCATCGTAATGTTACGGTGGTTGTTCGACAAATCTTGTGATCACCATTCCGCCCGCACGATCCGATCGAGAGATTTTTTATTCAGTTCGATTGGTTTTGGAGGTCCTACATTGAGGTACATACCACGATCCGATCTATTTCATTTTCGAAAATTATTTACTTCCACTGTAAATTTAGGGTTCAGATTACGGATGAATTTTGTAAATCTGATCATACCACGAGAATACCCAAGACATGTAGATCACAAAAATAATTTTTATTGAATTTTTGGAGTACATTTAGGGCATAAAATGTGAGGTTGAAAATTTCATTCCAAACATTGACCGAACCATTAGATCTTAGATCCGTCGAGTTTAAGGATAAATTGATCTAAATAAATAGGTTATATGTGTTTTATGTGTGTTGATCTATGCTTTGATGCATGAATTGTGTGTTGCTACCACCGGAATTGAGGTTTCCTGGCTTGGCCGCAGATGGCCGCGAACAATGGAGTTTGTTCCGCCAATTCGAAGCTTGAATCCTTCATAAAATCGAGCTAGGAAGAATTGAGGAGGTCCGAATTACAAGTTGCAATCAAAATCCGATGAGATCGATGCCGAAAATAGGGTTTTCCAGCCCGGCTGCAAAGAAATTAGGCGAAGAAGACCCGACCAGACCTGTGATCACGTGGCGTGCACACGTGCTGAGGCGCATGACGCCTGCGGCTGCGGGTGTGTGTAGTCCACGCGCGAGTGAGGTGCGTGGATGGGTCAGGGTTGGTCTCGACCCCGAATTCACGTTCCCAACCCAAGCCGACCGGGGTCATGACTCGAGAAGGCGGTCCGCACGTGTGTAGGCGCGTGAGACACGCCTCTGTGCGTCTGGTGCATCTGCCAACACGCAAGTCGTGTGTGCAAGCGCATGCCAGACACGCTGCGCATCTGGTGTGTGTGTCAACCTTTCCCCGACACGTGCAGGCACATAAAGATGCGCAGTCGAGGTGTGGCGACATGTGGACCCCCCGGCAGCACATAGGCTTGCCTAGAATTGGAAATTTTCAACTTTTAAGGGTCCTATATCTATATTTGTGATTTTTTGTGGGTTTTAATATGCCAAGTTCAAGTCCGGATGGTAAGATACGATCTCGGATCGTTGTGTGTGGTATCCGTTGACTCAGACGCTTGCTTTAGGGTCTGTACTCGAATCATTTTGAATTTGTTGATTCGAAGGGTGCATAAAATTATGAAAATAAGCATTACAAGTCACTAAAGTCTCCAAAACTAATTTAAAAAATGTCGTATTAGATCTTTGCAAGGAGGATAAAACTAAATGGTGATAATTATGAAATTTTACATTGATAAATTCAGTTTATTCTTGAGAAGCAAGATCTATCTGAAATTTTGAGACATGAGATGGTGGACTCCGGGGAGGGAACCACACCTCAGGTGGACGGGATTAAGAGGTGTTACGTTTATGGAAGAGAAAAGATGGCCAAGTTAAGACAATCTTCCTAAGTAGCATTCACGATAATGTGATCCCAATCTATGAGCAATATCTCATGGCTATGTTGTTTTGGCTCGCCCTAAAAAGAATATTGTGGTGCTCTTACAACTCCTGAGATGATGATGTTGACTTATAAGTTTAATAACTTATAAGAAAATGATTGATCATATAATGATGCAACATTTGATGCAAATATCGAGTATGATCGCTGAGTTGGGGAATGCAAACAAGCCTATTTCAGATGTGTGTTTTCAAGTTCTGGATACGATCCAGTCTTTACCTGATTCATGGGAGATCATAAAATCTATTTCACATACGTCGAAAGTATTCGTACTTTTACTAATGTGAATAGACACTGTGAGTTTGAGTAGGAGCATCTGGAGGCGAGTAGACCAAATTTGGGTCATGCTTATGCAGTGGAGTCGAGCAAGGACTCTCGTGGTACCGAACACAAATGGTGTAAACATGAGTAAATGACTCGAGATTCAAGTAAGAAAAAACCATCAAAGAAATCCGACTACTAAGTATTAAAATATAGGAAGAAGGAGTTGGATGAGACCAAGGTGAAGTGCTACATCCGTAGTAAACTTGGTCATTTCGTTCATAAGTGTGATGAGTAAAAATTATCTCTTCCTTCTTTTCATGGTTTAAGATGCTCCTTGATTTCTCTCATTTGTGGATTGTAAATTTAGGAGTTATCAACCACGTAGCTTGAGATAGGAGCGTGTATATAGAGTTCTGCTGAGTGAATCCTCAAGTAGGAGGATTTACGTGGGAGAGACGGAGCATTTTGTCGACATCAGAGAGAACGACACTTGCAAGTTGGAGTTGCAAAGTTGCCAGACTCTGTACGCTCTTTACGCTCTGGATGTTTGACGGAACTTGATCTCAGCTGAGGATATACTTTGTTATTTGGAAACTTTATAGTTCTATTTATTATCACAGCTCTTTGATTGGTTCTGATTTAGTCCATGAGGGACTATGTACTGGATGCGACTCAGTTTAATGGTATTTCTTGTTATCCTCATAGGGTGAGAGAGGATGAATCAGTTAGCAGTGAGTTATCTGTAGGGCCTGCTAACTAGTTTCGCCTAGATGACAAGATTATAATAATTCCATTCGACAGTGCAGTGAGAGTTGGGACTCTATTGTAGTCAGTTCACTTTAACATCTATGGCCTTATGAATGTGAGAACCTAAATAGAGTTGTGTACTCTATTATGTTTACAGATGATTACACGCGTTTCGATTACGTTTTTCTGATCTCGCACAAGTCTGAGGCATTGAAATGTTTCATAAGGTTTATTAACGAGATTGAGAATCAGTTAGACTTGAGAGTGGAAACTCTTAAAACTGATCGAGAGCGAGAATATTTGTCTGAAAAGTTCTGTTTCGATAAGGGTATTATGGGACAATTGACTATTCTTGCTGTTCAGTAGAGTAGAGTAGTCGAGAGAAAGAATATAATTCTGTTAGAAATGGTGAGATCGATGATGGCACATGTCAATTTGCTCGTTTCCCATTGAGAAGATACGTAATTGATTACAGTCTACGTCTTCAATCATGTTCCATCAAAATCTGCAATCAGTACTCTTGAAAATGATCTCTCTATGAGGTGAAATCGATTGGAACTTTACCTTCTATGAGATGGGTGAGCCTAATGGCTTAGTTGAGTCCGGCAGTGAAAATCCATTACGGATCTTGGTCATAATAGGGGCGATCCATCTAGAGGTGAAAAGGTTTTCTCTTCTTGTAAGAGTAGCCGAGGACGTGTACCTAACTGTCACTTCCCGATTGAGAGAGAGACTCTTATTGTGACTCTTGAGTATGATGAAAAACCTTTAACGGTTTTAGAGACTTTTGAGAGTTCTGTGAAAGACCATTGGTTAAAAACCATAGATGAGAGAAGGAGTTAATGAGAATCAATGAGATCTAGGATCTAGTTGATTTACCTAACGGTAGTAAAACCGTTGAAAACAAGTGGGTTCTCAAGATCAAGAGAAAGATCGATGGATCGGTGGAGAGGTATAAGTCCCGTTTGATAATCAAGGATTACATTTAGACTGAGGGCCAGATTATCTCAATCCATTTATTTTTAGCGATTGTTGCGGATGTGGAAATGAAATGACACCAAATAAACGTTGAGATTCCCTTCCTGAATGGGAGTTTTGATTGAGGAGATCTGAACAGCTATTTGGCTTTATTCCTGTAGATCAGGATGATAAGGTCTGTCAACTTCGAAAGTCAACATACGACCTTAATCATCAATCCAGACAGTAGCACTTGAGGTTTCACAAGGAGGTGATATCTTACGGTTTCGTGATGATTGAGGAGGATCATCGCATAAACTTTATACATTCTTATAACTCTTTTGTGATCATGTCCTTGTATGTGAATGACATTTTGTTGACTGGGAACAACAGAGAGTATCTGATGACCATGATGGCGTGGTCATTATCGAGTTTTGATTTGAATGATATGGGTGAGACTTAGTTCTTTCTCGAAATTTAGATCCAGAGGGATCGCTCGAGACGGATATTGGCTCTTTCACAGAAGTCTTATCAAGGGAGTTCTCAAAAGTTTCGAGAAGAACGATTGCAATCCTATAGATACTTTTATCACTAAAAGGTTAAAATCTAAGTCTTAATATATACCCTAAAACTTAAGAAATGATAAGGGAGATGAGCAGAATCCCTTATATCAGTGCAGTAGATAGTCTGATATATGCAGTGTTGGCTCACGACCAGACATTTATTTTGCAATTAGTCTGGTGAGTAGGTATCAATCAAATCCTAGAAGGAATCACTAGAGAGTAATGAAAAGGATTCAGAGATATCTCAAGGGAACTGTGGACCTCTCCTTGTATTACGGAGGAGGTGATTTGCATTTCATTGGGTATTCAGACGATGACTGAGGTGGTAATATAGATAAATACAAATCGATAGGTTCTGTGAGAAAGCTGTATATCTCTATCTACGATAGAGATAGCTTGTGATATACTTATTGACAGTTCAGGAGAGTTTGGCTCCGGAGATTTCCATATGACTTAGGGGCTATGACAGATAGTGGGAGGACAGTAATGATTTATTGTGAAAATCAGGCCGTCATTGACCATATCTGAGATCCTAAGTATCATTGTAGTATCAAACACATTGATACCTAATGCCACTTTATGAGAGATATCACCGAGAAGTGTGATGTGATAATTAAATATACTTCTATAAAGTATAGTGGTTGATCCATTCACTAAACCCATTATGAGAGATTTTTGTATAAGATACATGAATTATTGGGTTTATATGTATTTTTGACATTTCTCATTTTGTACTGATACTTATTGTGTTTTATATATATATACATCTGTGCATGATTTAGTCACTTGTACTTGTTTTATTGTCATATATTTGTGATTTATTGTAATAAATGATGTAAGGCAGACATGGTTGACTTTCTCACATGAGTAACCACCTCTAACTCTGAGTGAGCGGAGATGAGATGGTTTCTAATTGTAAGAGACTTTGAGAGTAACCCTACTATAACATAAATTGCCCTGATACTTGTTTAGGATGAGATCATGTACAATATGATCGGTATGGACATATCCACATCTATGCTGTCTGTAAGTAGTCAAATTTGAGATATCGATATTGTCTCTGAGACACTCTTTGAGATCTCTGGATAAAGTTTCATATGTAAACTGAATCTCATACCTACACAGTGTAAAAGAAATCTGACATATACTCTTTTGAGAGATGAGAGAATAACATTGTGGCACGTGTTTTATATCACGTGTGATAAGACGACCAGAGATAGTGGGAACATTATTTGAGACATTGACATGATTTAGATCACCGTTCCCATTGTGTGAAACTCGAGACCATTGGGTGAGATCTCTTGAGCCCTTATTACTTTCGGCTATTTCTAGAGGTCTTGGCTTAGTGTTTTTTATTTTAATCTGTTTATCTATGATCCGAAAGATAAAATTGAGGTCTAAAGAGTAAATCTAGGAAAGCAGCTGAATTGAGATTAATAGATTCAAATTTGAGAAAAGGAAAATCAATCGACATTATATCATTATGTTGTATTCACTAGATAGTCTATTATGTCTGTCCATGTTGAGATGTAAACATAATAGTAGATACACAGTCGGACAATTATTGAAGATTACTTTCGATGAGAAAAGTAACTTGATGGATATAATTAATTTTGGATCTGGAGTACAACAAGTTCACGGTGACTTCTTGATCATCTCAACAGGTGCATTGAGAGATCTTTGCTTGTAGGTATATTCGTCGATTGCATGATACCTAATCTTGTATAAAAGTCTAGCAAGGTGATGAGATAAATCGCATGAGTTGTGATCTTGTGATGACGTAAAATGCTCTTGCGTACAAGTGAGAGATGTTGATTTGGAATGCCCATGAGGTTAGTGAGATAACTCCCACTTACCCATTGATTTTTTTCTAATATTTTCTCCATCATTTTAGGATCACACTTATGACAAGGAGGTTAATCTCTCCATATGCAGTGACATTCCAAGAAGCCAAAGTAGCAATTTGGAGAATTGCTTGAAAAAGATAAAATTTCTTTAGAGGGAAGTGAGAAATTTTTATGTAGAAAAATTTCTCCCGTCGTTACAATCACTGGATTAAGAATCGAGGCGTCGTTATGTTGTGGTAGTGGTTCGATTAACCTCGTGATCACCATCCGATCACGCGATCCGATCAGGGGATTTGCCATTTAGTTTGATTGGTTTTGGAGGTCCTACATTGAGATACATACCCTGATTTGATCCATTTCATTTTTGAAAATTATTTGCTTCTGCTGTGCTTGAAAATTAGAATCCAACACAATCCTTGAGCGTTATTTTTGGAAAATGAGGTGGTTGTATTTGCCATGTATGAGAATATACACTACTACAGTTCTAATGGAGGACTCCACATCATAAATGATCCAATGTTTCAAAGCAAAATTGTCATGCATTGTGATGTTGCAAGGACTCTAAATTTCTGAAATCAGTGACCTCAAACTGGCAACCTCGGCATTACAAATTATATGAAAAGGTCACTCTGAAAACCCAAAAATGTACAATCGCCGATGCCAAGAGGATTGGAACAAAAGCAATTGCCAAGATCTCTTGGATGGACTACACTTCATGACCAGTATAGAAGATAGAACCAAAAACTTTTGCCGGCCTTGTGATAGAAAGGAAAATTTTAAGAGATTTGAATGAAGCAGTGTCAGGTTTGGTAAGTTCCACAACTTTATCATAACCCTTGTGTGCATGTTCTCTTGATTGCAAGAACTGAATACAAATTGGTTACTGATATTCATTCTCTACATTGCTACCAGAATCTCAAAAGCTCTAAATAAACAATTAAAATTTAGAAGCACATCAAGATTATCGTCCCTATTCAGCTGCTTATGCACCAGTTGTAACATCTCATCCTAATGTGATTGAGCACTATGCTGATAACCAGGCCAGTTAGTTTATACATAAAAGGAAAAATATGACACACACACACACACACACACACACACACACGGAGCATAGCTTAGCAGCAAAGAAATTTATATACCTCATCATCATCATCTCAATCTCCACTGTTCTTCAGTTGGGTTGTACCACCCTCCTTGCTGATGGGCAACTTCATTCTTCCAAAGGGTCTATCTACCTCAATATGTCCCTCCATTGTGTAACTAACTTCCGCCTTGCCCCGAAGTACAGAAGGGTCTTTGAAAGTTATTGGAATTTCCATACTACTGGCTCCGCTCTTCTTAACAATATTTGTGGATTCAAGGTTTTTTTTATCTTGAATGCTCTGACCAGCCAGCGAAAGCGTATAGACCAGTGATACAATACCCAAATCGAAGTCATACTTGTTTTCCAGTTTCAAGTGAAGTATTGCAACTGTTTCTCCAGAAGAGGATGTCTGAAAGTGTATTTTCTTAACGTCAATATCAAGCTTACATGGTGGAATGGGGATCTTTCCTTCTTTCTCGAGGGGTATGGCTATCCTTCCAATTATAGGCACAACAACAATGAGGTCAACCTTGATCTCGTAAGGAATAATGCTTCCAGGTTTGATATCATCATAGGTGTTTTTGATATCATCATATATCAGGGTGACAGATATCTTGACAGTCTCTGAGCCATGAGGTTTTATTGTTCCATCATGAGGGATCAATCCTGAAATAAGTTTCCGTCCCTCGCTCTCAATTAAGTAGATGCTAATTATCAGAGAAATTGGATCAGGATGTGGGTTTGTTATAAGCACATCTACAACAATCTCTGCCCTTTCAAGATCAATTTTAGGGATGTCAATTTCTGAGATACTTGCAGTTGGCTTCCCAAATCCAATAGCTCCCTCAATTTTCTTACCAATGTCGTGAATGGAATCCGTTACCATTTTAATGAAACCTCCCTTCTCTTCATCTTTGTCCTGATCCTTGTGGTCTTTCTCCTTATCGTCCCTTTCAACTGTTTCAGATTTATCAGATGATGCCATACGTTACAAGACCATGTTTCAGATAGATAGAGAAAGAAGCAAAACAAAGGGTAGAGAAGCAGGATATTAAAGAAGAAGGAGATATTACGGCTAAACGGATGAAAGAAAAGTGAGGGCTAAGAAGAAGAAAGAAACAAAAAGTAGCAGGTTTAAATACAATATAAAATAAGTTTGGGTATTCCATACAATAGTAAAGAAAATCGCATCTAATCTAAAAGAAATCAAGAGAAGGCGTCAAATGCAGGTGACGCGAAATGTGAAGCCGCCAATTCGGAAGAGTCGGCCGATTGATTTCTTCGAGGGCATTGGTTGATTATTCTAGAATGAGTCTTATTAAATGGAAAGTTTTGGGTCCTAAACGATTCTAGTTCAGGAAGAATTTTGCTTTTAAGATTTGTTTTGGTCTTAATAATTATTTGTTTTGTAGGTTTTCTAATTCTAGTAAATACAAATACACACACACACACGTAGACACACACACAAAATATATATATATATATATATGTATAACAACTTCATCATTTTTTTTATCTTATTTGATTCATCTGAATATAATAACAATAATTTTGAAGATGAAAATAGTAAATTTAAATATGACATAATAAACCCTGGATATTGGAATATTTGACACTAAATTTGAAAAATTTAGACGAACTCAGGTTTTTTAATTACTCACCCGGTCCTTTGGGTGGGATTGAGCCTGTGATTTTGGTGTCTTTCTGTCCGGATGGGTTTTCAGGGAGTGTGCTCGGAGCCCCACCGGAAGGCTGACAAATGCACTGTTCACAGCATGTTCCACCAGTCGCTTTGGGGACAGCCGAGCATATTCCACAATACTTGAAGCATCTGTCCACTCCTGCTTTTGCACAACCCTTGTAACCGAACTCGCAAAATCCTTAGATTCCATCATATTACTCATAAAAACAACATATTCCCCAAAAAAATGCAAAAAAAAAAAAAAGAAAAAATCTGAGGTGGGTATTTTGTTTTCCTATAAATTTAAGTTGATGAGCTATTCTAAGGAACATAAGAAATTTAAATATAAAGAAATCAGAACTAAGATGGTCAGATTTAAGAGTGTATTCATAATAAAAAAGAAAAAGTAAAGGAGCTTTTAAAACAAAATTAGAACAACATCGTCCCAGATTTGGCCATGGCAGTTCAAGAAATGTGGTGCTAAAAGGCAAAATTAGAAGCAAAGTTGCAAATAAGAGCTTCATCATTTTTCTAGAAGAGATTGGAAACTAGAAAGAAACGAACTTGGGCTTGCCTGTGGAGTAGGAAGGGCACCCGTGCTTGTTGCAACACGTCCCAGAAGGCAGACAATTGAACTGTTCACAGCATGTTCCACAAGTCCCTTCGGCGACATCCGAGCATATTCCACTATACTTAAAGCATCCCACTACTGCTTTTGCACAGCGAAATCCGTTACCCACAAAGTCATAAAAACAACATATTCCCCAAAAAAAAAAAAAAAAAAAAAAAAAAATCTGAGATGGTTAATTTGTTTTCCTATAAATTTAAGTTGATGAGCTATTCTAAGGAACATGCGAAATTTAAATATAAAGAAATCAGAACTAAAATAGTCAGAATAAAAAGTATATTCATAATAAAAAGAAAAAGGAAAGGAACTTTTAAAACAAAATTAGAACAACATCTTACCACAATTGGCCATGGCAGGTTCAAGAAATGTGGTGCTAAAATGCAAAATTATAAGCGAAGTTGCAAATAAGAGCTTCATCCTTTATTTTTTTATTTTATTTTTTGTTGAAGAGATAGGAAACTAGAAAGAAACGAACTAGAGAAGTATGTGGAAGTGAGTGAAGAGGCAAGTAAGCGGTTTAGTGAGATTTTATATCGAGTCACTAGAGTATAAATAAATTACTGACCTACGTAAAATAAATGCATGTGACTTGTAATCAATCTACCAAAAATAAATTAATACTTCACTCAATATTAATATAGAGTGAATAAGGTCATTTTTTTTTATAAAATTGTGGATTTACTTCTTTCAAAGAAATAAAATATGAAAAATTGATGGTTAACTAAACTAATAATTAAATGAAAATAAATAATTGATTAAAGAAAAATAAATAACTTAAAATTTAAAAGAATAAAAATTCAATGGAAAATAAGCTTCTAATCAAAAGAATTATATTCATTTTGATTCGGGTTGATTGATTATTAATCTATCTAATGAACTCAACAAATCATAAATAAATTAATTATAATTATTCAATAACTGTTGAACAACTAATTTCTCTTTACTTTTTTTTTTCTATATAAAAGAATCTTTATATTAAAAGAATAAAGAATACACGGATACCAGTATATACCCTGGAAACCCGAAATATCATCGGATTGCTTTTGGTGATAGAGTTTCTCCTATGGGCTCTTTATAACAAAAACAAATATTAAATAAAAATTATAAAAATATTGAGTTGTCTTCTAACAAGCTGGCTCATAGATCCTTCCGATCCATCTAAACTTCAAATTGCTCGGCATAAATTTCAATTTGAATCGAAGGGAATGATTTTTTTTTTTTTTTTGCTTATCATGGATTGCTTTTGGTGAAGGAATTTCTTTCGGAGAAACTTGTCCTATTGTGCACCCTTATTTGTCAAACTCTTTTTAAACACAAAATCTAATTCATTTTGTATAAAATCATTTTCAAAATTATCTAGTACAATGGAGTCCACCATGCTAACATGAAAAAAGATTCAAAATCATTTGGATACTTTATAATTTCAAAAAATATTAAAAGAAACGATTTCAACATGAAATTCAAGAGTTAAAAATATCTCAATTCCACATCAATTTTTGTTTTGACTATTTTCATAAATGTTCAATCCAATAATATAAGAGTAGGGTTAGGAGAGTATACATTATCTATATCAATAATATAAAAATCAACAATAAAAATAAACTCATTAACTTTCACTAAAACATCTTTAATCACACTTTCAGGATATGAATTTGACTTATTAGTTAATTAAATTATCATTCTTGTCTCTTTCAAAAGTCTTAAATTCAAATCTTTATAAATAGATAAATACATAATATTTATAGATGCTCCTAAATCAAGCATAACTTTCTTTACTTTTTATTACTAATCACACAAGGTATAGTAAACATACTAGATTTTTATATTTTTGTGGCAATTTCCTTTATACGACTACTGAAACATTCTTACTAACTAAGATTTTATCATCATCCTTTAATTTCACTTTCATAGTGCACGATTTCATAAGAAATTTGGCATATCTTAGCACTTGTGTTATTATTTTCAAGAATGGAATGTTGATCTCTACTTTTTGAAAAATTTCCAAGATCTCTTTCTCTTCCTTCTTCTTCTTCTTTTTTTTTTTTTAATTGTACAACTTGAAAGAAAAAGGTGGTGGAATTATTATCTTGAATTTTGAATTAAATTCATTACTTACCTCTTTAGTAAGAATATTCAAAGTTGTTGACTTTTTTTTTCCCACTTTTGGTCTCCTTTTTTGCTTCCACTTTTGGTGTAGTACCTTACACCTCCTTTCACTTCTAGGGATTGTGGCACTAACATTTTCCTTTGAATTGATTTTAACTTGAGAAAGTAGCTTACTTTGATTAGTTTCTAGTTTACTCATAGCTGTCACCAATTATGATATTTGAGTGCCCAAATTTTGATAGTTGGCTCTTGTCTCTTGTTGAAATCTTTGAGTTTCCTGTTGGATTTTTTGAGTTTCTTGCTAGATTCTGAGTTTTCTATTGGAGCAATTAAATACTATTAGCCAAACTTTTAATAATATTTTCTAAAGATATACCTGAATTCAATTCGCCTTGTGGGGTTTGGAATGGTGGTCTAGCTTGAGGTTGCTGCTGAAACCCTTGGGGTCAATTCTCGTAGCTAAGATTGGGCTTATCTCTTCATCCTTGATTGTAAGTATTTGAATAGAGATCATATTTTCTTTGTGGTTGGCCTGAAAATACTTTCACAATATTGATTTGTTCATAGGGATCATCTTGATGAGTGGGATACGCCTCGGTTAGATAACCCACTTTTGAACAAATTCCATAAGTTTTTGCCTGTTGCATTTGCCCTTTAACCAATTTCTTTACAAGAGATGTTAGTGCATCTAATTTTTGATTGATGAAAAAAATACTTATATCATTGATTTTCCTTGGAATATCATGCCTTATTCCAAATTGCTATGCATTGGTTGCCTTGTTAGATATTAAATTTGTTGCTTCCTCAAGTGTTTTATTTACCAATACATCTCTACTTGTAACATCAATCATATTCCTATTCATAAGTGAGAGTTCTTTATAAAAATATTGAATAAGCAATTGTTCTAGAATTTGGTATGAGAGACAATTCACACGTAACTGTTTGAAGCTCTCCCAATACTCATACAAGATCTCTCCACTATATTGCTTTATACCACATATCTCCTTCCTAATCATGGCTGCATGAGATGCTGGGAAAATTTTTTCTTAAAATAGCCTTTTCATTTCATTTCAAATTGTGATAGAGCTAGAGGGCAAATCGTAAAGTGAATCTTTTACTTTATCGGCTAAAGAAAAATGAAAAATTCTTAATTTAAGTTGTTCTCTAGTTATCTCTTGTGATCCCATTATCAAACACACAACATGGAACTCCTTTAAATACTTGTAAGGACCCTCTCCTACAAAACCATGAAAAGTGGGTAATAAATGTATCAATCAAGAATTTGATTTAAAAGAAGTCTCAATATTAGAAAAATTAATGCAAAGAGATTGTTGATTAACATAAGGGTTTGTTAACTCTCTTAAAGTCTTTTGGGTAGTCATATTTTTCATCTTTTAAAGTCCTCTTCTTTATCACTGTCGAAGTCCAAAAAGTCCATTGCCAAGTTAGTCTCAAAAATAAAGAGAAAATAAAACTTAAAAGAAATAAATCATTTAATACTATTCTCCAACAACGGTACCTAAATTTGGTATGTCATCAATCTATCAAAAATAAATTAACCTATTTTACAAAATATTAGTATACAATGAATAGGGTCATTCCCTCAGAGAATGGTGGATTCATTTTCTTTTAAAGAAGTAAAATATGGGGGGTTGATGGTTAAGTAAATTAAATATTAAAGAAAAATAAATAATTGACAAAAGGACAATAAATAACTCAAAATTTAAAAGAGTAAAAATTCAATGGAAAATAAGATTCTAATCAAAGGAATTATATCTACCTTGATTCGAATTGATTGATTATCGATTTACCTAGTGAACTTAACAAATCATAAATAAATTGGTTATAGTTATTTAACAACTGTCGAACAATCAATCTCTTTTTACTCTTTTTTTTTTATATATAAAAGAATCTTTATATCAAAAGAATAAATAATACACGGATACCAGGATATACCCTAAAAACTTGAAAAATCATCGACCCATACAAAATAAGCTAAGTTCTAGTTTCAACTGATGATAAGATTACATTAACAAAAGCTGCAATGACTCTCACAAATAACTGACGCTCACCTATCCTTCTCTTGTTCCTCTCCATCCAAAAAAGTAGATACAAGCACTAATAAGGCATTTAAAAACTCTATTCCGTTGAAACTGATGTCTAGCTGGGAACAAAAGGGTGTCTCGAATACCTAACCAAAAGATAGGAAATCTTACATGAACAAAATTTTCCATGATCGATCTCCATACCTCCCTTGAGAAGGGGTATTGGAAGAAAATGTCATCAATAGTCTCTCTTCGACTAGCACAAAGATGACATGTTGATGAAGTCGAAAAACAAGTCTAAATAGGAAATCACTCGTGTGAAGCCGCTCCATGCAAGCTAACCATACAATGAAGGCAAATATAGGAATAGCTCCCGAAAGCCAAACCAGATCTGATAAGAACCTCTAAGGTGCTTCGAGGTTGAAGTAATAGAAAACTGCTCCCCAGAGGTCATCATCCATACAAGCCTATTATGGCTAAAAAAAGACGAGCGATAAGAATCCGAAATAGTATCCCAAATAGAGTCACGGAATACTTGCAATAGTTTTGAAATTCGCTGCTCAGTACCTTGGATATATTTTGTCCATAAAGTGCTAGAAAATACATTCTGAAAGAATATCCATTAGTGAAACCTAACATCTCCATGATTTGGCTTCCAAAGATCCCTATCAAGGGGCCTACAGGCGACCAATCATCAAACCAAAAAGATATACGACTCCTACCACTCATCTTCCATGCCACAAGATCCCAAACTAGGTGCCGTAAGGAAAGCAATTTCCTCCAAATTCACAAATATCTATCTGGAACTCTAATGTACCAAAAGCTATGGCCCCTCAAAAGATACGTCCTCACCCAGCGGGTCTCTCTTTTCTTCATCGATAATTAAAAGAAACTCATTAATTATTTTTCTAATCGAAAAACAACCCTAAAGTAATTCGTAGGATTTAGTTTTTTGACAGCATTAAAATCTAGAGATATCTAATTCTAATTAATAAATATACAGATGTATTCATTTAAATTAAATTATTTAATTCCATAACATAGATTAGACTGCTAGTGAGGATGTGAAATTATGTCATGCACCACTATATTAAAACAAAGAAACAATTACGAATTTACCGTTTTAATTAACTGTAAATTATTTTAGAATTATTAAATATTAACCACTATTCAATATACCCTAAAACATCATAAACACTAGAGTACATGAGTTAAATAAATACCTATGAAGTGTTGATACAATATACTCAATTAGATCTCACAATCATTAAGAATCAAAAGTTCAATAACTCTTCAACTATAAAAGCAAATTAGAAAGAAAACATGAAAGAAGAAAAAAAAGAATAAATAAAATACTGCAAAAAATAATACAAAACTACCTCCCTTTGAAGGAGTTTAATCCCTCTTTTATAGAAATGGATCTCCTGATTTAAGGGAAAGTCTTCCTATATGTACTACTAAAAAGAAGAGTCTTACTAAAAGAAAATAACTTAATTGGTTCGAAAAAGAGAAACTTCCTTAAATATAAAATATTATGAAAGTTGAACTTTTTAAGACTCTATTTCTAAATATTAGGAATAGTCAAAATGCTGAGAATTTTCAATATTTCTTAAATTGCTTCCAGTTTTAGTGTGCCCATGTGCAGAGAGAGAAAAGCGTTGTTGACTTGACATCCAGAAGAATCCTGTAATAAATCTTGCAATCCATATATTCATGCACTAATGTAAGAACGTTGCTACCCACAGTTTTCTCCTTCTTAACTCTTTTATCTTCACTTTTCTTTACAATCCTTCTCCATTAATTCTAAAACGTCAAATATCATAAAATATAGTCATTAGTATAATAATTATCCAAAAAATCTAGCAAAATCAACTAAAATTATTATACCAATTTATACCCTACCAGTATGTAAAAATATGCCACGGTTACAAAAACCCCAGGGGGTTAAAAACAACTAGCTTGAATACAAATGTCAAGAAGTGGGTTTGAGTGTGTCCACACGGTTTTGTTACGGCTTGCTAAGACAAATTCAAATATAATGGCTAATGAGCCAACAAACCCAAACTATCTTAATTAATTCGTTAGTAAGTTTTAATTGTAACAATCGATTAGTTGAAATTAGGTTAGTTGTATAGCAAATCAACCAAAATGTATAGAAAATTTGAAGAAAGGAAGCAATGCAAGAAACTAGATTTTCATATTCACTTCCTCTCTAACTTCTCTCTTTGTTTCTCTCTCTCTCTCTCTCTTTATAATTCTCCTCTAATTCTCTCTCTACAACCGATTAATACTCCTTTATTCATTAGTCTTCAATTCCATCCTTATTGATCTTAATAGCAACTGAGTGTCATAACTCTCTTTTCCATTTCCCTAGATTTTTCATACTCAGTTTTCTATTCAAATTCAAGTTATGACTTGTCTAGGCTTCAATTCTCAGCTGAGAATTGGGTAATGACAAATTTGGTATCAAAATCCACGTTCCTCGATAAATCTTGAAACAGTGATAGAATGAACCAGATTCAAAGCTATTGATGAGCAATTCAAGAAACAAGAGACAAAAATGCAAGAAAACCAGTTGGAACTAGAAATAAAGCTAGATGAGCAATCTTAGGAATTTGAAGCGAAATTGGAAGCTCTCAAGGTCGGTGTAGATAATAGATTCAACACTATTATGAAAATATTGAATAAAGACAAAACTGAAGACAAAGAACTAGATAGACCTACTAACTCTCTGATACTATCAACTCCTTTGGAAGGAAGAGCAAAGATTTAGGTGGGGTCACAGCTAGCCAAGAAAGATCCTATTGATTGTGGGACTTGCCAAATCCACCAAGAATTGAACTTCCTATTTTTACCAGAGAAAATCCTTAAATATGATTGAGAAAATGTAACAAATTTTTTACTATGTATTAGATACTATCTGGTAAGTCTCTTGATGTATCCCTATATCCTCTTTCTAGCTCATTAAATAGAAAAACTATAGCACTTCAAGGCACATTGGGAGGACTCCTTATAACGGTACTAGTGGATAGTGGTAACTCAAATAGCTTCATCAACCAAGTACTGGTGGAAGTGATCAAAATGCAATTAGAAAAGGATGAGCCCTTACATGCTATCCTTGCAGATGATAGCAAAATAAGTAGTTATACCAAAGCTAAATGGATGAAATAGAGTATACAAGGATACCACTTCTCCTTTGATCTAAGGGTGATCACTCTAGGAGGTTGGGACATTATACTTGAAGTATAGTGGATGTATAATTGCCTATCACATTTGATTTAAAGTTCTTATAGGTCAAGCTTGTATGTGAAGAGAGAGAAGTAGTACTAGTAGGCAAGGGAGAGATCTCCAAGATAAAATTAGTTTGAGATAACCATAAATCAGGAGATAACACTACAGAGCCATGCAAACCTCAATATGATTTTAGAAGGCAGTTATAGCCAAATGTAGATATCCATCTCTGTATTACTTCAATAGTTTGAAAATATATTCTCTGCACCAAGTTCACAATCACCTGAAGGGTCTCATGACCACTCCATTCCTCTTAATCTAGATACTCAACCCTTTATACTTCAGTCTTATAGGTATCCACATTTTCAAAAAGCTAAAATTGAGAGATAGGTATAAGAGATGCTCAGTAATAGGATAGTCAGACTCATTATTAGTCCTCTTCTTCAATGCTATTGGTGAAAAAGAAAGACAATACCTGGATGTTCTATGTGGACTATAGATAACTTGACAATCTCCCTACTAAAGATAGGTATTTTATTCCTTACATTGATGAATTATTAAATGAATTTCATGGTTCAAAATTGTTCTCTAAGATTGATCTTAGAGTAACCTATCATCAAATCAGAGTCAAACCTAAAGATGTAGCTAAGACAACCTTTCCAAACTCATCATGGACATTTTGAGTTTCAAGTAACGCCACTTGGCCTGATCAATACCCTAGCTACTTTCCAAGATTAATGAATCATATATTTTAACCCCATCTGAAAAAATTTGTATCGGTCTTCTTTGATGACATCTTGATATACAATCCCGACTTGTCCACCCACATTCAAAACCTTAGAGAAGTCCTTTTGATCTTAAGTCAACATCAATTGTTTGTCAAACTTTCTAAATACACCTTTGCACAAACTTAGATGGAATATTTAGGTCACATAGTGTCAGACTTGGGAGTTAAAATGGACCCTTAGAATACTAGCTGCATTATGTCATGGATAGTTCCTGTACTGTTAATGCCCTAAAAAGCTTCTTAGATTTAACCATATACTATAGAATGTTTGTAAAAATTATGGGATTACAACAAAGTCACTCAATAATCTCTTAAAGAAGGATAATTTCTATTAGAGTGAAGAAGCTGATCAAGCCTTCTAACTACTCGAAGTAGCCATGAGCACAACACTTGTTATGTGATTATCAAAATTTTCTAAACCCTTCATAGTAGAGTCTGATGCATACTTAAAGGTTTGAGGGGCTATGCTAATGTAAAAAAGCTAGCCATTTGTCTATCTAAACAAGGCATTAGGACCTAGGAGGCAAGAATTATCTATTTATGAGAAAGGGCTAATGGTAGTAGTAATGGCTGTCACCAAATGGAAGTATTATCTAATTGGCTATCACTTTATCATAAAAAATAATCCCCAGGGCCTAAAGTATATTTTGGAGTAGAAGCTAACTAATACATTGCAACACCAATGGCTTACCTAATTTTTGGGATTAGAATATGAGATATTATACAAAAAGGGGTGCAAATAGGGTAGCAGATGCTTTATCATGGAAGGATTCTCCATCAATTGAGCAACAAGAAGGAATGCAAATGGTGGTATTTATCTGTGACACTCTTGAACTTCTGATTGATTTCCAACAATTTCTGATAGACCTCCTCCTGAATGGTCTGTGTATCATTGGCTAAGTTTGCTATTGTAGAGCTATATCCCGAGGCTTGAGGCAACTTCACCAAGTCTATAGCATGTCAGAGTGAGTTTTGATAGACAATAGAGAAAGGTGACATTCCTATCGAACTATAAATAGCACTATTAAATGCAAACTCTGTCTGGGGTAAAGCATGATTCCATTATTTTGGGCGATTCCTACAGATGCAACAAACATGATTGTCCAAGGTCTGATTGACAATCTTAGTTTGGTCATTCGTCTGGGGATAGACTATGCTGCTAAAATTTAGAGAAGCATCAAACATGTACCATAAAGTCATTGAAAAATGGCTGAGAAACTTGGTTTCATGTTCTAAAATAATAGACTTTGGCACACCATGTAAACATAACACCTCTATAAAGAATAATCTTGCCACATGTTATGCATCCAAATTCTTTTTGCATGGAATAAAGTGCATTATCTTCGAGAATCTGTCGACAACAACAAAAACATAATTGACTTCACATTGAGTGTAGGGCTGTCCCAAACCAAAGTCCATAAACAGATCTTCCCAGATGGATTCTGGGAGTGGTAGAGGCATATAAAACCCAGTATCTGCAACTGACCCTTAGCTATCTGACACGTGTAGCAACGACTCATGAACTTTCCCACACCCCGCTTTAACTGAGGCCAATAATACCACTCCTCGAGACTGGATATAGTCTTCTCTCGCTCCAAATGGCCACTCAATTCACTCTCATATAACTCACAAATTAATTTTTCCCTTAAAGACGTATGAGGTATATACAATTGGTTTCCCTTAAAGAGATCCTTGTCATGCTTATAAAAATCTTCGAAGGGAGCTTTACCTCATATATCTACAAAGTCATCATCATCCGCATACAGTTCACAAATGACCTAAAAGCCTGTAACCTCATAACTCAAAATCGCCAACAAAGTTGCACATTGTTCAAGGCGTCAACGGCTTTATTTTTACTTCTTGACTTATGCTTTAGCGTAAAAGGAAATTACTATAAATAAGCAATCCACCTAGCATTCATCTTGTTAACATTTTTCTGACTGTTAATATACTTCAAAGCCTGGTGATCAATATATAGAACAAACTAGTCTTGGATGAGCTAGTGCTACTTAAAAGCCTGGTGGTCAATATATAGAGTAAACTGGTCTTGGATGAGATAGTGCTTTCAATTCCGTAACGCCTGAACAACAGCATAAAGTTCTGGTCGTAGGTCGATCATTGTTGGTATGTTTCACTAAATTTCTTACTGAAATAAGCAATATGTCATTCCTCTTGAGAAAGAACTGCTCCAACTCTAACTCTGCAAGCATCATATTCCATAATAAATAATTTGTCAAAGTTGGGAAGTGTTAATACGAGGGCTGTACATATCTTTTCTTTAATCATGACAAAGATTTTCTCCTGCTCAACACCCCATTTAAATTGGCTCTTCTTTAAACAGTCTGTTAAAGGCTCTATAATAGTGCTGAAGTTACAAATAAACTTTATATAGAAGGCAACTAGGCCATGGAAACTTCAGACTTCAGATACTGACTTCGGTGTTGGCCAATCCCAAATTGCTTTCACTTTCTTCTTATCTACTCGAATCCCTTCACCACTGCCTATAAATCTTAGGAAAATTAGGCTTGATTGCAAGAAGCTACACTTCTTCAAGTTAATATATAACTTATTTTCCTACAAAATAACCAAAACTTGCTGCAAATGCTCCAAGTGCTCAGCCTCATTAGTGTTATAAATCAAAATATCACCAAAATAAATGACAACGAATTTATTAATAAATGGTTTCAACATCTTATTCATCAACCACATAAATATGCTGGGAACATTAGATAGCCTAAATGGCATAACAAGCCATTCATAGAAGCCCTCCTTAGTCTTGAAAGTCATCTTCCACTCATCACTCGGTCTAATTCGGATCTGATGATACCCACTTTACAAATCAATCTTTGTGAAAACTTTCACACCAGATAGCCTATCAAGCATATCCTCAAGTCGAGGAATTGGAAACATGTACCGTATTGTGATCTTATTGATTGCCTGACTATATACACACATTTGTCAACTCCCATCCTTTTTTTGGGGTCAGCAAATTAGGTACTGCACACGGATTCGTGCTGACTCAGACTAGCCCCTTGTCAAGTAACTCTTCACCATTTGCTGTAAGGTCTCGAATCCTTGGGATTCATCCAGTAATGGGGTAAATTTGGCAAACTAGTCCCAGGTGCTAGATCAATGGTATGTTGAATATCTCTCATCCCAAGAAGTCCCGCTAGGAGTTCATCAAGCATTAGCTTTTGAAACTCATTCAACAAATCACGAACTAAACTTGGAACCTCTATCCCGAACCCACCAGCTCCTGCTAAAAGAATTATTTTAACCACTAAGGCATGAATTTCTTTGGCGTGCCTTGTTCGTATCATGAAATCAGAATATGACCGAGTAATAGTTAAGAAACCTAAAACTTTACGAGACTCAAAATTTTGTTTAGAACGCAATGGCAACAATGTAATTTTTTGCCCATCCTTCTCAAACCGATAAGCATTTTCTCTGCCATTGTGAGTTGCATCCAAATCATACTGCCAAGGCCTACAAAACAGTAAATGATAGGCATCCATATCCACTATATCACATATTACTTCATTCTTATAATATTTACCAATAGTTAAGGGAACTCGACACCTTTCTTTCATTCTAATTCCCTCCCCCTTTGTAATCCACACAATGTTATAAGATTTAGGATGTTTTTCAATAGACAATTTCAAAGCATTGTCTCGTTCTCGCGAAATAATATTTTCACCACTACCACTATTAATAATTAATTCAAAAATATGATTAGAAGTTATGCACCTGATTCAAAAGAGAGCATTCCATTGTGTATCATCTTGTTTAGAGGCCAACAGCACCTTTCTAATGACCACAGTCTACATATCTTCATCTTCTTCATTTGGCTTACAGATCCCTTCTTCCTCATTAGTAAACCTTTTTTTTCATTCTCCCTATCATAGCAAGCCAGATGATCTTAACGGTGTTGAGGGCAATTGTTAGACTTATGTCTAGTTTGCTCGCACTTGTAACACTTATCTCCTGTTGGCTTCAAAGGTTGTTGTTTGCTTGTTTCTTCACAGGCTTCTTCTCTACCTCATCTTTCTTTGTAGGGTCAAAACTGGACCATGTACTAACTCTTGAGCTTGCTTTGGATGTCTTGCCTAAGGATCTATGGGTACCTTCATTCTCATAATGTCTCATAAATCTCATTAACTCTGCTCTATGGGCCATATTCTGGCTTTTGTTGAGGGTTAAAATAATATGGCAGTTAATTTTATCACGGATCGGATGCTTTAATTCATGAATGTACCTCGCTACCTGTTGACTTTCAGTCTCTATCAAATTATTCCGTGCCAATAATCAGAAGAAATCTACGGTATATTCAGTCACAGATTTTTGCCCCTGTGTCAACGTCTGGTATTGATGGAACAAAAATTGATCTTAATCTGAAGGAAGAAATCTGGCCATCAATATCTTTTTCATCTTTAGCCAAAGCCTTACTAGTTGTTTTCCCAAATGTCTAATTTGAGTCTTTCCCATCACGAAGAAACTCCACCTTTTAATTAATATGCCACTAGCTTTACTTGTTTATTCTGTGAAATCTCTGCGAAGTCAAAAAACTTCTCAACCTCTGTTATCTAATCCAAGAAATCTTCAATATTTAGATTCCCATTGAATAAAGTGATGTCTACTTTTAATCAAAACTCTTCTTGTGAATTTGATGATTTGATATTGTGTCGTCAAACAACCAAAAATAAAATACCTACTTTCATAAAGACAGGTCTAGGGTAAGCAGGGTCAAATCCACAAAAAACGGTGAATTTATTTCTTTTAAGAAAAATAAAATAAAATAAATTAAACATGTGATTTGAAAAATTAACTCAACTAATTAACTAAAAATAAAGAACTCAAAAATAAAAAAACAAAAACTAATAAAAAATCAATTTTTTTCTAGTCAAAAGAATTATTTCCATATTAATTTTATATGATTGATCATTGATTTAGTTATAGATTTCAACACCCATAAATAAATTAGTTATGACACTCGACAATCGCGTAACGACCAATCTCTCCTTACGCCATCGATAATTAAGATAAGATCATTAACTATTTTCCTAATCGAGAGTTAACCCTAGAAAAACTTTTAAGATTGAAAGTCTCAACAATATTAAGATTTAGAGAGATCCAATTCTAATTAACAAATACACTTCGGATTCATTTAAATTATATTATTTAATCACATAACACGAATATCATTCCCATGACACGAATGTCAATTACCACTCTATTAAAACTAACAAACAATTAGAAATTTACCGTTTTAATTAGTTATAAATTATTCTAGAATTATTAAATATTATCCACTATTTAATAAATCTTAGAAAATCATGATCCATGAATCGCAGAAATTAAATAAAGACCTATGAGATATTGATTTAATAAATCCAATGAAATCTCACAATTATTTAAAATCAAGGTTACAATACCCTTTAACTAAAAAATAAAATTAAAATAAAAATATTAAAAAAAAGAAAAGCTCACAAATAAAATTAAAATTAATAACCTTGAAGTGGAAGAACAAAAATATGAAGAAAACCAAAATTTGCTCTTGCTGGATATGGACTTTTTTCTATAGGAACAGGAGGCGGAAGCTGGAAAAGGGTGAAGGAATGTGACCTTGGCTAGAAAATGGGGGCTGCAGCCCCCTTGGGCGGCTCCTTCCTCTTCTCCCCTATTTTAATTGTACAATGTAACCCTCTATATATATGAGTGAGTTAATCTAATTTTTAAGGAGAAAACTCTCCTAAATTTTAGACAACTACTAAATAACAAATTATAAGGAGTTTAAAATTTTTAAAATTTTTATTCCCAAATATTTAGGAATATTTAAATATTTACAAATCTTCCATACTTCCAAATTTGTCTTCTTTTCCTTTCTTTTTCTTCAAAAGTCTCATCCATCATTTCTATTATATCAATTACCACAAAACACAATAATTAGTGTAATATTCATTAAAATATAGAATAAAATAAATCATAATTATTACACCAATTTATGGGTTATGATAAAAAAACTTAACAACTTTCTCGTCTGAAAAATCATCCTTCTTGGTCTGAACCCTATGAGATTGTTGTGGTAATGTAAGATTAAAGTAAGGTCTCTAAACGATTCTCCTGGCACCACCTTCACATCCTAGATTGTCTTGATTTGCCCACAATGTTTGCAGTTTTGTTTCTGTCTACTCTAATCGAACAGATAGAGTTTGAAATGCAGCCATCATGATTTGCATCTGTCTGAACATATCAGAAATAGTACTACCTTCATCGTCTTGGTTGGCCATCACAAGAAAAAATCTTGACTCTGATACCATCTAACACGGGAGAGATAGAAAGAAGATAATAGAACTTGTATAAAAGTCAAAACTATGAAACTTTCAAAAGAGAATAATTACTCAAAAAAATATTATTATTGATGTATACCAAATAATGAAATACTACAAATATTTATAGGGAGTGTAAACCCAAAAAATTAGAAAATTAGAAAACTAGAAAACTAGAGAAATTTAGAAACTAGAAAAATTAAGAAATTAAAGAAATCTAGAAATAAAAAAAAATTAAGAAACTAGAGAAATTTAGAAAATCAGAAAAATTAGAAAACTTAGAAAAAATTAGGAAACCGATTAAAACTAAATTAAAAGCATCATTTCTCTTTCTTGGATCGATCATGCATAACCCATTAATTATCAAAAACTTGTTCCACATCAATCAGAGTCTCACATTTTAAGACCATAAGAGGGTCAAATCCTTATGCTAAGCAATTACATCAATTTCTTTAATTATGAGTTATTTTTTTTTTTTTGATTTGATTAACCGATATCCAATAATCAATTTATCGATTCTAGCTAATTTGACTCGAGTTAACTTCGAATCTATTAAAGGACAAGATCTCCTAATTTTTTTTTCAATCGCAAGACTCAAATCTAATAATTTAGTTAGGAGAATTCATTGTTCTTGTCATTTAATCGATAAGAGTTGGCTAAGCACGAGTTAATTGAATTCACTCTAAAATTTGATTTAACAACTTGAAAATTATAGTCCGTTGAATTGCATTTTGAGATGGTAAAGGTTTGGTAAAATGAGAGCTACCTTGTCACGCGTGGTGAGGGTCCTTATCTATCATGTTTCATCATATTTGTAGAAAAAGCAAGTGTGATATGCATTTATGGGACAAAGATCCTTTTCAACATGTAAGACAAACACATGGCAATGAAATCACTATCATAGGTTTTAATTTAACAAATTGAAAATTATAGTCCTTTGAATTGTATTTTGACATGGCATAGGTTTGGTAAATGAGAGCTACGTACCTTCTCTCACGCGGTGAGGGCAGTTATCTATCATGACTCATCGTAAATTATTTAAATTTAGAACATATTTGTAGAAAAGTAAGTGTGATACACATTCATGGGACAAAGACCCTTTTCAATATGTTAGAAGAAATCACTATCAGAGGTTTTAATTAATCCCCACCATATCGGTCTCATTGTTTTGGCTCCTTGTCTGCCGGACGACAAAACTCTATTTCTATCTTCTTAGATAACGTGGCACTGAAATGACTATTATTGGTATTAATTTAGTCCCGCCCTTATTTGTCTCATTGTTTTGAGCTCCTCGTCTGCTGTACGAGAAAACAGTATTTCTATGTAATTAGCTAAGTCATAAAATAAAATGCCTTCGAGATCTTTTGCTATCTGAAGTGATATCTTCAAGATCTTTTCCAATGGGTCCCCACCTTATCAGCTTGTTCCAATAATTATTATTATCTTTTTGGTGAGATTTGTGAAGTGATATCATCTCATGCATGTATTTCGAGAAGCTTTCACTATCGAGCCTTGATAGATATGTATTTTGGAGTCCTCTTTGGAGCCTAATAATTTCTTAGATTCTGAAATTCTCCCTTTATTACACGAGAGAGAGAGAGAGAGAGGTTAAATCTCTATGGGTATTTCTAAATAAACAAATAAATAAATGGTCCTTACGAACTGCACAAGCCATTTATGATTCAAGAACCTGATGGGTGTCTACAAGGAAGCTGCATTTCCACCGCAATGAGCCTGAGATCATTTTCTTTTTCTTATTTAGGAACTTCATATACTCTATAATTTTACGCATAATAATAGTGCAGTTTAAACTCGAAGCGAATATTCTAAAAGTTAAGGCAGTGAGAATAGGAACTGACTTCCAGGCTACGGCAAGAGTTAGGTCCAAGACTTTTCTTTGGACCCAAAACGCCCTGACAAAATTACAGAGCGATCCCCCCGCCCCCCCAAAAGGGTGAAAAAAAATGAAAAGACACAATTTGATACTACTAAGGTTAAAAGTGCAGCTTTTGGTATGGCCTTCTATGGTAATTTAGAGAGAGAGAGAGAGAGAGAGAGAGAGAGAGAGGGCAGTGACTTGTATTTTTTTAATCATGGATTTCGTATTTGAGTCATGATAATACAGAGATAGAATTTGAGAAAATCAATCATTTAATAAGTTTTACGATACTCGAATCGAATTAATAAGATAAAGTCCAAATATTGATAGGTGAAAAACACAAAAAAGGAGGGGAGAGAGAGGCTTTTGGTCTCTATTTTATGGTATTTTATTTTTTGGTATGGACTTCTATTAAGTTGTGCTCTAACATAGTACCTAATTTCCCCTTGTCAAATTTTATTTGTATTTTTTTTCCTTATCAACCGTCTAGCGCAGATAATATTTGTGGCTTTCTGAAGTTTAATTTTTTAATTATCATTTTAAAAATTGATTATTACTCAGCAGCAAGAGGTCTTTGATCTATGTATTTCCTGAGGACTGGCATAGTATCTTGAGTTCTTATGTCCCTAAGTTTATTAATCGATTTGGTTAGCTAAAAAGGTTTTAAATATTTTCTTTTAATGAAAATAGAATATTATATATATATATATATATATATATTATCTATGGTTAAATTTCATACTTTTCTATATATTTATCCAAATATAAAATTTGGTAAAATACTTCCCTCTCTCTTATTTCAGATTGGGATTCACAAGTTTAAAAAGAAAATATGTATATGCAAGGGTTCTCAATTAAGGATTAAAGTGATACAACAAATGCATAGCTCACTATAAGAGGGCACTTAGGACAAAATGGTACTTTGTAAAGAGTTAAGGCTGCATTCTACTGGCCTTCAATGAGAGTAGTGGCAATAAAGTTTGTCCAAGAGTGTGAAGTGTGTCAGAGAAACAAATATGAGAATGTGCCTTATTCTAGACTATTTCAACCATTACCAATTCCTTCACAAGCATGATCTTAGGTCTATATAGATTTTGTTAAAAGACTATTAGAATCCCAAATACATGACACTATCTTTGTAGTCATTGATAGACTTACCAAATTTAGACATTTCATAGCCTTACAACATCTCTATACTACAATGAAGGTGGACCAGCTATAGTAACTTTTATCCAAAACAAGCAGGCAATGTTACAGATTTTGCATGATCATTTGGCTAAGACTCATTATAGAATGAAGATCAAAACTAATCAGAATCGATCTGAGAGAGAGTTTAAGGTAGGTGATATGGTCTATGTTAAATTGCAACCATATAGACAATAGTCCATGAAACTTGGAAGACAACTTAAACTGTTTTCAAAGTTTTATGTCCTATTTCCAATAATAGCTAGAGTAGGCAAAGTAGCCTACATGCAATTGCCACAAGAGTGAAAAAGAATGGTCTTACTCAAGAAACCATGCCTACTTTGTCTATGATACGGGCTAACAAACAAGCCTTGGTTGAATCAGAAGAAGTTCTAAAAAGAAGAGTGATAATGATGAACGATAAACCAATTACTCAATGGTTAATCTGGTGAATAAATCTTGGTCCAGATGAATTATCATGAAAGGATTTTCAAAGCAATCTTTTGGTCTTGGTGGGTGGTGGACAACCTTGTGGTTGGGTGTTGAAGTATAAAGTTTTTTAATAGGTAATTAAATATATTACAGTCCCACATATTAAGACCATAAGAGGGTTCAAATCCTTATGCTAAGCAATTGCATCAAGTTCTCTAACCATGAGTTAATTTTTTTTTCTTCATTTTATTTTCGACTTGACTGACAAGTATCAGGTAACCAATTTATTGGTTTTGATTAATTCGACTCGAATTAACTTCAGATCTATTAAGGAACAAGATCTCTCGATGTATATATATTTTTTTTAATCCCAAAACTTGAATCCAATAACTTGGTTAAGAGAAATCAATGTTCTTGCCATTTTACCAATAATAGGTTGGTTAACCATGAGTTAATTGAATTCACTTTCTAAAGATTTGCTTGGTTGCAACAAGACTTTTAGCATTGCACCTTTGTCGAGTTTAAACCTTAAAGAAGTGCTCCCGGCTCCAGCATATGAGTAAGCTTTATATATTTTACTTGAATGTACTCGATTAACAAGGGCAGAATTTTATAATTCTCTTCTATTCTTTTGAAAAGCAATATGGCATGTCCCAAAGTAGTTTCCAGTACCCCACCCCACATGCATCTGGTTTGCATATGCATTTTGTAAGGCGAAAAATGGGTAGAACTGATGGTGATATCACCAACTGTTTAAAATTTGATTTAGCAACTTGAAAATTATAGTCCTTTGAATAGTATATTGGCATGATATGGGTATGGTAAATGAAAGCTACCTTCTCTAACGTGGGGAGGGTAGTCCTTTATCATGATTCATCGTAAATTATTTAAATTTATAACATATTCTCGTTGAAAAGACCCTTTTCAACATGTAAGACACACAAGTGGCAATGAAATCCCTATCATAGGTTTTAATTTAGCAACTTGAAAATTATAGTCTTTTGAATTGTATTTTGACTTGGCATAGGTTCGGTAAATGAGAGCTACCTTCTCTCACGTGGTGAGGGCAGTTATCTATCATGACTCATCATAAATTATTTAAATTTAGAACATATTTGTAGAAAAGTAAGTGTGATACACATTTATGGGACAAAGACCCTTTTCAACATGTTAGAAGAAATCACTATCAGAGGTTTTAATTAATCCCCACCATATCGGTCTCATTGTTTTGGCTCCTTGTCTGCCGGACGAGAAAACTCTATTTCTATCTTCTTAGATAACGTGGCACTGAAATGACTATCATTGCTATTAATTTAGTCCCCACCCTATTTGTCTCATTGTTTTGAGCTCCTTGTCTGCTGTACGAGAAAACACTATTTCTATCTAATTAGCTAAGTCATAAAATTAGAATCCCTTCGGGATCTTTTTGCTATCCAAGATCTTTTCCAATGGATCCCCACCTTATCTGCTTGTTCCAATAATTATTATTATCTTTTTGGTGAGATTTGTGAAGTGATATCATCTCATGCATGTGTTTCGAGAAGCTTTCACTATCGAGCCTTGAAAGAATATGTATTTTGGAGTTCTCGAGACTAATAATTTCAGAGCGATCTTCGATCTGTCCCCCCCCCCCCCCCAAAAAAAAAAAAAAGGAAAAGACGCAATTTGATACTACTAAGGTTAAAAGTGCAGTGCAGCTTTTGGTATGGTCTTCTATGGCAATTTAGAGAGAGAGAGAGAGAGAGAGAGTGTTAATCATAGATTTTATATTTGAATTATAAAAATAAAAAAATAGAATTTAAAAAAATCAATCGTTTAATAAATTTCACAATACTCAAATCGTTAATCAGATAAAATTTAAATATTGAAAAGTGAAAAATAAAAAAAAAAGGGAGAGAGGTTTTTGGTCTCTATTTTATTGTATTTTATTTTTTGGTATGGACTTCGATTAAGGTGTGCTCTAACATAGTTCCTAATTTCCCCCTGTCAAATTTTATTTGTATTTTTTTTCCTTATCAACCGTCTAGCACAGATAATATTTGTGGGTTTCTGAAGTTTAATTTTTTAATTATCATTTTAAAAATTGATTATTAAAAGCAACGCACTGTGTTCTTTGATTGATGTATTTCCTGAGGACTGGCATGGTATCTGGAGTTCTTTATGTCCCTAGGTTTATTTATCGATTTGGTTAGCTAAAAAGGTTCTAAATATTTTCTTTTAATGAAAATATAATATTATATATGTGTATATATATATATTTATATATATATTATCTATGGTTAATTTTCATACTTCTCTATATATTTATCCAAATATAAAATTTGGTAAAATACCTCTCTCTCTCTCTCTCTCTCTATTTTTTTTTTTTTAAAAAAACAAAAACACGTTGTACCCATGACTCTGTGGTTAAAAGCAACGCACTCTATTGACTGTGTTGAGATGATTCATATAATATATTTGTAATAAAACCTATTGAATTTTTATGAAGTTTAATTTCTTAATTATTACATTAAAACGCTTGATTCTTGTTCAGCAGCAAGAAGGCTATTTTTTTTCATGAAAAATATTTCAGTTTCGGTGCATTTTGATTTACATTGTATAAATTAATTTATTGCTCCAAAATTGAAAAGCGAAACCCTGGCATAGATATGGTGGACTGACCCCGACCATCAACTCAACCACTGTCACCTCTTCTAGTCCACATAAGTCATAACCCCCATTGAATTGCCAAATATACTTTGCAGTAGCATCTCCTAAATATTGTGTGTTAAAATCAGGTATTTTGTGTCAAATGTGCCTATCTCTCAAATAATAGTTACTTACTCAAAGTGGTATCCAAGAAGTTGATGTTGCTCTTAGAATTACAATTACTAAATTTATCTGAACTATAACTCAATTGATACCATTCTCTTTTACTTAAAATTTCAGTTAAAAAAGTAATAATAATAATAATAATAATAATAATAATAATAATAATAATAATAATTTGTGAGATTTTGTTGAGATTAGGACAGCAAAAATTGCTCCCCCTTTCACCCAAAAAAAAAATGCTCCCCCAACCCCCACACCAGGAAAAAAGGGAACAATAGCCTACAAATGTTTTTTCAATTTAATTAAAAAGTTAGGAATTTGATTATAAAAATTATGTGAATTCAAAATTTGTCTAATGCACTTATTAAAGATTAAAAAATTAAATATTAGATTGTTGGGAGGCTAAATATGAAATTTTGTGTTGTTATTATGTTGTAGGAACCCAAGTCTATTTAGAATGGCATGATCTCGACTGTAACATATGAAATCTCAAACCACACCTAAATGATTAATAGATATGAAATCTTCACCTCCAAGTTCCCCATTTTTGAAAATTTTGTTGCACTAATCTCAGGGACTTGAACTAAGATTTTGTAATAGTTCCAAAAAATAAATAAATAAAAAAGGAAAAAGGAAAATTTTGTTAAGAGAGTAGAAGGGTAACAGAGTAGCAGTGAAATTATGAAAATCCCAACCAAGCATTGGCATAATGAGTAGATTACAAGCATGATCAACATCCACCGAAATAAGAGCACACAAGTGTGCCTTTATTATATAAGCATCTCATAACCCTCCCCTAATACATACCCCTAACCATTTAGTACAGATGGTAGTCGGTGAGGCACATAAACATCTATCCCATTCTCTAGAAAATGGAAAAGGCCTCACGTGACTTTGGGCAATTCTTTCAAGGGCACTTGGGCTAGGCGCAACGGCACTTGGGCTTGCATTTGGAGTAGTAAGGACACTCGGGCTTGTTGCAATATGTCCCACAAGGCTGACAATTGTACTGTTCCCGGCATCCTCCACAAGTCCCTTCGGCGACATCCGAGCATCCTCCACAATACCTCCAGTATCCATCCTCCACTCCTGCATTTGCACAACACTTGTTACACTTGAACTCGCAAAATCCTTTACCCACAAAAAGATTCCATCATATTAGTCATAAAAACAACATTTTCCCCCAAAAAAAAAAAAAAGAAAAAAGAAAAAATCTGAGGTGGGTGTTTTGTCTTCCTATAAATTTAAGTTGATGAGCTATTCTAAGGAGCATGCGAAATTTAAATATAAAGAAATCAGAACTAAAATTGTCAGAATAAAGAGTATATTCATAATAAAAAGAAAAAGGAAAGGAACTTTTAAAACAAAATTAGACCAACATCGTACCACAATTGGCCATGGCAGGTTCAAGGAAGGTGGTGCTAAAAGGCAAAATTAGAAGCAAAGTTGCAAATAAGAGCTTCATCCTTTTTTTTTTCCTTGGAAGAGATAAACTAGAAAGAAACGAACCAGAGAAGTATATGGAAGTGAGTGAAGAGACAAGTGAGAGGTTTGGTGAGATTTTATAGCGAGTCATTAGATCATGGGATCAATTATAGTTGATTCAGTTAACAAGAAGTTGAGTTTTCTTAATTATGATCGTGAGTTCGATTTTTCATGGGTATAGAAAAAATCACGTTAGGAGAGTTCCCTCCGAATGAGGATCTAACCGCGGCTCGACCTAAATTAGTCAAAATGAAATTTCAGATACTAGACGGTGAATCAAATCCAAAATAATAAAAAAATAAAAAAAATAAAAAATAAATTAATGACCTGCGTAAAATAATTGTATGTAAAAATGTGCCACAGTCACCCCCCCGGCGGGGTTAAAAACAACAAGCTAGACTACAAATGTCAAGAAGTGGGTTTGAGTGTGTCCACACGGTTTTGTAACGGCTTGCTGAGACAAATTCAGCTATAACGGCTATGAGCCAACAAATCCAAAGAGTCTCAACTAATTTGTTATTTTTAATTGTAACAATTGATTAGTTGAAATAGTTAGGTTAGTTGTGTAGCAAATCAATGATTAGTTAAATCACTCTCTAACTTCTCTCTCTGTTTCTTTCTTTTTCTCTCTACAATTCTCCTCTAATTGTTTCTCTTCAGCCGATTAATACTCCTTCATTCATTACTCTTCAATTCCATCCCTAGTGATCTGAATAGCAACTGAGTGTTATAACTCTCTTTCCTGTTTCCATGCATTTTTCACCCTCTGTTTCTATTCAAATTCAATCTGTGACTTGTCTGGGCTTCAATTCTCAATTCTGAGAGTTGGGTCATGAAAGATTTGGTATCAGAATCCACGCTCTTTGGTGAATCTTGAAACAATAGCAAAAGGAGCCAAATTCAAAGCTATTAACGAATAGTTCAAGAAATAAGAAACAAAAATGCAACAAAACCAGTTGGAACCGAAAAGAAAGTTGGATGATCAATCCCAAAAATTTGAAGTAAAATAGGATGCTCACAGGGCCGATATAAGTAATAGATTCAACACAATTATGAGAATATTGGACAAAAACAAAACTTATGACAAAGAACCAAATAGACCTACTAAGTCTCCAAAGAAATCCTCGAAGATGGTTAAGAAAATGCAGCAAATTTTTATTTATGTATTAGATACACAATCACAACTGTGTAGACACTATAGAAATGTACCTAGATGGTAAGATGGAAATTTGATTTCAAGGGCTGAAATTAGTAAAGAAGGACATGGACTGGGAAGAGTTTTCTAGTCTTATGAGTTAACACTTTGAAATTAAAGAGGTTTAGGATGAGGTTGAAGAGTGCAATAAGATACACCAAAATGGATCAATGGCAAAATATGAAGAAAAGTTTGAGAAATTATCATACATCACGCTCCATAGAAATCCTACACTATCTAAAACCTATTTCATTTCTAGTTTTATCAAAAAAGTGAAGGAAAAAATCAAACCAATGCTAAGAATGCTCAAGCCCATAACCTTATTGCAAGCTTTTGAGATTGCAACCCTTTAAGGGAAATCTCTAGAATTGACTAAACAAAGAACTTGATTAAGCAATAGCCAGGAGTTCAGAGATGCACGAATTAGAGTAAAGAGCACATAAGGCAATACTGCTAATTTCAAAGGAAAAAACATCAAATAGAGTTGCAACTTAGGATAAAACTCCTAGAGTCTCAACCCTAGAAGATTCAATACATAAGCGTTAACAATCTCCGATTCAAGTGTGGAGAGAAGTATACACACGGACATCAATGCAGACTCAAGAACCTCAACTTAATCATAGTAGTAAAAGATGAAAAAGGACTAGTACTCGAAGAAGCAAAAGAAAATGAAGAAATATCTAGTAACTCTCTTGATGTATCCCTATATCCTCTTTCCATCTCATTAAATAAAAAAACTATAACACTTCAAGGCACATTGAGAGGACTCCTTATAACAGCAATGGATACTGGGAGCTCAAATAGCTTAATCAATCGAGTACTTGTGGAAGAGCTCAGAATGAAGTCGAAGAAGGATGAGCCCTTACATACTGTTCTTGCAGATGATAGCAAAATAAGTAGTTAAACCAAAGTTCAATGGGCAAAATGGAATATACAAGAATACCACTTCTCCTTTGATCTAAGGGTGATCACTCTTGGAGGTTAGAATATTATACTTGGGGTAAAGTGGATGTATAATAGCTCATCACATTTGATTTCAAGCTATTACAGGTCAAGCTTACGAGTGAAGAAGGAGAAGTAGTTTTGGTAAGCAAGGTAAAGAACTCCAAAATGAAATTGGTTTGAGGTAACCACAAAAAATTTCAAGAGATAACACTACAGAGCCATGCTAACCTCAATATGATTTTAGAATGCGATCATAACCAAATGCAGAAATCCATCTCTGTATTACTTTAATAGTTTGAAAATATATTCTCTCCACCAAATTTATTGCCACCTGAAGGATCTCATGATCACTTCATTTCTCTTAATCCAGATGCGTATTCTAGTCTTATAGATATCCACATTCTCAGAAAGCTGAAATTGAGAGACAGGTGCAAAAGATGCTAAGTAATGGGATAGTCAGACACTTCTATAGTCCATTTTCTTCTCCAATGCTATTGGTGAAGAAGAAAGACGCAAATGAATGATCTATGTGGACTACAAACAACTCAGCATTCTCTCCATTAAAGACAGCTATCTCATTCCTAACATTGATGAATTATTGGATGAATTTCATGGTTCAAAATTGATTTCTAAGATTGACCTTAGAGTAAGTTATCATCAAATGAAAGTCAAATCTAAGGATGTAGCTAAGATAGCCTTCCAGACTCATCATGGATATTTTGACTTTCTAGCAATGTCATATGTTCTGACCAATACTCCAGTTACATTTCAATCATTAATGAATCATATATTTTAACCCTATCTTAGAAAATTTGTATTAGTATTCCTTGATGACATCTTGATACAATCTTGACTTGTCCACCCACATTCAGAACCTCAAAGAAGTCCTTTTGATCTTAAGGCAACATTAGTTGTCTGCCAAACTTTTTAAGTATATCTTTGCACAATCTTAGGTGGGGCATTTAGGCTACATAGTTTCAGACTTGGGAGTTAAAATGGACCTTCAGAAAACTAGCTGCATTATGTCATAGATAGTTCCTGCATCTGTTAATGCACTGAAAAGCTTTTCGGGTTTTACCATATACTATAGAAGGTTTGTTAAAAATTATGGAATTATAACTAAACCACTCAATGATCTCTTAAAGAAGGATAATTTCCACCAAAGTGCAGAAGTTAATCAAGCCTTCTAGAAACTCAAAGTAGCCATGAGCACAATACTTGTCATGTGATTATCAAATTTTTTTAAACGCTTCATAGTAGAGACTGATGCATACTCAAAGGGTTGGGGAGCTATTCTAATGCAAGAAGCCCAGTTAATTGCTTATCTAAGCATGGCATTGCGACCTAGGTGGCAAGGATTATCCATTTATGAGAAGGTTCTAATGACAGTAGTAATGGTTGTCACCAAACAGAAGTATTATCTAATAGGCTATCACTTTATCATTAGAACTGAGCCTAAAGTATCTTTTGGAGTTGAAGCTAACTAACACATTGCAACACAAGTGACTTACCAAATTGTTGAGATTGGATTATGAGATACAATACAAAAGAGGTAAAAAATAGGGTAGCGAATGCTTTATTGAGGAAGGATTCTCCAACAATTAAGCAACAAGAAGGAATGTCGATGGCTACATCTGTAATCCTGCCACAATAGTTAAGAAACGTGATTCAAAGCTATGAAGGGGATGATGAATCTCAAAAATTGATAGCTCAGTTGACATTTGAACATGATTGAATGTCAAATTTCCAATTTCAGGATGGGATTCTCAAGTTTAAAAAAATACATATAGGCAAGGGTTCTCAATTAAAGATTAAAGTGATACAACAAATACATAGTTTAGCTATAGTAGTATTCATGGCAGAATGATACTTTATAGAGAGTCAAGGCCGCATTCTACTGGCCCTCAATAAGAGCAGCCATGATCAAGTTTGCACAAGTGTGTGAAGTGTGTGAGATAAACAAACATGAGAATGTGCCTTATTCTGGACCGCTTCAACCATTACCCATTCCTTCACGAGAATCGTCTCAGGTCAATATGGATTTTGTTGAAGGACTATCAGAATCCAAAGACATTACACTATCTTGGTAGTTATTGATAGATTTACCAAATTCATTCATAGTTTTACAACATCTCTATACTACAATGAAGGTGGATCAGTTGTTTGTGGACTATGTGTTCAAACTACCTGGGCTTCTAGAATCAATTGTAACTGTTTGGTAGGAGTTGCTCAAATTGGTGGATAACCAGTTAAAGTTAAATAGTCCTTACCATTCTCAGACATATGGTCAAAGTTAAAAACTCAACCAATGTTTAGAATGTTGCTTGAAGTGCATGATTTTTGATACACCTGAACTTTGGTATCAATGGTTTAGTTTGGTAGAATTGTGGTATAACACTAGTTTTCACTCAAGCATACAAATGACTTCTTTTGAAGCTCTATATGGATACAAGCCAAAATCTATTCCTATGGGTCCCTATTTAGATTTTATTACACCAATTGCAGTAAATTTTGTCTAAAATAGGCAAGCAATGTTACAGATTTTGCGTGATCATTTGGTTAAGACTCATAATAGAATGAAGATTAAAACCGATCAGAATCTATCTGAGAGAAAGTTTGAGATAGGTGATTTGGTTTATCTTAAATTGCAACTCTATAGGCAGCAAACTGTGGAATTTAGAAGACAATTTAAACTATCTTCAAAGTTTCATGGCCCAATTCCAATAATAGCTAGAGTAGGCAAAGTAGCTTACATGTTGCAATTGCCACAAGAGTGAAAAAGATTGGTCCTTTTCATGAAACTATGCCTACTTTACCTATGGTAGGGGCTGGCAAACAAGCCCTGGTTGAACCAGAAATAGTTCTGAAAAGAATGATCATGAGAAACAATAAACCAATTACTCAATGGTTAATCAGGTGGATAAATATCAATCCAAAGGAATTATCATGAAAGGATTTTCAAAGCAATCTTTTGGTCTTGGTGGGTGGTGGACAACCATGTGGTTGGATATTGAAGTATAAAGTTAGTTAATAGGGTAATTAAATATATCAAAGTCCCACATATTGAGACCATTAGAGGGTCAAATCCTTATGCTAAGCAATTGCATCAAGTTCTCTAACCGTGTGTTTTTTTTTTTTTTTTTTGCTTGACTTATCAGTATCCAGTAATCAATTGATTGGTTCTGACTAATCCGAATCGAGTTAACCTTAGATCTATTAAGAGGCAAGATCTCCTGACGTCTGTTTTTTTTTATCCCAAGACTCGAACTCAATAATTTAATTAAGAGAATTTAGTGTTCGTTAGTTAACCATAAGTTAATTGAATTCACTCTCCAAAGATTTGCTTCGTTGCCACAAGACTTTCACTACAAAAAAATACCGAATTAACGACGGATTTAGCCACAAAAATATCAGAAAAATTTGTCACTAAATTGTTTAGCAACGGATTTAATCACGAACTCATATCTGTGGCTAATAGCACGTCGCAAAAATTTAGCCACGGATTTTTGAATTCGTGGCTAAATTTAGCCACGAATTTGAATCCGTGGCTAAATTCGTGACTAAATTTAGCCACGAATTCAAAAATTCGTGACCAAATTTAGTCATGAATCCGTGGCTAAATTTGTGACTAAATTTTTCATTTTATATTTTTAATTTTAAAACTCGCCGGCCCCCGGTCGTGTATAAACCAACTTCCTGATGCTTTATATTTTTGTAGAAAATGTACATTTATCCATATTCAAATCTGGGACTAAGAGGACATCTGGAGCATTTTCAACCACTATGTCATATTAACTTATCTGATATTCTTTTTTATTTAATTTTATTACTTTCTTTCTAACTTTTACCATTAAAAATACAATTTACTAATTTAATAAAAATATAAAATATAAAATTATATTTAATAAAAATATAAAATTATATTTAATAAAATTAAAAAATTATCTTTAACAAAAATACAAAATTATATTTTAAAAAATACAAAAATATATTTAATAAAAATCAATACCCTAATTTAATAAACATATAAAATATAAATTTATATTTAATAAAAATATAAAATTATATTTAATAGAATTTCAAATTAGCGACGAATTTAGTCATGAACAGATTCGTGGCTAATTAGCCACGAATTTAGTCACGGACTAAAAATTCGTGGCTAAATTTAGTCACGAATGGGAAATTCGTGGCTAAATTTAGTCACGAATTTATATTCATGGCTATTTAGTGACGGATTATGAATTTCATCGCTAAATTAGCGACGTATAATTATTTTTATCGCTAAAATAGTAACGAAAATGGATTTGTGGCTAATTTGTAACAAATTTTATTTTTGTCGTTAAATTCGTGGGTAAATAACAATAAATTTTTTTTGTGATTAAAGTTCGTGACTAAAATCATGTTTTTTTTGTAGTGTTTTAGCATTGCACCTTTGTCGAGTTTAAGCCATGCCAAGTTATCTTAAAGAAAGGCTCTCGGCTCCAGCATATGAGTCAACTTTATATATTTTACTTGAATCTACTCAATTAACAGTACAGAATTTTATATAAATATGGGAAGAAAATTTATTGAATTTACTTAAATAATATTATGTGTAATTAGGTTAGACTTGATTTTATTAAAGTGATAATGGTATTTGCTCAAAAAGTGGTCAAACCAAGGCTCAAATCTAATTGTAATACTCTTCTATTCTTTTGAAAAGCAATATGGCATGTCCCAAATTGGATTCCAGTACCCCACCCCACATGCATCTGCTTTGCATGTGCATTTTGTAAAGCGAAAAATGGGGAGAACTGCTGGTAATTTCACCAACTATTTTAAAATCTGATTTAGCAACTTGAAAATTATAACCCTTTGAATTGTATTTTGACCCGGTATAGGTTTGGTAAATGAGAGCTACCTTCTCTCTCACGCAGTGAGGGTAGTTATCTATCATGATTCATCATAAATTATTAAATGCATAACATATTTGTGGAAAAGCAAGTGCGATATACATTTATGGGACAAAGACCCTTTTCAACATGTCCTAAGACAAACACGTGGCAACAAAATCACTATCATAGGTTTTAATTTAGTCCCCCCTTTACTTGTCTCATTGTTTTTTGCTATCGTTTGTCGCTGTCTGCTGTACGAGTAAACACCACTTCTGTCTTCTTGGCTAAGTCAATGAAGCGTGATCGACATTAATGGGACAAAGACCCTTTCCAACGCGACACGTGGCAATGGAATCCCTATCAGAGGTTTTAATTTAGTTTCCACCCTATCTGTCTCATTGTTTTTAGCTCCCTGTCTGCCGTACGAGAAAACACTATTTCTGTCTTCTTAGCTAAGTCATAAAATTTCAATCCCTTCAAGATCTTTTGCCATCTGAAGTGATATCTTCGAGATCTTTTCCAATGGATCCCCGCCTTTTCTGTTTGTTCCAATAATTATTATCTTTTTGATGAGATTTCTGAAGTAATATCATCTCATGCATGTATTTCGAGAAGCTTTTACCATCAAGCCTTGATAGAATATGTATTTTGGGGTCCTCTTTGGAGCCTAATAATTTCTTCGATTCTGAAATTCTCCCTTCATTACGAGAGAGAGAGAGAGAGAGAGAGAGAGAGAGAGAGAGAGAGGGGGGAGTTAAATCTCTATGGGTATTTTTAAATAAATAAATAAATAAATGGGCCTTACGAATTGCACAAACCTGTTATGATTCAAGAACCTGATGGGCGTTTACAAGGAAGCTGCATTTCCGCCGACAATGAGCTTGAGATCATTTTCTTTTTCTTATTTAGGAACTTCACATACAATATAATCTTAAGCATAATAATAGTACAGTTTAAACTCGAAGCGAAAATTCTAAAAGTTATTTTATTTCTCCAAAAATAAAAAAGCCAAACCCTGGCATAGATACGGTGGACTGACGCCGACCATCAACTCAACCGCCGTCACCTCTTCTAGTTCACATAAGTCATAAACCCCATTGAATTGCCAAATACACTTTGTATTAGTATCTCCTAAATATTATTTGTGTTAAAATCAGGTATTTTGTGTCAAATAGGTATCCAAGAAGTTTATGTTGCTCTTAGTATTACAATTACTAAATTTATTTGAACTATAGTTTAACGGATATCATTCTCTTTTATTTAAAAATCTTGAATTCGAGTCTTTCTTATATTAAAAAAGTAATAGTAATTTGTGAGGATCTCCTTGAAATTGGGACAGCAAACACTGCTCCCTCCTCTCACCCAAAAAAAAAAAAAAAAAAAAAGAAAAAGGAGGAGGAACTATAGTCTACAAATTTTTTCAATTCAATTAACAAAAAGTTAGGAATTCTATTATAAAAAACTATGTGAATTCAAAATTTGTCTAATACACTTATTACAGATTAAACAATTAAATATTAGATTGTAGGGGGGCTAAATCAGAAATTTTGTGTGGTTGTTATGTTGTAGGAACATCTTGTCATTGATCTCAACATTTGAAAATTTTGTAACATATGAAATCTCAAACCCTACCTAAATGATTAATACATATGAAATCTTGACCTCAAAGTTCTCAACTTTTGAAAATTTTGTAACCCTAATCTCAGGGACTTGAACTAAGATTTGGAAATAGTTCCCAAAAAAAAAAAACATGAATAAATAAGGAAAAAGGAAAATTTCGTTACAATGTAGCAGCAAAATTATGAAAATCCCAACCAACCATGGGCATAATATGAGTGGATAACAAGCATGATCAACATCCACTGAAATAAGGGCCTGCAAGTGTGCCTTTATTATATAAGCATATCTAATAACCCTCCCCTAATACATATCAAGAATAATATTTTCCTAACCATTTAGTACAGATGATAGCTGATAAGGTACATAAACATCTATCTCATTCTCTAGAAAATAGAAAAGGCCTCGCGTGACTTTGGGCAGTTCTTTCAAGGGCAGTTGGGCTTGCGTCTGGAGTAGCAAGGGCACCCGTGCTTGTTGCAATACGTCCCAGAAGGAAGGGTTGTGTTACTACCCGAGGCTAAACACGTCATTTTAATCTGAACTCGAGGTATCCGTGCTATATTTTTTTTGCCTGAACTTAAATCAAACAAATTACTTAAATTTGGACTGATATACGAATCCAAAAATTCTTTTTTTAAAATAAAAATTCTCTATTTTATTAAATACAAATTATAAACACATTACATAACAATTATAATATTAATTAAATTCACGTTATCTAATTTTACAATACAAATTTAAAATAAATAACAAAATTCATTTAAAACTACACCAAACTAAAAAAACAAACCAAATATATATTTATATATATAACAACTTCATCATTTTTTTTTATTTGATTCATCTGAACATAATAACAAGAACTCTATAGTCAACTTGAATATGACATAATAAACCCCTAGGTATTGAATATTTGACATTAAACTTGAAAATTTTGGGTTAATTTGGATTTTTTAACTACTAACCTGGGTTGCAGCCGCACTAGAATGCTGATGAATGCACAGTTCGTAGCACGCTGTCACGTTGAGGAGGTTCGAGAATATTCCACAATAATTGAAGCACCTATCCACTCCTGCTTTTGCACAACCCTTGTTACCGAACTCGCAAAATCCTTAGATTCCATCATATTACTCATAAAAACAACATATTCCCCCTCACCCAAAAAAAAAAAAAAAAAAAAAAAAAAAAAAAAAAAAAAATCTGTGGTGGGTATTTTGTTTTCCTATAAATTTAAGTTGATGAGCTGTTCTAAGGAACATAAGAAATTTAAACATAGAGAAATCAGAACTAAAATAGTCAGATTTAAGAGTATATTCATAATAAAAAAGAAAAAGTAAAGGAACTTTTAAAACAAAATTAGAACAACATCGTACCAGATTTGGCCATGGCAGTTCTAGAAATGTGGTGCTAAAAAGCAAATTAGAGGCAAAGTTGCAAATAAGAGCTTCATCTTTTTTCTAGAAGAGATTGGAAACTAGAGAGAAACGAACTTGGGCTTGCCTGTGGAGTAGCAAGGGCACCCTTCCTTGTTGCAACATGTCCCAGAAGGCAGACAATTGCATTGTTCACAGCATGTTGCACAAGTCCCACCAGCGACATCCGAGCATATTCCAAAATACTTAAAGCATCCCACTCCTGCTTTTGCACAGCAAAATCCTTTACCCACAAAGTCAAAGGGAAAAAAAAAAAAACCCTGATGTGGGTATTTTGTTTCCCTAAAAATTTAAGTTGATGAGCCATTCTAAGGAACATGCGAAATTTAAATATAAAGAAATCGGAACTAAAATAGTCAGAGTAAAGAGTATATTCATAATAAAAAGAAGAAGAAAAGGAACTTTTGAAACAAAAACAGAACAACATCGTACCACAATTGGCCATGGCGGGTTCATGAAATGTGGTGTTAAAAAGCAAAATTAGAAGCAAATCAGTTACAAATAAGAGCTTCATCGTTTTTTTCTGGAAGAGATAGGAAACTAGAAAGAAACGAACTAGAGAAGTATATGGAAGCGAGTGAAGAGGCAAGTGAGCGGTTTAGTGAGATTTTATATCGAGTCACTAGAGTACAAATAAATTACTGACCTACGTGAATTAAATGTATGCGGCGTGTAATCAATCTATTAAAAATAAATTAACCTACTTTATCAAATATTAGTATAGACCATTTGCAAGGCCATGAAATTATGTAATGCACCACTATATTAAAATAAACAAATACTTATAAATTTATCGTTTTAATCAGTTACAGATTATTTTAAAGTTAATAAATATCGGTAACTTTTCAATAAATTCTAAAAAATCATAAATACTAGAGTACAAGAATTAAATAACTATCTATAAAGTATTGATCCAATATACTTAATTAGATTTCACAATCATTAAGAATCAAAATTTCAATAATTCTTTGATTAGAAAAGAAAATTAAAAAGAAAATATGGAAGAAAAAGAAAAACAAGAATGTATAAAACAAGAAAGAGCAAAAAATGGGGAGAAATGATGGTAATATCACCAACTATTTAAAATTTGATTTAGCAACTTGAAAATTATATTCCATCGAATTGTATTTTGACATGGTATGGGCTTGGTAAATGAGAGCTACTTTGTCACATGTGGTGAGGATAGTTATGTAATACCGGCAAAACCAATGTATGATATTTTGTAAACATCCTTATAATAAAATATAATTTTATTATTTTATTTATATTGATTTTCGATTTTGAGGTATTGAATTGAAATTATTGGGCATATATATATATTGTCGTGTACACAATTCGTAGTGGATCTCATTTCTATGAAATTTAAATTTAATGGAAAGTGAGTAAAAATATATATATTAATGTTTATTTAATATTTATTAATATATATTAAAAAAAAAGAGAGAAGGGAAGGCACTGCGTTTTGGCCCAAAACGCAACACCTTCCCCCCATTTCAATTAGGGTTAGAAACCCTAATTATCCTCTCTCTCTCTTCCTCTCCTTCGACCGAACCCTCCCGTCTCTCTCTCTCGATTTCTCTTCGAGTCTCCGTTGCTCTCCATCTCTCTCAATCGATTAGCTCCTCCGCCGTGCATAGCTGCGTCCGACCACCGCAAGCCACAATCGGTCTCTCTGTTTCACTTTCTCTCTCTTTATTCTCTCTCTTTCTCTTTCGGTCGAACGTCTCTCTCTCCCTACCTCACTTTGTTTCTCTCTTTCTCTCGTTCGATCGCGCTCTCTCCCTCTGCTACCCACTCAGTTTCTCTCTGCTCTCTCTCTTTCCTGCGCGAACAGAGAGCTTCGCTCTCTTCTTCTCTCCTTTTGCACGCGACTGTAGCTTTCTCCTCCCTCTCTCCCTTGCTTGCTCGCTCGCGTTACTCTCACTCTACTGAGAGCCCTTCTATAACCTTAACAGAGCCCAATCTGGCAGTTAGCAGTTGGTCCTCAAAAACCCTAGATTGCAATCCCTTTTCTGCGTAGGTAAGGATGAAGTTAGCTTTAGGGTTTCGATATTATTTTAGTGATTTAGCTAAATTACTGATTGTACTTTGAATTGGAAATAATGCAGGTCCCGAAATGAATCGAATGGCGAATGGAAGTTAGGTTTGCGTCCGTGAAAACCCTAGGTGAGGGATTTTTGGTCCATTCGATTAATTGATTGAATTTATAGTAAATTTAGGGTAAGAAATATCGTATATGTTAGGATGTATATTAAATTCATTTAGGATGCATCTTCTAATATTTCATATGTAATTAGTAAAGTTTAGTGTTGGATAATATATAAATTAGGCTGTTTGATACAGAAGAAGTATGCTAAGGAATGGTAAAATCGAATTGAGTTGATTTAAATGGTTTCTTTAGAATTTCAATTGAAATATGCATGAAAAGTGTTATATTTATGTGAAACTGAAAGAAAATTTGAAAAATTAGGAAATATTGGTATTTAAAGTCCATTAGAGATATAAATAAATTTCGGGTGATGAAATCAACATTTAGAAATCGTAGATATGAAATTAAGGATAAATTAAGTTAGAAAAATGTGAAAACCCTTGTTATAGAGATTTTAGTTGACGATAATTGCAGTGTTTGATTAGGTTAATCGATTGGGGATTAAGAAATGGGTCTATTCGGATTTGATTGAGAATTTGAGAGTGAATACCCTCTCTAGAGGTGAGTGGATGATTCATTGTGTTCATAAATGAGTAACATATTTTAAAATTGCTTTATAAATAATTTTTGAAAGATTTTACATGATTTATGTAAATTGTTTTATAATTGTGGGCTGTCTGAACTGTATTGTGAAATACGAATGCATCCATATTGTTTACGAATGGTTTTGTGCCATATGTTATTGGTATTGTACTAGGAATTGATTTGGCATAACAATGTTGATGATTTGATGAAAAACTATAGCACATTGTTTGTGAGATGGATTGATTTAGAAATGAAGGGTGCTGCAGATGACTATAGTCATATTACCACCACGGAACAACCCGATGGGGTGGCGTGGTTTGGGGTTTGGATGTACGAGGAAGTTAGGCGTCCCTCCCTCTGCCGAAGTCGTGCTATATCTGATGCACCCCGGTGAGATATGAGCCAACGCTAAGGAAGGGGGTTTGTTTTGAGACATTGGATAGAAAAACCCTTGGCGGGCTTTCTTCTGGGTTTGGCAACCCTAAAACGGAAGTGTTTTTCGATGGGACCTCAGGATTTTCTGAAAAGATGATTGATATGGATGCATATTTGGTAAATTGTGATTTATTGAAATGTTTTATGCATATGAACTGTTATTTATGAGATATACTTTAACTGCCCCACATTTATCCCTTACTTATGAACACAATCACACCATTGCACTCCACTCACTGAGTATACCCCTATACTCACCCCCTCTCTACCTTTTTCAGAGGAGACTTAGTTGGGAGACTACTCGACGGAGTTTGTGCAGTATTTTTGTGAATTGTATTGGTATTTGGCATATGCAGGATTTTTAGAGATTTATAGCTCTCAAACCATAGAAAATGAAGTCTTTATATCCCACGCCGTGCGGATTTTATTGATATTAACGAGTTTTTTAGCAAGTATTGATAAAATCCGACGATTTTTGATATGTACTTATTTATTTTGATTGCTCTATTTTTGAAAATTTGTTTTATTCTGTACTGGGACATTTGGATTATAATTGTTGATTTTTTGCTATTTTCTTTTGATTTTGTGAAGTTCTGTACATCTCATACCGTTAGGATTTTACCGACACTGGCTTGTTTTCTTCGAGTAAGTGTTGGTAAAATCCGACGATTTTGTTTTGGGACTTCTTGTTTTATTAAATGCTTTCTTGTGTTGAGAATTCTGAGTGGTTAGGATGACCACATCGCATGCGTGCATGTACAGGTTTCCACTCCCCATTGTGTGCTGCTATGTACTCGTGCATGTACAGGTTCCCACTCCCCGATATGTGCTGATATTTGATTGCATGTATAGGTTCTCACTCCCTGATGTGTGCCAATATGTGTGTTTGTACGTTTAGGGATGAGCCGGATGGACTCCTTGCATGTGTATTGTTTATATGATTTCATGTTTTGAAGAGTCTTATACTTTTGATGATTTATTGTAAATTTGATAGCTTTACGAAATCCCGGTATATGGGGAGGTTCTGACCGTGTACCGAAACGACGCGGCGGTTGTCGCTTGGTCGATCCAAAGATCGAGGCATGACAGCTTTATTGGTATCAGAGCCCAGATTTACGATTTTAAAAGTTTAATGATTTTGAGATGTTTTCAAATGTTTTCCAAATGTCCCAAAACTTTTCAAACGATTTTAAAATGTTGTGCTTCTTTTGAAAAATGTAAGATCTTTTAAAAGATCTTTGGATAATATACAGAACTTTCCATGGTTTTCCTAAAAAATTAGAAATATTCTTTTTAGGAGGTTAAACACTTGGGTTAGTATTTATTTTAAATTGTTAAACTTAGACCCTCCCCGTAGAGTTTTGCTCTCCATATGAAGTGTAAGGAATCCAAATAGGATATTTTCTAATCCACCTTCATAACCCGAGTGATGCATCATTCTAAGAATATTTGTTGGAGTTTGATAAATATTTTCCTAGTTTATTTTACTTGATATAATAAATTACTTTGAGTGGATGAACTATTGAGAATCATTAGTCTGGAGTAGGAGTTTTATGGTAATTTATTTAAGACGTAATTAACATTTAGATTTCTTAAAATGGGCATATAAGAATGTAGCTCATGATGAACATGCCTTAAGTCATAATACAGGTTTTAGGTGGATTTTAACTGCTATGGTTATCTCTTTTGTTATAAATGGTTGACTCATTTTAGATGGATTTGAGTTGTTTGTTGGTTATGATGATGGACATGATGTGGACGAAATGTTTGTTTATGATTTTGATAGAAGGAGAATTGTTAGTAAAGGATTCGTGTGCTCAATTTTCCGGTTAAACAATGAGCAATGTGATAATAGCAATGTGACTTCAAGTATATAACAATGATTAATGGAATCTTACAAATATGTTTAGTGGTATTAATATCTTGGTGATGTTAAAGTTCAACTATTATTGAACAAATTCGATTTGCAATTTGAAGAAGGCTGATAGTTGTCTTTAGTATTTGGAATTCTATCATTATTGAAATTCCTATTAATTTTGTTAATGGTTAAGATTTGGACCGGACAATCTATAAGTAGAATTTTGTAGAGGGCTAGTCTAAAGAGAGAAGAAATAAAGAAGAAAATGCTTAAAAGATAAGTTACAGAATGTAAGTTGTTTCATGTTGAGATTGTGGCATACTTTATCCATATTTAGTATTTTTAAAGAAATCAGTCTTATCGCTGATATGATTATAAATTGTATTCACCATCCAAAGTATGTCCCTTATACTATTGAGCTATTGTTGCTACATGTAAAGGCTAGTGCAGCAAGCAATTCGCTACCAAAGACTATGTAAGCATAAGCATTCAGTTCTTACTATAGTGTGAATGTTCAAAGTCAAATTAATGCCCTTAAGTCCAGAGGCACTAAAATTTTAGGAAAATAGTTACAGCTTTAATAAGACAATTAGTGCTGATAGGTCTGAGAACTTCCAACTGACATCATTCCGTTTCAACAATTCCCAAAGATGGTAACCATAGCTTCAATAAGACAATTTTGATCATTTCTTGAGCGAATGTAATAGAATTAATGCCTGTAAGTCTAGAGCCATTAAAAGTCAATATATGCACCATATTGTGACTGGTGTTAAATTTATCAAAGGTTGTCTTTTCTTATGGTTATATTACTTATCTTTCTATTGCTTTCTATAGATTCCAAACTAAGATGACACATTTGATTATAATTCTTAATATACTTACTACAAGCAGTTTTTGGCTATACGCAATTGTTTCGTCCAATCTATAATGAATCCATTAAAACTTAGATGAGTAGGACAAGTACTTGAAACGAGTTGCCATAAGTACTGGGTGACATCAAAATCTTTAACCATACGATGAATGGTCTTAGTAAGCATTAAATGTTTCTTTCAAGTAACTGTCATCTATTCGTATTTTGGATTCTTTATCGGGCTTGGTTCAGGTTTTATTGAGCATATAAGCTTTCCTTTCAAGGAATATCTTTGGTTGGCTGTGTTTCAGTAGGCTTGTCAATCTAATTCCAAGTATTTCGCACTTGTTTTTGAGTTTCTTGCACCTTGAGAAGATTGACTTGTGCAGACTTGGGAAGTTCTTTGTTAGTAAAGCGATTTGAATTTTTAAAGTTTTTGAGGAAATTGAAAATTTTAAAAATGGCTCTCAAAGTTTGGAATAAGAATCTTTTTAGAGATACTGGAGGGAAGGAAAGTGCTACTCTTTGAGATATTTATGAGATTGATCTCCTTGAGGTTGATAAAAGGTTTGTCAAAGGATTTTTTCGCTTGGTAGGATCTTGAGAATTATCTTGAAGAGCTTCCTTTGAAGGAGGAAATAAGTTGACGGAAGAAGTGGATTGGAAATGAGGGTTTTGTATACTGCAATTAATATAAACATTTTTCGATGTTTTGAATTGACAAATAATTAGAGAGTGAATGTTGAGAGAAGTGGAAGTAAGATACGAAAAGATATATTTAACCTATGGAAATATGTATTGAATGGTTACGACCTAGTATTAGAGGTATATTATCCAGGTTCTTTAGTAAACCAATGATTAGGGGAGCACTCAGTCTCATTTTGTTGTGGCTAAGTTGGCATCTTGTAGAATCTAATGAGTTGTAGGTATATTTATAATAATTTTTTGAGGTTGGTATTCTCGTTATTCATTTGTATTCATTATTTTTGTAGATCATTGAATAAAATAATATAGCAAAAGTTTAAGTCTGTCTTTTTTGCCCTAGAGTTGGAAATGATGTCCTTCGTGACAATAGAATTAGGAATAATGAAGTATGTATTTCTTATCTCTAAACTTGGATAATTTGGGGGTAATAATGCAAACACTGTGTGATATGTGGTTATATGTGCTTGATTTGATTTGATTAGAATATTAGTGATATTGCATGATACTAAAGTTGATTGAGAATGATCATGATAGAAGTATCTTGATTGAAAGTTATCTAACTAAGGATTTGAGATTTAAAACTTGGAAGCGTTCAGATATTGTCAGTGGATTAAGTTTCCTTGTCTAGTCTAGGTCATATTGAGGTTGATCTACATTTCATCATACATAAGTTTGGTGTTTTATGTTATTGTTTCCTGCCAAATTGCTGATCACTTAGTTATTAAGTTGCTATCTATATTTAAGAGTCCTTGTGGAGTTCCTGTGTAAATTAAAGGTCAAGGTAGGATAAGACATCTTCCATTATGGCTGAGCAGCCCAAACATGACTCACATGAAATGACTTGAAATCAAGAAAATAATTGGTATGGAAATATCTTGTGAAACACTATGGAGTATTACCCAAAACTTATTGGTATTAGAGCCACCACTTATATTTCTGGTATATTTTTACTCATAGTTTGAGATCTAGTTATATTGTTATTTTTATTGATGACCATCCAAGAAAGACAAGTTTTATCTGACGAAAGAATATTTTAAATTGTTTACTAGTTTGCAAACTTGGTGACGAAATTGAAACTCAATTATTCGACTTGGGATTTGTCCATAGCGTAAGAAGATGGAGAGGATATCCTCAACGTGCTAAATATACTTGAGAGTTATAAGGAATTTTGACCATGGTAGATAAGATCAGTAGTAGATTAGAATGTAAAGCAGATTCTTATGATGTATCCTATGAGGTTTCATACTTGTTTGTCCATTCTAGTGATACTTAATGTTATGTTGAAGCCTAAGAGATACAAGCAAGCTTTCCAATTTTGCTCTTGAAACAATTACAATAAACATAATCGTAAATTGTAAGATGACCCATGGAAGCCATTGGTTCTAATAGAAATTTTCGAGTTATTATAGAATGAATGGAAACTAGAATTATAGAATTGATGTGGGAGACTTGGTATTTTTGAAAATATTTCTTTGGAAGGAAGTAAATTGGTCTCAAAAGTAGGGAAACTTGTATACTTGCTAAGCCAATCAATTCGGGGTTTTTAAGAGAATAGGATTAGTGGCCTATCATTTGGAGTCATTCATAATATAGAGAAATAGGTAGATTCCTATGATCAAAGTGTCGTGGATAAATAATTAAGTGAAAGAACAAACTTGGGAGACTGAAGAACTAATGCGGAAGCAACACCCGCAACTCTTTGATGTATGAGTTATATTTTGAAATTTCGAGGACGAAATTTGTTTTAGGTGATTAAGAATTGTAATACCGGCAAAACCAATGTAGGATATTTTGTAAACATCCTTATAATAAAATAGAATTTTATTATTTTATTTATATTGATTTTCGATTTTGGAATATTGAATTGAAATTATTGGGCACATATATATATATTGCTGTGTACACAATTCGTAGTGGACCCCATTTTTACGAAATTTAAATTTAACGAAAAGTGAGTAAAAAATATATATATTAATGTTTATTTAATTATTTATTAATATATGTTAAAAAAAACAGAGAGAGAGTAGGGAAGGCACTACGTTTTGACCCAAAACGCAGCACCTTCCCCCCATTTCAATTAGGGTTAGAAACCCTAATTATCCTCTCTCTCTCTTCCTCTCCTTCGACCGAACCCTCCCGTCTCTCTCTCTCGATTTCTCTTCGAGTCTCCGTTGCTCTCCGTCTCTCTCGATCGATTAGCTCCTCCGCCGTGCACAGCTGCGTCCAACTACCGCAAGCCACAATTGCTCTCTCTGTTTCACTTTCTCTCTCTCTATTCTCTCTCTTTCCCTTTCGGTCGAGCGTCTCTCTCTCCCTACCTCACTTTGTTTCTCTCTTTCTCTTGTTCGATCGTGCTCTCTCCCTTTGCTACCCACTCAGTTTCTCTCTGCTCTCTCTCTTTCCTGCGCCAACAGAGAGCTTCGCTCTCTTCTTCTCTCCTTTCGCGCGCGACTATAGCTTTCTCCTCCCTCTCTCCCTTACTTGCTCGCTCGCGTTGCTCTCACTCTACTGAAAGCCCTTCTACAACCTTCACAGAGCCCAATCTGGCAGTTAGCAGTTGGTCCTCGAAAACCATAGATTGCAATCCCTTTTCTGCGTAGGTAAGGATGAAGTTAGCTTTAGGGTTTCGATATTGTTTTAGTGATTTAGTTAAATTACTGATTGTACTTTGAATTGGAAATAATGCAGTTCCCGAAATGAATCGAATGGCGAATGGAAGTTAGGTTTGCATCCGTGAGAACCCTAGGTGAGGGATTTCTGGTCCATTCGATTAATTAATTGAATTTAGGATAAATTTAGGGTAAGAAGTATCGTATATGTTTGGATGTATATTAAATTCGTTTAGGATGCATCTTCTAATATTTTATATGTAATTAGTAAAGTTTAGTGTTGGATAATATATAAATTAGGCTGTTTGATACAGAAGAAGCATGTTAAGGAATGATAAAATCGAATTGAGTTGATTTGAATGGTTTCTTTAAAGTTTCAATTGAAATATGCATGAAAAGTGTTATATTTATGTGAAACTGAAAGAAAATTTGAAAAATTAGGAAATATTGGTATTTAAAGTCCATTAGAGATATAAATGAATTTCGAGTGATGAAATCAGCATTTAGAAATCGTGGATGTGAAATTAAGGGTGAATTAAGTTAGGAAAATATGAAAACCCTTGTTATAGAGATTTTAGTTGACGATAATTGCAATGTTTGATTAGGTTGATCGATTGGGGACTAAGAAAGGGGCCTATTCGGATTTGATTGAGAATTTGAGAGTGAATACCCTCTCTAGAAGTGAGTGGATGGTTCATTGTGTTCAAAAATGAGTAACATGTTTTAAAATTGCTTTATAAATGATTTTTGAAAGATTTTACATGATTTATGTAAATTGTTTTGTGACTGTGGGCTGTTTGAACTGTATTATGAAATACGAATGCATCAATGTTGTTTACGAATGATTCTGTGCCATATGCTATTGGTATTGTGCTATGAATTGATTTGGCATGACAATGTTGATGATTTGATGAAAAACTATGGCACATTGTTTGTGAGATGGATTGATTTAGAAATAAAGGGGGCTGCAGATGACTATAGTCATATTCTCACCACGGAGCGACTCGACGGGATGGCATGGTTTGGGGTTTGGATGTGCGGAGGAGTTAGACGTCCCTCCCTCTGCAGAAGTCGTGCTATATCTGGTGCACCCCGGTGAGGTACGAGCCAACGCCAAGGAATGGGGTTTGTTTTGAGACATTGGATAGAAAAACTCTTGGCGGGCTTTCGTCTAGATTTGGCCGCTCTAAGACGGAAGTGTTTTTCGATGGGAGTCTAGGATTTTCTGAAAAGATGATTGATATGGATACATATTTTGTAAATTGTGATTTATTGAAATGTTTTATGCATATGAACTGCTATTTATGAGATATGCTTTGACTGCCCTACATTCACCCCTTATTTATGAATATAATCACACCATTGCAATCTACTCACTGAGTATACCCCTATACTCACCCCCCCTCTCCACCTTTTTCAGAGGAGACTTAGTTGGGAGACTACTCGACGGAGCTTGTGGAGTATTTTTGCGGATTGTATTGGTATTTGGCACATACAGGATTTTTGGAGATTTATAGGTCTCAAACCATGGAAATGGAAGTCTTTACATCCCACGCCGTGCGGATTTTATTGATATTGGCCGAGTTTTTAATAAATATTGATAAAATCCGACGATTCTTGATTTGTACTTATTTATTTTGATTGCTCTATTTTTGAAAATTTGTTTTATTCTGTGCTGGGACATTTAGATTATAATTGTTGGTTTTTTGCTATTTTCTTTTAATTTTGTGAAATTTTGTACATCTCATACCGTTATAATTTTACCGACACTAGTTTGTTTTCTTCGGATAAGTGTTGGTAAAATCCGACGGCTATGTTTTGGGATTTTTTGTTTTGTTAAATGCTTTTTTGTGTTGAGAATTCTGAGTAATTAGGATGGCCACATCGCATGCGTACATGTCCAGATTCCCACTCCCCGTTGTGTGCTGCTGTGTACTCGTGCATGTACAGGTTTCCACTCCCCGATGTGTGCTGATGTATGATTATATGTACAGGATCTCACTCCCCGATGTGTGCCAATGTGTGTGTTTGTACATTCAGGGATGAGTCAGATCGGCTCCTTGCATGTGTATTGTTTATATGATTTCATGTTTTGAAGAATCTTATGCTTTTGATGATTTATTGTAAATTTGATAGTCTTGCGGAGTCTCTGTATATGAAAAGATTCTGTCCGTGTATCGAGATGAGACGATTGTCATATGATCGATTCGAGAATCGGAATGACAAGTTATCTATCATGATTCATCATGAATAATTTAAATTTATAACATATTTGTAGAAAAGCAAGTGTGATATGTATTTATGGGACAAAGACCCTTTTCAACATGCAAGACAAACACGTGGCAATGAAATCACTATCATAGGGTTAAATTTAGCAACTTGAAAATTATAATCCTTCGAATTGTATTTTGACATGATATAGGTTTGGTAAATGAGCTACCTTCTCCCTCGTGGTGAGAGTAGTTATCTGTCATGATTCATCATAAATTATTTAAATTTATAACATATTTGTGGAAAAGTAAGTGTGATATCCATTTATGGGACGAAGACCCTTTTCAACGTGGAGGAACAACACGCGGCAATGGAATCACAATCAGAGGTTTAAACTAATCCCCGCCTTATTTTTCTCATTGTTTTTAGCTCCTTGCCTGCCGCACGAGAAAACACTATTCTATCCTCCTAGCCAAGTCAATTCAGACATTTATGGGACAAAGACCCTTTTCAACTTGTAAGAACAACATGTGGCAATGAAATCTATCAGAGGTTTTAATTAATCCCCACCTGATTTTTCCCAATGTTTTGGCTCCTTGTGCGCTGGACGAGAAAACCCTATTTCTATCTTCTTAGCTAACGTGGCACTGATATGACTATCATAGGTTTTAATTTAGAGTCGGTGACGGTAACGGTGATTCAAGATCTTTTCCAATGGGCCCCACCTTATCTGTTCCAATAATTATTATTATCTTCTTGATGAGACTTTTGAAGTGATGTCATCTCATGCATGTATTTCGAGAAGCTTTTACCATCGGACTTTGATAGAATATGTATTTTGGTGTCCTCTTTGGGTTCCAATAATCAGAGATCCTTGAGGTTAATGGGCCTTACGAACTGCTCAAGCCTGTTATGATTCAAGAACCCGATGGTTGTTTACAAGGAAGCTGCATTTCCACCGAAAATGAGCTTATTTTCTTTTTCTTATTTAGGAACTTCATATCCTCTATAATCTTATGCATAGTAATAGTGCAGTTTAAACTCTAAGCGAATATTCTAAAAGTTAAGGCAGTGAGAGTATAATCTACATGCAAATGCAACCTCCTAGGTCCGGACCTGCCAAAGTCATCAATGTTCTCATTTGTTCCTTATGAAATGCTCCATAACGCAAACAAAAATGGTTTCAAAAACAGGAATTTGGTTTAATTCCATTCATTTACCATATTGGTTAAAACTAATAAGATTCCTCATTAAATCACTGGAGAACATTAGCCTCAAGGATCTCAGATTCCATAAATGTTAAAGACAAAGAGCCAAGATTCCAGTATTCATTGCCCCATAAATCTGGAAAACCCCATTCCATTAAGTTTTCTGCACAAACTCTGCCCAGAAGAGCATAAAGTTCGTCCATCAGGAGTTGCTGATACCCTACAGTCATCACATGCCACACAACCTATCTGGAAGATGTAGAAGTGAAATTAGCCATCTTAGACACAAGAAATGGAAAAGAAACTAGAAAAAAGAATGGACACAAGTTATAACAGACCTGCAGGAAAGTATGCAGATTATTCTGAATCCAGGTGCATTTCTCGATTTCAATCCAGGTATTGGTACTTAGACACATCAGCATCGAGCAATTTATTTTATAACTGTTTCAGCCCGATTTTAATGAAAAACAAACGCATTCATCACATAGGTGTTAAAAGTATTTGGTAGAAACTGGTATCAAAGATCAAGTTTCGAGACTGTTAGCAAAACAATTTCAAATGTGATGTATTTGATCAAATCCCTTTGACAAGAATAGTTTGAAACTGATCCCAAAACCCGAGTTAAATTTTTGACTCGCACCAAAATCCAGAATTCTCCGATGACGCATATAAGCTGCCAATATTCTCACGTTGAAATCCTGGGAGTAAGAGTTAGTGCATTCAATTATCTACTTCAACTTACAGAAAAATAGTAAGAGTCCCACGTATTGCTGTAGTTGGAGAAACAGATCCACTTGGCTCATGTCATCAGATATGTTCAAATCAATTGGATCAGCTATATGTTCTTTCATATATTACCTTGGCTTGAGGTTGAAAGTTATGGCATTATTTAAATTTATATTATATGGTCCATTCAGATCTTCCTTTGTTTTCGTTGACATAAATGTTGTAAATAATAGCAATACCCAAAGTACATACAAACAATCAACAAAAGAAAATGGCGTCATGAGATGATAGGAGGTTTAAGCAAAACTATTCTGGAAAATAAAACTCCCATGCGAGTTTAGAACAGTGGCAAGCCTTGATTTGGGCTGAAGCAAGATGGCATCCATCATAAGTGACATGAGTGAGATTTTGAATAACAGTAGATTTGGCTTACCACTTGTCATATTCTGCTGCAATCTCGACTTTGTTGCATGGTTCTGCATGTCCTTCTGGAAAAGGCCTTCATGTCATTTTTGTCCTTTGCCCTTTGGCAAGGAGAGTTGGAATCTCATGTGGGGATAAGCAAACGGTGAACAAAGTTTGATTTGACTCTTGAGAAAATTTGATTTCTTGCAGTATGCAAGTACAATGTTAAATCAAACGGATCCCCCACTAGCCCACAATCAAGTCCATGTCAGTTGTCATCATTCTCCAACCCAGACATAGAATGCTGAGCATGTTGGAACTAGACAAATGATTGGGACTGGTATGATTGGAAATATAAATAATATTAATAATATTAATAACAATAAAAAACAAAAGCCTCTCATTCTTAAGAAGTTGCAGTCATTCTTCTCAAAGCCACAGGGGCAACATCGAAGGGAGCCATCTAAACATGGCCGTCGAGAAGTGCATTAGCATGCATATTATGTATTCAAATGATAACATAACCCTGTCAACCTCAATAAGAATTGTTAAAGCAAGGGATCAATAATACCTATATTATGCTCCCCAGCTAGAGGATGGAGGGGACCGTGGGCTGTCAGAGAGTTCCTTGGAATAATCATTTGATGTGAGCAAAATTTGATCTACCTTCACAATCTTAGACTTTGAGCTGCGACGCATATAAGCAGCTAAGACACTGATATTGAAATCCTGGAGCACAGAACATGTTAGATTCAAACACAAGGAACCATGAGGTGCATATTTTTGACAAATCAATTGAACAAAAAGCAAAAGGCAAGAAGAAGAGGTTCCGCACAAAATGAATAGTCCAAATCTAGTATTTCACAGAGGGGCTTTCATTTCTGTTACATTCACTTGATTCGAAGGCATTTTATAATTCCTCATATTTAATGAGTGTCCTGCTTGAGTTGACGGATGCCCATGTCCTCATATTTTATAATTCTTCAAATTTTGAAGAATTAGCCTAACAAGCTAGTTGGTATATAATATGTTCAATGAGAAGTTCAGTTTTTCATAGCAAGAAGGCAATCATAATCATCTCTGAACTGACTAAGGTTTCAAGGCCTGGAGCATTAGCTAATAAAGTTTGTTGTGTTGATGGAAATATAATTCTACCATTCTGTACTAGTATGTATATGTAACACCGAAAATTCGGTGTTAGAAATGTTCTGTGAAATATAGTGAAAAAATTTTAAATTTTTGGTATAATTGAAATGTCGTGTTGCAAACTCATAGTGCAATCTATTGTTCATAGATTTCGAAACTTTAATATAAGGAGAGTATAGGAGTATATATATTTATATATATATATATATATATATATATATTTATTAAAAAAAATAGGGGGGGACAAAACGCAGCAACGCAGCAAAACGCTGCGTTTTGCCCCAAATGAGGATTAGGGCTAAAAGCCCTAATCCCTCTTTCTTCCTCCCCTCTCTTTCGTCTCTCTCGCTCTCTGCGCTCTCTCAATCTCTCCCTCTCTTCGCTCGATTGCCATCCTCCGCCGCACCACCCTCACCGACCACCGCAAGCCATAGCCGCCCCCTCTCACCACCTCTCTGTCTCTCTATCTCTATTTCTCTCTCTTTCACTTTCGGTCTCAGTGTCTTCTCTCTCTGTCGATCGAACGGTTCCCTCTCACCCTTCGTCTCCAAACACCACAAACAGCCCCTCCCTCTCTACTATTTCCCTCTCCTGCACGTGAATGAAGCTTCTCTTCCTCCCTCTTCCGCGCGCGACAGCTCACAGAGTCTTCTCACTCTCTCCTCCACTCACACGATGCTCTGCACGAGCATTCTCCTTCGGCAACCCACCCTAGACCAGCAATAAATGGACATCTGAAAACCCTAGCTGCGACTATGAGATCCGATCTGCATAGGTGAGGTTCAGTCCTTAACCCTAATTTTAGGATTTCAAATTTTCTTAAAAATTAGCTTTAGATTTCTGAAATTGACTTTAAATTGGGAGCTTTGCAGGTTTCGGAATGGAATGAGAAGACAGTTGGACGAAGGTTGCGAACTGCAAAACACCCTAGGTGAGGGATTTTCAATCCCTTCAATATTCAGACTATTCTGTTGAATTTAGCTTGAGAATAAGTGTAGATATATTCTGAAAATATGCTAGATCCGTAGAAAATGCTTTATTCTTGAGAGTTTATATGAAATTATTGAGGTTAGGTCTAGAAATTGATGTAAATTGGACTGCAAAGCATGATTGAATGTCTTAGAGAGTATTAGAGTTTTGTTTGATTGGTCTGTGTAGTTTTCCTTGAGATTTGAATTGAAATTGGCATGAATTAAATTTGGATTATGTAAATTCGGGAGGAAATTGGTAAAATTGAGGAATATTGAAAATTTAAAGTCGTCGGTGATGGAAATGATCCTAGATTGATGAAACGAAAATTTAGGAATGTGATTGTGCAAATTAAGGCTATTTTAAATAAAAGGAAAATTTGAAAACCCTTTAATAGAGCCTTAATTGATGATTATTTGTGTTGATTGGTTTAGGTTGACATTTGGAGACTCGAAAGGAGTCATTTTGGATTAATTGTAGAAATAGGGAGTGGGTACCCTCCCTAGAAGTGAGTGAGATTTACGATATCGTGTTATTAATATCAAACCATATTTTACCGTTTTCAGAAATGACAAGTCTCCTTGCTATAAGTGTGATCATAAAACGATAGAGAGAATATTTGAAAAAAAATCAATGGGTGCTATAGATAAGCGGAATTATCCCACTAATCCCATGTCATTACCCAAAATACCCCTCACAGGCATTCCAAGCCAACAGATCGGATATTGTGGACATGGTTGACTTGGTAGACTGGTTGCTCGCATTTTAGGCTTCAGCTATTGACTATCATTTATGAAACTGAAATTTTTATTCTTCTCATTTGGTACTTCTCAGCTGTTATGTAGGCTATAATCTCTTGAGAAGTCGATAGTCAGCCAAATAATTGTTCAGCCAAATCTCCATTTGCTTCTAGTAATTTCGGATCGCCTTAATATTATCATTATTTTTTTTCCCCTCTTTTTGTAGGATTAGACCCTAGCGGCACTGGGTTTGAAGTAGGCGGGTAATATCCAATTTTAGAAAGAGATCTACTACGATGAGAGATTGCTGGCTATCTGAGGAGTAACATTCTCAACACTCCCCTGCTTTTGGTTTTATACAATCCTTGTGCTGTTATGTTGTGTGTCATGCGAGAGATGGAAGTATCATAGATTTTTCCACGTATCGTGATTCCTTCTCAAACTTGCAGGTGCATGTAGGAATTGGTGTTTTATTTGTATCAGTGACATTTTTGTACTATTACTTGAGGTGACCATGGAGATGAAAAGCTTTGCTGTGTTGATTTGTTTGTATGGTTTATGATTAGCGTCCAAGAAAGGTTAAATGGCAGGACAAGTTTCGTTCATATTATATATATACGCTAGGTGGGCTCTGGCCGCACAATTTGCGACCAGCTCCAAAAATTTTTATAATTTTTTTATCATTTTTATTTGTACATAATAAATAGTTAGATTTAAAATTTATATAATACATTATAAATTATCACTTATATCATATGCAGTGCATTAATTAAATTATATTTATAATTCTTATCCATAATATCATGTAAATTCAATTTTAAAATAAAAATTATTTAAATTTACAAAATGTGAAACAACACACATATATTCTGACATATATACATCAAATGAGAGACACATTTGACCAATTTAATTATAGTTCTGATCATAAGTACACCTATAACTAATTTTTTACAACCATAAATATTTGACAAACACGTCTTTTTATTATGGGTTAATTATAATTTTCGTGATTTGATTAAAAAAATGATAAATAATGGAAATGATCAATATTAATGAGAAATTGAACTCCACACGTGAAAAATTTGAGTCAGCTCATGAAATTAATTTTTATTTTCAAAATTACCCTCAATTTTTTTTTAAAAAAAAAGTTCTCTCTCCTCCTGCCTCCTCTCCTCTCCTCTACACATTTCAATCTTTCATCGTTCGATCTATAGATCTATCTAACAACCTGTGATGAACCCATCATTCATCACAAGTCTTTCTTCTTCCCTTCGCACAACATCAGAAATCAGATCTTTCTTCTTCCCATCATTCTGTACATCGATCGATCATCTTCTTCATCGAACGACAGATACGATCTGGATGGAGAAATCAGAGGGTTTCGTTGAGATTGGCAATTAAGATCAATTTGGCAAGATTGATTGGATTAAGAATTCTGGTACTGTTGATTGAGATCGATTAGTTGCATTATGAAAGCAACGACTAGTTGCACTATGAATTTTTTGCGCCATTGATTGAGCTCAATTGGCGAGATTGATTGGATGCAAAGCCCTAATCTCACCAATCAATCGCTATTGCATCCAAAGCCAATTTCTGGGACTCGATCAATCGCGAGCGACGCTCCTGTGTTTGGATTGATTAGACTCCAAAGACAATTGCTTTGCTTTGTTCTTCATTTCAGACAAATTTCTAGGGTTTGAACCTAAATTTAACTAAGCTGTCTGGTCTCAAAGGTAAGTAAATGGCGGATCCACCTGGATAAATTTCTAAGGTTTGAATCACGACTGATGATTCAAACGATGTTTTAATTTTAGGTTTTGAGAAGAGGTGAGATCTAATTTTGTACGAATGAGTTGAGTTTTTCTCGATTTTGAAGATCTATACAGAGAGATTGACTAAGTTTTTTTTTTTTTTAATACATCGGAGGTTGAAAATAAACAGTAACAAAGAAAGTGAGTGAAGGCTATAATGGACATTTTATACATTTCCATTAAATCTCTGTTAATTTTCAACAATTTCCGTCACTTACCATTTTTTTTCAAACCATAAGGATATAACTATATATTTTTTCACCATAGAAGAGGTATGTGGATTTCAGCCGAATTATAAGGGGAAAGTTGTAATTAACCCTTTTATTATTTTAAAGGAGTCCAGCTATTTAATTTACAAAACATATATTATAACACATTAAATTGTTTTAATCATACAGAAGTAATGACTTATAATATATTAGCAATATATATTTTAGAGAAATGAATAAAAGTCAAAAATCCAATTAATATATTACACAATTTTTAGGATTTATGATCAAAAACTATCTTTATACATGGACAAATAATACAACCAATAGTTTCCCCACAACACGATGCTCCAAATCCGAGTGGTTGATGTATAGATGATGCCTAATAATTTTTTTCTCTCAGAAAAATTATTTTCTCACAATGTTTGCCTCACAGTGTATGTCTCATGTATATTGCTCTTAGAAATCTCATTTTTTTATTTTCCCTACTTGGAAAATCGGGAGCGAATAAGGGAAAAGGGGAGGGGACGATTAACTTCTATTAACCTTTTCCCCTCACTTCTTATTATTTCAATTGTGTATTTTAAATTCAAATGCCCTTATGAGTATAACTTCCTCCAATTCAAAATAAAACACACACACACATATTCTTTTAAGAATTCGATCAACATCTTAAAATTTTTCTTAAATTTTTTCGGTTCAAGTATTTCACACACAGTAAAAAAATGTTAAAGATATCGAATTATAAAAATCTATGTCTTAATTTATAAACATCTTTTTTCAAGTAATCTATCACTATCTAAAAGGAGGAAAAAAAAAAAAAAAAAAGAGTTATAGATGAAGTTATTCCTTGTTTTTATTCCAAAACAAAAAAGGGGAAAAATAAAAAGTCATTCCTATAAGGAAAAAGAAAATTATATAATCTCATAGTATTTATATCCATAGGTATGGTGGCTATTGAAATAATAGAGAATTATGATGATTGAATAATAATTAAAGATTATGAAAGTATCAATACTCATCAAAACTTATAGGATGATAGAATATTTAAAAAAAAAATAAAAAGTAATTAATTTTTCAATAATAATCTATTCGAACGAACATTAAAACGATTTATGTGCAATGTTATATAAAAATTCTCAAATTACAATTCTTTTTAGAATTCATTGTTTCTGTCCTTAAATAACAATAAAAATTCAATTTTTTTTTTTTTTTTTTTTTTTTGCAATTTGAAATGACAATTAACCTTCTCATGATAACAATAATACGCAATATCATTACTTTTTTATATGACTTGTTATTATTATTTACCCGAATAGTTAAAATAATCTGAAATTATTTTTAGGTATATATTTAAGTAAACTTATCAATCTAGTGATCGGAGAAAATATGTATCTTGAAAAAATAAAAAAAATATAGTGACATATGTTTCGAAAAATTAAGAAAGAAAGATAGTGGAAAAATTAAAATAAAACACTCAGGTCACGTTTGTTTCGTACTCAGAAATCAAAATTGGAATCAAAATAAAAAATCTCAAGAATCAGAATCGGAATTGAATTCTGATATTAACTGTTTGATTCAAATTCTGGAATGGATTTAATTACCATTATTGATATTTGGTTTATAAATTTTTCGGAATAAAAATCATTTAATTATCAATTTTACATTTAATAAAAAATATTTTTAAATCAATATTTTTAAAATTTTATTTTAATTTCTAAAATAATGGTAATTAAATCCTTGGTCGACAGTTGCTGCTTACCAAAGACAGCCAAACAAATACATATATAATGAAATTTTATATACAGGGCTGTCTTTGGTGTATTTATTATGCCAAATCAATTACCATTATTTTACAATTACCATGCCAAGCCTTGGTCGACCAAAGGCTTGGTCACCTTGCTTATTTTTGTTTAATATAAAAATATTTATAATATATATATTTTTATTTGGTATTTTTATAATATTATAATATTTGTCTCATCTTTCTGTGTTCCAAAAACGAGAACCAAAAACACTCATGTTTGACGAAAGAAAAAAAAAACAGATCTCAGATTTTGTTCCATGTTCCAAATTGGAAAAAAGAAAAAATTATAAAAATGCAAGAAAAATAAAAGTACTAATATTTTGAAGAATCACGGAATCCCACACTTGAGAGAGACAGGTTTTCAGAATGCTAACCAACGAGACTAAACAATAAAAAGCTACTGTAGAAGCAATACAGATGTATTATAAAAGTAGTACAAAGAGAGGAAGAAATGAAAGAAGAGATCAACAAAGCTTGTAAACTACAACCACACTTGGTAACTCTTTCATCAATTTGACAAATGTTAAGGACTAAGATTGAGGCATTAGAAAACTTGCTTCAACACAATTCTGAATTGAGTGTCCTAAAGTCCAAAATATTTTGCTAGAATATATAATCTTCCATTCTACAATTAGCATCTCTCTCGATTCATCTTTAAAACATTTTTAACACATAAGTAGTTGTCCCTATATCATGAAAAAGCTAGAAATCCAACCTTAAATTTAGATAATTTTTTTTTAAAAACATTAAAAAACACTTAAATTTCAATGCAACCTAAAATTAAGATTTTGCAAAAGGAAAAAAAAAATGGACTCCAAGCTATTAAGTTACGAACTCTTGCTACCTACACTGATGCTACTATCCTTTTATAAAGTAACATGGTTACAGCAAAACTTTTCTGCTCCTTCCATTGCATAGATTTGAGTCCAAACACACATTCTAACATACAGAAAATCAGATTATTCGATTTACAGTTATTTACAGAATTTGGAAAAATCAAGCGTCTATGCTCTATATATGTTCTCTTCCCTTCATTACCTTCTTCAATGGCAAAAAAGATTCGAACAGCATTCCCACTAAGTTCCTAATCAGAAAAGTAAATGATCAAAAGTATAGGAGGAAAGTGAGAAGGAAGAAGCCCAACTTGAACATGCAGAAAAAAAGAAAGGAAAAATTGCCACCTGCAGCACAATGGAGCTGAAAGTGAAAAGAAATAAAGGGAAAGGATATCATTTTGTTGTAAGAGAGCTGAAAGTAAGGAACGCCTGCATTCCTGCATGGCCATCATCAACTGCATTAAGGGTTGATTTGAGCACTTGAATTGCAGCTGGGCTTTTTCTTAGGATTTCCCGACACCATTTGACTGTTTCTTTCTCTAAATTTTCAAGCTAACCAAAATACAAACATATAACTAATATTACCATCAAAGATCAAAAGAAGATTAATCTTGAAACTCAGAAAGAAGATTAATCTTGAAACCCAGAAATATTTTAACTCCTGGCTACTCAATTGGCAAAAATTTTGTTCTTGAGATTTTTTTTGTAGCCTCATAAGGTTTAATTATTTTGGCATGGTTAAACAGATATTACATCAGAAATAACCAAATTAACACCCAAATTCAATATAAAAAGATACCTGAGAACTTTTAAGAGCAACAAAAGGTCCTCCTTCCACTATCTGCCACAGCCAAACCATTAGTCATGTTTACTTGAAGAGCATCACAAGAACACATGGTGGAAGGGAAACCCAAACTACAATTAATTAGTACAATTGATAATCATAAAGGTTTAAAATGACGAGTAAAAAAATACACTAATTTTAAAACTGGTATGAGACATTGTAATAGGTGTTCACAAAATTAAGTTTTCATGATAAAATTAGGAAAATTGAAGTAGCTGAAGTAAGAACGAATATGAAAATATGAGTTCGAATTTGAGCCATTAAGGATGACACATGACATTGGGGAAGTAGCTTAGTATTTCTAAAATATTTCTACCACCATGTAGAGACACCAACAATGGAAATGCATACATCTTCATTTCCCAAAAATAAATAACATTAAAAGATTTGTAACAAAAGAAAATCTCTCCAAACATAAGAACAGCCATGCAATTTGTGTCATATAAATCAACAACACTAAGGTTTTAATGTAGTCTCAATCAGTTGTACATTATCATAAAAGTAGGAAAATATGTAAATAAAATCTTGATTTCAATCGAAATATAGGATGAGTCCTCAACTCCCCGTAAAAAATCCTAATCTCAAGAAGTTTGTCCTAAATCAATACTTCTTTTTATAACTTTGGCTGTTTCCATTATATTCCAATTTCACAAAATTGCTACAATGAATCAAATTTTATGTTCCAATTTCACAAAATCTCTCCAATGAATCGTATGCGGAAAATAGCACCGCACCTAATTTGTAAAGAAAGTGCCACCAGCAGTGCAGACTAAACTACTTGTTTGGGATATCATAATATAGAATTCATCACCATCTTTGACATGACAATAAAAAGATGTGCACACACACTCACAAATATGATAACAAGGGGTGAACTGAATAACTCAAGAAAATTTATTCATCCACATAATATGCCATACATATTGCTAAACTGACTCAAATGATAAGGACTGAAGCCGTAATTAAGGTCAAGTCAGATTTGTCAAACCACACTACAAACACTATTAAGACCCAAAAGATGTGATGGTAGTGCAAAATCTTATGTACAGTCAAGGGATTCAATCTCAACAGAGAAGCCAGCCCATAAAAGTGTGTATAATAATACCATCTGCTCAGTTCCAGCTTTTACCTGGCACTTTATCATGAACAACTTGAATTGTGATGCCTCTCCTTCCTAGAGCGAGCCTAATCTGGATCAAACCCACCTTCCTCTGCTCCATCGACAGCCCAGGATGGTGTAGCAGCCATGTAATCCTAGCTATTAAATAATTTTCCAAAAGCCACCTGCATTTTCCAGTTTTCATACATTATGGACAATACTATTTTTCTTAATAACATTTAATTTTCGAAGAGAAGAGGTCAAGTTACCAACCAGGTCATGGAACTTTACATAGTCTGAGTTTCATTTTTGCTTGGTTTGCTAATGATTGTCTTTACGTTCATTTGGTCATTTCTCTTGAATTAAGAAGTAACTAACATAAAGAAAGATGAGAATGTCATCTTCTTTTGACTTTTGGAGATGCTTAACCTAAGGGCTTGTCAACCAGGTTTTTTCTTGTTTTGATATTTATTTGTGTTCTTGTCTCTTTTTCAAACCTTAAATAAAAAAGAAGGGAGTTCACACGCAAGAAAATAGAGAGAGATGTGAGATACAATAAAGAAGCAAAAACAGAATATAGGCAAAATTTTAGGATTTTAGGTAATTGTAAAAATAAAAGGTAGGGGCATGATGGCCCTCTAAACCTCTCTTTGGTTCTATCCTCACATGATGATTCTTTATTTGGATGCTAGTTCTTGTCTATCCATTGCATGGAGCAATGTCAAGCCATGATTGAACGGGACAGGCATGAAACCTTCTGCATCCCAGAGTCCTTTGGGTCCTCTCTCTCTCTACAATTCTAGCTCTCCTGTGTTTTGAGTTTTGATTAAACATAGTTAGATTTTATCTATCCTCTCTCTCTCTCTCTCTCTCTCTCTCTCTCTCCATAGAGAGTTGCTTATGTGTTGTGCATTTTGGTTGTGATTGTGAATAAGTTTCGTCCATGAGGGATATATCTTGGAGTGGCAATAAGACTGAATCAAAGGGTTTGAAGAGGCTATTGAGATTAGGACTAACTGATGGACATTCTGATGTCCTATTGGGTACTGCTACATTCCATTATGGTTTATTGCCTACTGAACACCTAATAAAAGATTTATGCTTGTTTTTTTATTGGGTGCTTCTTAAAATCATGGTTTATGTAGTTGCAATTGAAGTTTAGTAGGCATATAAAATCACTACAACATTCCATGTGAATGGAGCAAACTAATTGGGCATTATATAGCATTCACACTCATTGCCTGCTGCCTTTCCTCTGTTTCAGATGTAAAGTAACATTTTAATAAAATTACCAAAGCATGATGACATAAATGTTAAAAAGCATGACCACTAAAGCATGACGACATAACAAGTAAAAGTTAAAAAGCAGACCTTAGTTTTGTGGCATTTAAAATTTTAAATGTTCCTCCAGAAGCTAAACTGAATGAAAAGACCGACCATATTAGTGTATTGTCCCATATTAAGGCCAAATAGCATGACCACTAAATTTTATTACTATGGAATTATTATCTTGAGACTATTATTGCATTGAGAATATTACAACAGAGAAAGTATTGCAGGATTTACCATTATGCTAAACTTGACGGTAAGAGGAAGAGTAATGCTATTAGGAGCTAGATAGGTCCATGACTAAATTGACAAAATGTGATGTAATTTTATCCATTCTGTATAGTTAAAAGATGCCCATTTTCAGTAATCAATACAAACATGCACATTCAGTGTAGGATAAACCTTATGAGGGGAAAATAAATTGCAATATGAAAAAACCCAAAATTAAAAACAGTGAAATCGGCAACTAAGAAAGAAAACCCACTAACATGGAAATAGAATTCTACGATCTAAGCTATCCCAACATAATCCAAAGTATGCCCTAACAAAGTCACAAACCATGAAAATTCTACCTAGTTTTTGAAATGTCTTTAAGTAATAACCCTATGACAAGCATATATCAGGAGAAGACACATGACTGGCAGCAGCATGTCTTAGATTCAGTAATAGAATTAAAAATAAATAAAAATAAAAAATAAAATAAAAGTCACGACCAAATCATACAGATCTCAAGGAGAAATATCTAAGATGACGACGAACTCTGGTATGCGCACATAAACAAATGCATTTTTTCCCTGTAAGACAACTACCTTGCGACAAGCCAGATTTAATAAGTAAAAGATGCAGATCGAAAACCAATAGAAGGTGGCTTAAAGTAAGAGAAAAAAAACATCAAACAATTTTACCAGCCAAGACGGACAATTAAATTCAGTATCTTACTTCTCATCCAAATTGGACAGGAAAATTCTCATTCTCCTCCATACAATGTGATAGCATGGTGCAGTCAGGAAGTTCCACATAAAAGAAACTGTGTTCTTTATCAAATTGTGATTTCAACAATCTTCTCCCCTCAGAACTGTTCGTCTGCCATCAGAAGAAAAAGGAAAGTGAGCTCAGTTACAATAAACAAGGAACTAACTAAAAAGAACATAATATCAAAATTCATTGCTATGTGCGGTCATTCTGATACAAATGCCAAGACAGGAAATAACTGTCCTAATCACCAAAAATAAAAATTCCCTATGCAAAGCAATGCTAGATTATTACTTTTCTTGATGCAGGTTAACATTCACCTGAAAACGTTATTTCAGGATGACAGGATCCCATAAACGTGAAATCATAGATCACATATACACAGGGACAGCATGCCAATCTGACCATATTTTCAGGAGAGACATTTATCAAGTGGTAGAAGACTGTCATAAGTTGATTTCTACAGGAAAAATGCATACAAGACTTGACGCCAATACTTTGAGAAACATTAAAATATGTCCAACTATTTGGGATGTGAAATGCATACAAAACTTAAATTAGACTTAAATGCATACAAGACTTAAAAAATACATGGGAACAAAAAGATTGAAATAGTCTTATTATGAGTTGAATGGGGTAAACTGTTTGGGGTATGAACCAAAAACTCGGTTATAGCTGATTCAATCCCCAGAGCATTAGAATTAGTAAAGCCCAAAAAAAAAAAAAAAGACTCATTATAGGACAACAGATCAAAACATGGACTATAAACTAAAAGAATTAAGTACATACTTTTTATTGTTGTAAAACTAAAACCCAACTTCTTGGCAGCCAAATAAAAAATATTTTGAGGAACAGATGCTTTGGAGAGTGGAACAGGTATTGCCTTCACAACAACATAAATAACTCAGTGACAAAAACATCAACCGGTTTATCTATCAGAAGAGATTTTTTTTCTCTTCTTTATTTTTTATTGTTTATGAACATAGAGTAAGAGAGGGTTAGTTTAAAAAGGAAGAGCAGTAAGAATCATCAGAAATCAAAATAATCTTCTCCTTAAGTATTTATAAAGTCTAATACACAATGAAACAACACAATTAACATCTTAAGAAAATATGACTTACAAGGAAAATCCCACTTACCTGAAGTTTAGCATGTGTGGCACGTTTTTGAATCCACTCAATGAAAATAACTTCCTTCCCTTGATTCTTAAAACACATTCTAAGACTATCCTGAAATTTACTTAACTCTGCCTCATATTGAAAGCCAGGGAGAGGGTGTTAGACAAATGCTCAATAGGTACTAATAAGACATGACCTTGAACTTGAACCAGTGGACCTTTAGCCAGCGTGCAGTAGTAATTTTCTCCGATGCTAATCAGAAGATGTAATCCTACACTTGGTCTCAACAAACAGAACCAGCAACCCTTTGACTTGAAAAATCCATGCAGTGAGAAGCCTTCACTATGTTCCACAGATGGAGCACATATACAACATACAATTTTCAATGAGTCAAGCGTCTTAAAACTAAGAAAATTAAACCAAAACAATCACTGCCTTGAACAAATCAGAACAAATAATATATTAGATAGCCTACCTATTAGACCTAGCACTGTCAGCTCGAGACCTCTTGGTTGACATGCTTTCACCTTCATCCTGTAGACTACGCTTATAGCTGCAACCAGGACACCTTTCACATTTTCCTTTGTTGATAAAATGATAACAAACACCTCTCAAAAATTGGTCTCTTGCATCCACACCATGCCAAAAGCGGCATTTTCCCCCCATGGACATGATCCTGAAGATATAAATTTGAAACACAGCTTATTGCCATCTTCTTCATGTTTTTGCCATTTTTGGGATGCATCATACCGCCAATACTGCAAATCAGAAATGCTAGCACCAGGATGCTCAGCCGCTTCCTTTGTATGAGTTGTTTTTTCTATTACATTATATGGACATGAAGCGGTATTTGGTGGCTTCAAAAAAATTTCAGCAGTAGTCATTGAAGATGCTTGAGTGGGAGAAAGTGCATGAATAAATTTCTGAGAAGATGGTAAAACAAGGGCTACTAAATACGGTCAGCCAAGTCAATATGCAGTAAACGGGAAATGGACATGCCAGTATTATAATGTATACATAAGAATGAGAATTGCATCAGTGCCATCGGACAAGTCACACAACTTGGAAGGCAACCAAACAAATAACAGATTCAACCATCAAAAGAAGAAGGGGGGAAAAAGATAGCAACCAATCATTGGCACCTATTAAAGTCATGCTACTACCCAAAGCATTAGGTACAGAGACACCCGAGTGAAAAACTCAGATTAAACCAAATGTTCAATGAAAACATTGATCAAAAGCAATTTAAATTGTTCCTTCAAGTGTTACCAAAACCTAGATTTCAGAAACATATACTACATATGGCAATTGAAATAAGGGAAAAAGAAAAGAACGCCGAGAATTTTAAGAAAAGTTAACTGACCTGTTTATCTCTATTTCTAACAGAAGCAAGACCCAAGAAACGGGTTCCGTGCACTACATCCACATTTGAGTAACGCTCACAAGCATAATATATGTCCTTCGTGTCTGCAATGTGGTAGCCAATTATGGAGGACCTGATCAGGAAAAAAGAAATTGCTTTTTCGTAAAGCATTAAAGCACATGGCATAACATCAATAGGTGACTAAAATAAGTTATAAGGTGAATAGAATAACGCAACATAGATTGGAGTAGGTGTCATGAATAGGTGTCATGGTACGTTATGATGCAATGCAAGAAAAGAATTATGCAAGTATGTCAACATTTGGGGCATAAATAGTTGGACAAAGGTTACTACTGAAATGCATCCAGACTCGGCATCCATGAAGCGACAAACTAAAGTCTAATATAATTGCATATTTGGATAAAAAATACTTAAATCTTATGAGTGCAAAAATTCATTGCAAACAAGAAGGTAGCTGCTTTCTAGTGATATTTTACTAACTACTTACTCGGTGTAGAAATTTCCACAAAGTAAATCAAATTTTTACTTACCGAGTTTTCATCTCTGCTACCAACTCTGAGATGGTGGAATCAGTACCTGTCTCATCTGAAATTTTTCAAGGCATATCAGATATGGCAGCACCATTTGTAATCCCAGATGGCCATTCATTAGTGAGTAACAGTTGAGGGAATTACTGATCAAAGCATGTGAGTCTGTACTCAAAGCATGTGAGCCCGTAATGAAAAATAATTCACCACCAAAATAAGAGCAGGAATTAAATTAACAAATTGAACTTAAAAACAATACGACAAATTTAATGAGTGTCTTAACCAAGCGCAGGGACATCTTAAGAACGAGTCAATAATTCCAGGTTCCCCCATCAATGCTCGCAATGCATCAACATCATCTTGACTGTATGTCCCAAACGGCAGACCAGGTGGCTGCTTACCAAACAAATACACCAAAGACAGCCCTGTATATAAAATACATTTAATCAATCAAAAATAACTATAATATTTGGCATAATAAACATTGTAATGAATAACATTATTATATTTGGCATAGTAAACATTGTAATGAATAACATTATTTTCACACTTCTAAAATATATTTACCTTCTTGATATTGATCAAATTAATAGACAAGAATTATTAGAATGTCAAAGGTCAATGACCAAAAGGATAAAATCTAAGATCATGCAGATTCATTGATCATTAAATTTAAAAGCAATAATAAAGCTTTTTAACTTTATTACACCAATTACATTGTGCCACATCACTTTATTACACTGATGCACAATGACAACCTTGACATTGCTAATTATTTTAAGGCTTGAGGCAAAAGGGCAATTGCAAAAGGGTAAAGGAACATGGACAGCAAATCCTATTAAGGAAAATGTGGCAGCATAAGTAGGTATTTCAAATTCTGCAATAATATTTGTCAGATCAATGAGATCCTGAACTGAGAATGCCAAGCACCAGATTTGTGATATGCTTAGGCTTTGGCATGCTTTGTATTTAAAGCAGGAATGGAAATGGATAAAAACAAATAGAATTTTCTCAAGCGTGAGTTGCCCTCTGATAAATAAATTCATGGAAGTGTAGAAATAGAACAGAATTAGCAAAAAATATGAAATATGCTTGTTAAAACAATCACTCCTCCAAAAGCTACAACCTACCATCAGAAATATCAATTTTTTTCTACCATGTGTTTCAAGTGACAGAGCACATCTATACTGTTATTGTTACTATCATGAAACTCACCCCCACATACGACTGGAAAATATACAGAAAGAGGAATAGGGATAGAAAGAGAGGGAGAGAAACCTTCCCAACGAAGTGATGCTTGTTAGAGAAAATAGAATTGTAGTGAGCATCCAAAGTCCCTTTGGGTCGTCCCCCCTAGTGCATAAGGCAACCTGTGACCTCTTCTTTACTCTTAAGGCGTCCCACTCCCTTCATAAAGTGACCTATCCCCTTATTTCCATCTATACAAGCCAAACCAACAACATGACAATCAGGTACCTTAAAATAATCCAATCACCAACACTCTTCCACAACATTCACCAGTTCATACTCAACCAGAGATAAATTATTGTCCTCTTTAATAGCAAAGGTGGCTGATTTAGTAACCTCAACACGGCCCCATTTGTCAACTGCAAGTCGCATTGTGCCCTTAAACATATCAATCTTTGCATTCCTAAGGATCACCATGGTTCCAGGCTTCATCATGTCAATTGCACAAGCAGATAAGAAATGTTCCAAGTAAGCAAAAGGAAGAAATTTATGTAGAGCACCATAAATTTTGTCGCAACACATTTTTATAAACCACATTTACTAACAAACATTTGGTTGCAGAAAAAAGCCTGTTTTCTACACCTGCTTTCAAAAATTTTGCAAAAACCAAGAATTAAATTCAAATATATATTTTTTTTTCGTAAACAAGGGGCAACTTTCCAAATTTTCCATTTTCCAACTTATAACTGAGTTTCCAAAAAAATTAAAGATTAAATCCATTTTGCATAATTTGTAGTACAAAATATGATTCAGATCTCAAGGCATTTGAGAACTGAATCATATATTGTACTAAAGAATTTTCAAAAGGCAGCAAGCCTTTTTATATATTTACACCTAGGGAAAAATCAGAAGTCTTCAATGCACAGACAAGGACTTCTGGCTGGTTTATGTACAAGAAATTGGATTGATTTTTTTCTTTTTTTTGGGAGGGGGGGATGCATGCAAAAGGGAACCTGATTCCACCATTTGAAAAGTATAATCTTCTTGAATCAAACAGAAGGGACTGGCCCAAATATTTATGTCCTGTGTCATTCTAGTTTTCTAACTTGAAGCCACCTTTCGGCAGGTATCAAATTCTAGGATCAAACAAAAGAGATTAAAGCAAAGATCTATGTCATGTGTCGTCATAGCATTATAGCAAAACCACCTTTTCCTCCATAAACCGGCATCTTGGACCACTTATGTCAGTCCTTTGTAGTTATCACACACAAGGTATGCCCATAGACTATAGATCGAAAAGGCAAAATATATAATTTTTCATGTAACATATGAATGTATGCAACCCTTTCTCTTATATTACAGTCCAACAAAAAGAAAAAAAAAATTAAAAATAGAAGATCCAAAGTAGAACTTTTTTAAGAGGATAGATTTTCATTTGAAAACAAAATCTTAGTGGGAATATAAACAAACTTGGAAAACATGGCTTCAATCAAAACTAAATCAGAATGACTCCATCTTACAAAAGAAAACAATTCAAAATCAAAACATTCCAAGCTTCATGTAAATAAACTTCAAGCTATGATGAGAAGTTTGGGCCCAACCATCCTAAGCAACACAGGAGGATGAAAAACTCCCAAAATCTAATTCATCTTATGTAACTAATGCAGGTTTGCGGAAGATTTACTTAATTCCGATTGCCATTCTTTTCTCACTAACACAAGCACATACCGAGTACTATTCTACCAAAGGTAAAAATAACACGAACATATTAAAAACTTCATTATACACCATCCACAACAACCAACACACAAACTGACAACAAACCATGAAGCCAAAAACACATATATACTCAAACCATGAGACAAAATATATATATAGGGAACATACTATTCACTCCAGCCAAGATCAGTGAAAACATGACCAAGGACCAAAGACTTCTTCAAAGATTGGACTACACTCCGTTTAGCAAACAATTAAGGATATCAAATCCCTTATAGTATATTAACTGTGTACGATAGTGAACATGTAAGTAAGAGAAGCAATATTTCTCAAGATCATTCAGATTCACCACCACTTCTTCTCTTGTCAGGATTTCTACGTGCACCATAAGCGCACGAGAAAATCATGATGGCATGAAGAATACAATGAAGAAAACAATGTTGCCATCACCTCACAGAATTTCTAGGGATTTCCTGAAAACAATTCAACCCATCTTCCAAAATATAATGAAACATTAGCTTCCAAAATGACATCTGTAACTATAAGGTAAACTGTCCACAGTATATGCTTACAATTCTGGACGAGAATAATTAAACAATTTCACAATTCATGCCAAGATTACAATCAATTTACAAAAGTAGCCCTTCCACATATGACAAAAAATGCTCCAAGACTAAACCCCCCAAGTCATTCTCAGGGAATACATTTTGTCTCTACATAAAATAGTATAACAGTTTCATATTACATTTGCAACCCCCACAAAGAAATTCAATGACATCATAGAGACAACCAAATCAAGCCATCCAACAGTCACAATAATCTAGGGTTTCAAAAAACAATGAGAAAAGAAAAACCCTCAAACAAGGGCAAAAACAAGTAATTCATAGCCAAAATAACAGCATTCCGGTAAAGACTGGAGAACACAACTACAAGCAGAACAATAAACAAGAGATCAAACCCTGGAACCAAAAAAAAAATCAAATACTTAAAACCATATACCTTGATCGTTACGAGCAGTGAAGAAAATGGTTCCAGTCTCAAGACGTTCAGCGATGTGAGTGTGAGGAAATGCACACCATTAAGTTTCATGAATAATATGAAAGAAACCAACATTCCAAATTGCAAGGATCAAATAACAAAAATCTAAAAACCCAATTCTAATCTTTATCAATCAGTGTAATCCTCTTCCATACCCAAAAACAATCAATGCAGACTCCTAATGTTCATCAAATTGCTTCAACAAAAACAGCAAAAATCACTGTACCCACATGCCAAATTACCCCAAAAACTGAAATTCATTCCCATTATATGCATCCATAAGACTTATTAAAATTCACTCCAGTGGACGCCATAGCCAAACCCCCCACTATAAGCCCTCATTATCTGATTTGATCGAAACCCTAATTTTTTTAATTTTGACAAATTTGAAGGGCTACCAGTGACAATCTGACCAAACCCTATATACCCATTAACATAATCACGCTTAGCAAGTCAATCAGCCAAAAAAAAATCACAAACTCTATAACTCCAAAATTTCAGTGCTATAAAAGCAGGAACAACAATTTCAAAAAAAAATGCCAAACAATAACACAATAATGATAGAAAACAAGGGAATCAAAGTTTTAAGGTTTAGGGTTTGTAGAAAAGAAGTTAAATGAAGTTTGGTTAGGGCTCCATTACCTTGTCTCTCTACAAAGTAGACATTGTAAGAGGATGAGGGATTGACAACTCCAGAGAAAGTAGGAGACGGCAAGGAAGAGGTTGAAGCGGATTCGTGTTTTTGAGTCTGTTCATCTTCTTGGTAATATGAGACGATCGTCGCCATTATAGAGAGAGTGACCTACTGGGGAATCCAGAAACCATGATCGACTGGAGTAGATCAGAATCCCCAAATCAAAGTTAGGGCTTGCAGATGACGGAAGCAAAAGCGAAACGTAGAGAGAGAGAGAGATAGATGAACCTCAGCCATTTCAATCTCTCCAGCGCGTTCAAACAATCTAGCTAGAGTAGCGGAGTCGACGCTAAAAGGAATATAACCCACAGAGAGTTTGAGCTCTGGAGCTCTTCATTTTCATCGCTAAAAACCTTTTCTTTTGGACCCAATGAAGATTACCCACACCATCATCATCATTCTGCTGGTGGGGAGAGAGAGAGAGAGAGAGAAGGAAAGGGTGTTGAGCCGAAGTGACGAAGAAGGCTTTTCCAGGCAGAGAGAGAGAGTGCATGCGTGTCATGCCTTTTGCAGGCAGGACAAGCAATGAGGAATGGCTCTCCTCAACTTCTGTATGCGTAGAGATGGAAAGACGGAGAAAACCATCGTGATGAGGCAGCGTTTTCGTCCAACTCAGAAATAAAAACGAATTATCTTTCGCCAAGTGGAGAACTTTGCCAAGGGGGAGGACGACCAAAATCTAGGTGGACAGTGGTTGATCACCCTTATATATACATATTGTTAATAAAGAGAAAGATATTTATATTTATATTTTTTTGATTTGTTACGTTAGTTTGTTATAATTTTAAAATAAATTTGTTATTTATTTTAAATTTATATTGTAAAATTAGATAACGTGGATTTAATTAATATTATAATTATTATTTAATGTGTTTATAATTTGTTTTTGATAAAGTAGAAAATTTTTATTAAAAACTGAATTTTAGTTCAGGTGTCCGTTCAAATTTAAGTAATTCGTTTAGATTAAAATTCAAGATAAAAAATAATAATAATGATAATATATTGAGATTCAGAGACCTGATCAGACATGACCCCAAGACATATCGCAACAAGCACGGGTGCCCCCGCTACCCCGTAGGGAAGCCCAACTGCTGCTGGGGACAAGAAAAAACCCCAAAGGCAAGCCCAAGCGCCATTGAAAGAATTGCCCAAAGTCACGTGAGGCCTTTTCTATTTTGTAGAGAATGAGATGGATGCGGTTTTTTTTTTTTTTTTGGTTGGGTGCAGGAAGTCAACAACACCAAGAACCACAAGAAACCACGGCTGCAGATCAAGCGTGAGAACATGGGTCACTCTCCCGGATGGGATTCTTCTTTCTCACCCATGAAGCACCAGAAGCATCTATTCTTAGAATGTCCACAACCTCCTTCGGAGGAGAATTCGCCTCATGAAAGCCCTGAGATAGATGTTTACGTGCCTTATCAATTATATTATTCTTGATATGTATTTGGGGAGGGTTATTCGATATGCTTATATAATAAAGGCACACTCGTGGGCCCACAGATTGGATTTCATAGAGCTGGAAGGATCGATTCCTCTGAGTTTGGTGTCCAAAGAAATTTGCCCCCACAAATTATTATTATTACTATTTTTTTATTATTATTATTACTATTATTACTACAAAGTATATTTGGCAATTCAATGGGGGTTATGACTTATGTAGACTTGAAGAGGTGACGGTGGTTGATGGTCGGGGTCTGTCCATCATATCGATGCCAGGGTTTGGCTTTTCAATTTTGGCGCAATAAATTAATTTATTCAATGTAAATCAAAATGCACCGAAACTAAAATATTTTTCATGAAAAAAAAAAAAAAAACCTTCTTGCCGCTGAACAAGAATCGAGCATTTAAATGCAATAATTAAGAAATTAAACTTCATAAAAATTCAATAGATTTTATTACAAATATATTATATGAGTCGTCTTAGCTCCGCTGAGAGAGTACGTGGCTTTCAATCATATGGCTGTGGGTACATTGTGTTTTTTAGAAAAGAGAGAAAGAAGTATTTTATCAAATTTTGTATTTGGATAAATGTATCCAAAAGTATGAAAATTTAGCCATAGATAACACATATGTTTATAATATTCTATTTTCATTAAAAGAAAATGTTTAGAACTCTTTTAGCTAACCAAATCAATAAATAAACTTAAATGGGACATTAAGAACTCAAGATACCATGCCAATCCTCGGGAAATACATCGATCAAAGACCTCGTTATCCCAAGTAATAATCAATTTTAAAAATGATAATTAAAATATTAAACTTCAGAAACCAACGAATATTGTGTGCTGGACGTGTGATAAAATAAAAAAATAATAATAAAAAAAAGACAAATAAAATTTGACAAGGCGAAATTAGGAACCATGTGAGAGCACACCTTAATAGAAGGCATACCAAAAAATAAAATACAATAATATAGAGACCAAAAGCACCCTCTCTTTCTTTTCTTTTTTTTTCCCTTTGTCAAATCTCATTAAGAGAATAACACTTCTAAATCTAATTTCTCTATTTCTATAACGTGCAAGATTTATAATTAAAAAATAAAATACTTTAAAGATTTTGATTCTCTCTCTCAATTACCATAGAAAGCCATACCAAAAGCTGCACTTTTGACCTTAGTAGTATCAAAACTCTCTCTCTCTCTCTCTCTCTCTCTCTCTCTCTCTCGTTTCCTTCAAAGTGCCATAGAAGGCCATACGATGCCAAATCTCATTAAACAACTAATTTTTTTTAAATTTCATTTCTCTATTTTTATAATTCGAATCTGAGATTTATGATTAAAAAAATACGGTATCCTATCACTACACTCATAGGAGTTTGATTCTCTCTTTCTCTCACGTTTCCTCCAAATTGCCATTGAAGGCCATACCAAAAGCTGCACTTTTGACCTTAGTAGTATCAAAATTGCGTCTTTCCATCTTTGGTTCATGTCATAAGTTTGGAAACACCTCAAAAACCTTAGAACTTTATTTAATTTGAAGCTTTGCTCTTCTTTCATCAAAGAGTCACGAAAACCGCATGCTATCATGGCCATGAACTGCGATTTTTTTTTTTTTGTTTTTGGAGATAGTTTGAGGTAGTTTCAATTCAATTCAACTTAACTTATTTCCGGTTCTAATTACTTTGTTAGCATAACACAAGCATGTGACACGACATAAGCACAATTATTTTCTCTAACATATTTTTATGTAACAACAATATTTTAAATAATTTAATTATAATATATTTCTATTTGTATATTCTTTTAAACTGAATGAGTGCGTTGTTTCTTTATGTTTTTAAATTTCTTAGTTTTGCATAACGAAGAAATTTTTATTTTCAAATGGAAATTCAGTGATGTAAAAATAAAACATTCCTGTAGTTTAACAATTAAAGATTGGGGTACATGAGATATTACTATTTCTTTTATTTTCATTGTTAAGAATGTTCAATTTTCCTCAAAAATGAAAATTATAAATATTTCTAATATTGGGATTCAACTCGATATGACAGACTACACCACAGAGCATGACACAAGCCCGTCTGTGCAAGCCCTATGGGTCCCAGGTCTAGATTTGAGTCACCACGGGACTTGCCTTTTTTTTTATTAGATTAAAATGTAAATTTGGGATTTTTAAATTAAGATAATAAAATTGTGATTATTAAACTGTTATTTTTAAAAACGGACATAATTTATTTGACACATAAGACAATATACAAATTCCTAATCTTATTCTTTTATCCAAGTAATTTTCTTCTTTTTAAATACAGATATCCGATAATCATTTTAAATTATCAAACTCTTTTGGATTAAGTAATTAAATACTCTACTCTCTTAATTAAAAGTTTTGAGTTTAAGTTTTGAAAATAAAAATAAAAAAAAAAGATTTGTGTGAACCAATTCCTAAAATAAACTCTATAGTACTTGGACCAAATTAATAAAACGAACTCCGAATAACAGTCGGTGATGATGACGACGACGACGACGATGATGATGATGATGATGATAATCACTTTAAATCTCATTAATTTTGATTCAAATTAGATTAAACCATTCCGAGAATCGATACATATTTTCTTCGTACCAAGAGTCAAATCCAATCTTACTTAGGACGTACCAATAACCAACCACCAAACGAGAGGTCAGTATTCTTTTGTCTAAGTAGTATTATTAAGATTGAAAAATCAATATCTAATACCTTAAACTTCATAAATTGTCATTTTTTACTGTGGAATAATTCTAAAATATTTTCATCATATATTTTACAATAACTAACATAATTGTATCATAACAAAATTATTATACTCATCTTTCTCTCAATTCGATCTAATTTAACCGGTCTTAATAACCGTACAGGATGAAACTGATTATCAAATCCTGTAGATGGACCAAAAATAGAACCAAGCTAGAACTATAAAAAAACAAGATAGTTTAGCATAATGAAAATCAATCTTAATGGGCAAACATACAAGGCAAGTCTTTTGTATAGATTCAAATCTTTTAAGCGTGTAGTAATTTAGTTTTCGGGTCATGTTGGAAATAGGTGCATTTTCTATCACTTAAACTAAGATTTGGATTTGGATGCAGGGTGAAACTAAGTACCCATAGTGCCAAAAATCACAAAACATTCACAAGACTTCCACATAAGACTTTGAAGAGGTTTCCAATAGAATCCCTAAGTTCAGACTGTGAAGAGGATATTGCTATTCCATCTTTTTGAATGGAAAATAACTTTTTGATGGTTACGACTTGGATTTTGTTCTACATTCCTTTTTTCGTGAGAACCACTCATTTAGATGTTGGACGAAAGTAGGAGTGAAAATTTATATTTTTCTTAATCAAATTGTTGGAAATTTAAATTAATTATCTTTTCTATTTTTCTTAATCAAATTGTTGGAAATTTAAATTATTTATCTTTTGCTTTTGTTCACATCAAGCAAGCATAAGAATAATAAATTTCATCATAAACAAGTGTTCAAACAAACTGAAAATTATCAACACTTAGTTGATTCAGTGATCGGACTGATACCTCTTAAATAAGGTGTCAAATTCAAATCTTGTGTATGAAAAATTACACGCCAAAGAGCTTTATCATTTAAAAATCCAATCTGATTCGAAATAGATTTAGTAGTATTTAATGTGGATATCGAATTCCGGTGATTTATCTAAAAAAAACTGAAATTTTGGTCTTAAGTTGTCATTTGAATAATTCAAATATTTATCTTTAATGAAAGTTATAGTAAATGGTTTTAAATCAATCCCTAACCCAGTGATAATAGTTTTTCTTTTCTGATCTCGTGATCCGGAGTACGATTATTGTTCTAATAAAAAAAAAATGTTTTAAATCGGAGTCCAAGTTGCCCAAACCGTGTTGAGTGAGAATTAGGCCCAACGGACTTTGGCCCATGAAGGAACTTAGCCACAGTCTACTTGGGCTTCAGTTATGGGCCGCTTATGATCTCGAGACTTTCATGCTACTTGCACTTCAAGAAAATAAAAAATTCTTGGAGAATTGGACAGCGTAAGAATTCCTGAAGTGGGCTTCAGTTATGGGCCCTCTTTTAAAAAGATTTTCAAAAGAAATTTAAATTTGGTTTTACGTTTATTCAAAAATAATTATCGTGAAACAAAGGAACCAAAACCAGATACTATTTTAGAACGGCGTAAGAATCATATGACATTAATTTTGATCGTGAATTGGACAGCATTTGGAGGCTTCTTTGTGTTCCAACTCAAATTGACGTAATCAAGACTGCTGAAGGCACAGTCAAGGCTCATACATACAGGTTGAACACATAAAATGAATCTCTCTCTCTCTCTCTCTCTCTCTCTCTCTCTCTCCCAACAGATGATCCAAAGGCTCCAATGCTCTATCAGAACATACACAAACATACGGCCAGAAACGAATGGGGAGAACTAGGATCCATAAACACCAGTATATGTCTACCGAACAGTGTGACATTTTACTTGTTTGCTGGGAGGCCCGCGCCTCCTTTGCTGAGATAGCAAACAGTCTCGCTTCAGCCCCCAACCCCTTAGTTGGAACAATACGAATCAACGTCAGTTGTGATACCAGGCCCAAGTACATCCACTCTGTGAGCTTGATCCAATAGTGCCACCAAGAACACCGGAACTCCCCCCCCCCCCCTTCCCAAAAAAAAAAAAAAACCTGGAGACTCCCGAGCTCGGTGTCTTTCTCTTCTAAAACTGTAGCAAACTCCTGCTGCTGTCCTGTAGCACTGACCCTGGGGAAGCGCGTCTCTGACACCTGCAATACATCGACCAACTGCTAGGCTTACCTCGCCCTATCCTGCTGATCAGTGTGGTTCTTACCCCTCCCCTTCCCTCCCCCCAATCTATGCTTCTTGCCCTGAGCCTGTGGTTGGGAGGTAGTTGCTGAATGGATCTTAGCTCTTCTCTTCTACCCGGAAAGAATCATATCTGATAATACAGGGTATAACCATAAAGTCCAGAGGCAACCGAGCCTACTAGACTATAACCACAAAACCCACAAAATACTAAATGACCACTCAGTTAACAACCAAAACGATTGGCTAGGTGCTCGATCATACTCTCTCTCGGGCACTCTCTTGATTAAATCTCTGAGGCACCAGAGAGCGATGACCAAGCAAGTGTTTGATCAAACTCTCTTGGTAAGCCACTTGACCACCAACAAGTAGACCCTCACTGAACAACTATCAAGCAATCTTGTAACGACAGTTAGTTTAGTTCAATTCATCAAAGCAGCTCAAGATATCTCTCAAATTAGTTAGCTTTTCAGTTAGTTGGTTCATCAAGTTAGTTAGTTAGCTGAATTAATGCAGATGTTCAGTTAGTTAGCAGTAGATGCTTAGATAGTTAACAAGATTAGTATATATATTCAATTGTGCATGGGCCAGTTCTGTAACTCAGAGAATGTTCTTCATTCTTCCAATATACTTTGATCTTTTCCAGTCTTAGCAAAGGCTTGTTCATGGTATCAGAGCTATTCCTTTCTGATTCAATAAATTCACTGAAAACAACTACCTTGAAATGACAAGCATTCGAAGACAAGGTGATCATGAGATGTAGCTCGCAAATGATGATCCTCTATTCCTTCAAGAATCTGATCATTCGGAGATGTTGTTAGTCACAACACTTTTAACTAAAAAAAATTACCTATTTTGGAGTCGTTCCATGAAAATAGCCTTAGGAGCTAAGGCAAAACTTGGATTCATTGATGGTACATGTTCAAAGCCAAACGAAGACTCTCCTCTCTTGGAGCAATGGAGAAGAGTGGACTGTATGGTGGTTTCTTAGATCCCGAACTCAATTTTGAAAGAAACTGTGGATGCTTTTCTCTTCACAACAAATGCAAGAGAACTGTGGGAAGAATTGGCAGAGAGATATGGGGCTTGTAATGGTCCTCTGTTGTACTAGTTGCAGAGAGAAATAACCTCAGTTAGCCAAGTTAATTTGTCTATTGTTAAGTATTTTACTATGCTTAAAAGATTATGGGATGAGTTGAACCACTTACAACCAACACCAGAATGTAATTACGGAGCTACTAAGGTCATGCGGGAGATAAATGCAAATACTAATTTGATGTAATTTCTAATGGGATTGAATGAATGTTATGATGTAGTTAAAAATCAGATTCTGGTCATGGAACCTTTGCCCACAGTCAGCAAAGCATATTCTATGGTGTTGAGAGTTGAAAGACAAAAATAAGTTCAGACAAATTTTATGGATGTTGTTGATAATGGAGCAATGATGACTAAAGCTGCCTTTGTTCAAAAGAAATCAGGAATTGGGAAAGGAATCACAAAAGCAAGTATCACTGAAAAGAAAAAATCTGATCTGAAATATAATTTTTATATTTTAGCAGGACATACTAGAGATACATGTTTTAAGTTGCATGGATATCCAGATTGGTGGAAAAAACTTAAGGAGCAAAAAGGAACAATTTAAGTGAAGAATGTAGTAAATGCAGCTGATTCTTCATTTGAGGAAGGAGAAACTACTGAAAAAGACTAGCACTCATCAATGACAAAATTAATTCAGAGAGAACTAGACAAATACATAAAAGGAAAACTACAAAATCATGAGAAGGAAGTGATCAACTTTGCTCATTTTGATCACTTTGCAGATATGAACACTAATTGTTTCTCAGCACTTGACGACATTATTAATGGTTCTTGGATAATTGATACAGGAGCAAATAACCATATGTGCACAAACCTAAAATTACTCTCAAAGTCTAAACCTGTGAATTGTTTTACTCCCATATATCTACCAGATGGATCTATTAAAACTATTTATAACATTGGGAATATACATTTCAAAGGGAATCTTGTTCTTACTGGATGTCTTTATGTGCGAACCTTCAAGTTCAATCTTCTTTCAATACAGAAATTAGCAGAAACTAGCATGATTTATTTTTTTTTCTCTACTCAATTTTGTGTCTTACAAGACCAGGTGACTAAAAAGGTGTTAGCCATGGGTAAGGTAGTTCAAAGACTTTACATTCTAGATGAAAGCTCATTTGATTCTAGAAACATTCAGACCTTTGTGTCAGAAAAAATACATAATCTTTTTGTATTGATTCCTAGCTTTACTAATAATGCAACTCAATCTATTGTTTTCTTATGGCACAATAGATTGGGTCACCCTTCCAACTCTGTAATGCTTCATCTGAACTTGAAATTTCAATCTGAAATAAGTGATAAGCACAATTGTGACATTTGCCATTTAGTTAAACAATTTAGGTTACCTTTTTAGTCAAGTGTCTCAAAAACTCTTGCATGGTTTGAGTTGATTCATGTAGACATTTGGGATCCTTACAATCATCACACAATCTCAGGTGCAAAATATTTTCTTGCAATTGTTGATGATTTTTCCAAATGCACTTGGACATTTCTGATGAAATTCAAGTCTCAAACTATCTCTATCCTTGAGTACTTTTTTAGAATGGTCAAAAATCAGTACCAGAAGTCAATCAAAACTATAAGAACAGATAATGGTCTAGAATTTGTTGGTGCTAATTGTCAGAGTTTGTTGTCTAAGTCAGGAATTCTCCATCAAAGAACCTGCATTAACACCCCACATCAACCACCTGCACTTGATCATCTAAAAGTATTTGGATGTCTATGTTATGTATCTAACATATCACCACATAAAGATAAATTTGCAAAAAGAGCACATAGAGTAGTCCTCATAGGTTATCCAATCGGACAGAAGGCATATAAAGTATATGACATTTCAAGTCACAAAGTTTTGATTTCCAAAGATATTGTATTCTATGAAGATCAATTTCCTTATCGAGATGATCTTCTAGTAGAATTACCCACTCCTTTACCATGTATTGATCAAAATTACATAGACAACAAGTTTTCTTTTGAGCCTGAATATTCTAGTTCTTCTATACCTCATACTTCAATCCAAAACAGAGTTGCACTACAACACACTACCCCTCAACAATCAATACCCCCAAGAAGAAGTAACAGAAAAAAAAAAACCACTCCAGAATGGATGCAAGATTTTGTCTCAAACAATATAAATTTACCCTTAATAGCTTATAAAGGAAAGAGCTATTCTTCCCCATATACACCTCTAACATATACATATGTTATCTCTCCTAATTTCTCTAATGCACACATATCTTTTTTGGCTAACTTGTCAATTGTGAAAGAACCATATACCTACTATCAAGCAAGAAAACAATCCGAATGGATAGAAGCCATGAAGCAAGAGTTACAATCCTTAGAAAACAATGATACCTGGGAACTCACTGATTTGCCTGAAGGGAAGAAAACCATTGGATGCAAATGGGTATACAACGTGAATTGTAAGCCGGATGGAACTGTGAAAAGATACAAGGTTAGGCTTGTTACAAAGGGATATAATCAAATTGAAGGCATAGACTATTTTGATTCTTTCTCACCAGTTGCAAAGTTGGTTACTGTCAGAATTTTTTTAATCATTACAATAGCTAAAACTTGGCCTTTACATCAATTAGACATTAATAATGCATTTTTTCATGGTTCCTTAGATAAAGAAATTTACATGAAACCACCAAAAGGATATAACAAAGCAAAGCCTCATCAAGTATGCAAATTAAAAAAAAAAATCCTTATATGGGTTAAAGCAAGAAAGTCGACAGTGGAATCAAGAGTTTACTACTCATCTAAGATCATATGGTTTTATACAATCAGCACATGATCATTGTCTCTTCATCAAGAAAACATCTTCAGTTTTTTGGCTCTATTGGCATATATTGATAATGTTATTATCACTGGTTTTTCAATCACTGAGATAGAGCATGTTAAAAACTTACTCAATGCCAAATTCACTATCAAGAATTTGGGTGAGGCTAAATATTTTTTGAAAATAGAAATAGCTCATTCGACTGATGGCATTTATTTGAGCCAAAGAAAATATATTCTTGATATACTAAGAGATGTTGGATTACTAGGTTGCAAAACTGCTACCACTTCATTGCCAAGAGGTTATAAGTTTGACAGTATTAAAAGTCCTTGGCTTCCTGAACTAGAACAGTTTAGAAGAATCATAGGATGCTTATTGTATTTGGGATTCACTCGACTGATATCAGCTATGTGGTACAATAACTCAATCAATTTATACAAAATCCTACTCAGAATCATTAGATAGCTACATTGACTATCCTTTGTTATCTAAAGGGTTCACCTTCTTTGGGTTTATTTCTCCCTGCACAGAATGATTTCAACATAAAAGCATATTATGATGCTGATTGGGGTTCTTGTCCTAATACAAGCCGATTACTTACTGGTTATTGCATCTTTTTGAGGCCTTCTCTTATTTCCTGGAAAAAAAAAAAAAAAAAAAAAGCAACAGTCTTAAGATCATCTGCTGAAGCTGAATACAGAAGTATGGCTAATACTGTGTGTGAACTCCAATGGATAACATATATCTTACATGATTTCAACATTCCTCTCAATCTTTCTATTCAACTCTTATGTGACAATCAAGCAGCCTTGCATATAACTGCAAATCCTGTTTTTCATGGGAGAACTAAATATCTTGAAATTGACTGTCATGTAGTCCGAGATAAGTACAAGCAAGGCTTCATCAAACCACTTCATGTTTCTCCCAACAACAACTTGCTGATGTTTTACTAAGTCTCTTTCAGCTCCAGTCTTCTCATCCATACTCTCCAAGTTGGGATTGATTGATTCACACCAATCTCCAACTTGAGAGGGGGATGTAACGACAGTTAGTTTAGTTCAGTTTATCAAGGCAGCTTAAGATAGCTCTCAAATTAGTGACGCAGCTCAAGATATCTCTCAAATTAGTTAGCTTTTCAGTTAGTTGGTTCATAAAGTTAGTTAGCTAAATTAATGCAATTGTTTAGTTAGTTAGTTAGCAATAGATGCTTAGATAGTTAACAAGATTAGTATATATATTCAACTGTGTATAGACCAGTTCTGTAACTCAGAGAATGTTCTTCATTCTTCCCATGTACTTTGATCTTTTCCAATCTTAGCAAAGGCTTGTTCAAATCTCTCCGCTAAACAAGTTAAGATCATGATAAATATGAATCTCCTATAATCTCACCCGATAAAGAAGTCAAATATGATATGATCCCATAAGATACTTGACTTATTGAAAACTCGAAAGATCTCGAATATCTCTTTACAAGTTAATTAGGCATTTTACACCCGTAAACACATTGAGACATGTCATACACATGTTATATTATACTAAACGAAGGTGATCCACCAGGCACTTTTTCTACATCCCATATACACATATCACATAGAGGCAACACACGACAAGAACATAGGCTCTCTGTACTCTGTTCTCTCTTCTATTTTCATTCTTTCTGACTTAAGTATCGGAGTTTCCTCCGTCAGACCACTTTCGACGAGTATTTTGTAAATCTTTCCATCGATAAGAATCCATCGAACACATCGATACCGATTCCCCGCTTGAGTTGGGAGCAATTGCAAACTCACCTCCTACCATATCAACTGGTAGGGCCCTCTCATACATGTGGTTAAAGGTCAGGCCCATTCTAAAGTCAGGGTTAAGCCCTCAAATGAATTTACGAATCTATTGTTCCTCTGTCAAACCCATGTCCGTAATCAACTATAACATGCGATTGAGTTCCTGTGCATATTGGAACACCATCTTGTTGTTCTCCGCCAAGTCATGGAAGTGTGACTCCCGCTGCTGTCGAAAGGGCAAAAGCATAAAATGCTCTCAGGATGCCCTAAAAATGCCTCCCAAGATATATCTCCCTAAAAGTAGAATTACAATGTCACGTCGCACCACGATCTGGCATCTTTAGCCATCCACTGAGCTACCAGCCCCACTCGATAATATGGATCTATAGCTAGGTTCGGGAGCCTCCACTCCCAATCTTGAATCCAAATCCAATATGCTACAGCCATAGCATTGGTAGTACCATAAAACAACTCTGACTTGGTGCACCAAACCAATCGTAGCACTTTTCATACACATCCGAAGAGAAGGGGTCAAGTGGTGGAGGTGACGTCTCGAGTCCGTAACATTGGGTGGCAGAGCTATGGGTGGAATCTCCAACACGCCTCGGAGACCAAAATGCCCAAACAATCATGCCAACTTTGTTGCCAAAGCCTAAAACTCTACACGGGAAATGGTATCTCTCATCCCTAACCCCGAATCCCGCTCTCGCGAGGATGTGCCCTTGAGCACCAAGCTGAGGCACCACAACCCATTCCAAGATTAGGAGGCCTAAGATGGAAATTTCTATAGAAAGGGGGAAATCCCAGGTGCAAAAATGGTTTTTTTTTTTAAATCACCCTATTTGATAATTATATCTAACTAAATCTAATTTGAGTCGAATTACAATTTTAAATAACATAATTCTCGTGTCGTATGTTTTTGTCAAATCTAAAATTTTACTTAAGGAATAACGGTGTCCATCCACTCTAACTGTCCTTGGTCCAAAATGAAACTTTAAGGTGTGCATGAGAAACATTAACCTCCACGACACGACCCAAGGGCTCCGTGGCATAAAATAAATCCTGAAAAACACAAAATACTAAACAAAACTATCCAATAAAAATATTAAATTTTTTCCTCCAAAAATAACATCTTTAGATTCTCGTACGTTTACACCTCCAAATTAAAGTGGTAAGCCGTTGTACGAAATTTTCGGATTTGTACACGATGTTTGGGTGGAAGAAAAGAAGAAGAAAAATGAAAAATAAAAATAAAATAGAAAAAGCCCATGTGCCATGTATCCGCTTAGTTAAGAATTAAGCAAAGCCGGTGTATTCCCTAGGTTCGGCCCACTTTGAACAAAGCATGTTGAGGCATTTAAGCCAATGCAATTGGTCAGAAATACATACATACATGCATACATACATACATATATTTATATATTTGAAAACCTGATCAAAAACATGACCTGACCCAATTCGGTAGAACTAGTATGGGGGCTCGCCGCTTGTGGACCTGATCAATGGGCCAGACCGTACTTGCGCATCCATTTTTTTTCCTCGTCACTTTGACCAAGGGTTTCACAACCATGGAGTAGTTCATTACATGAACCAATTCCCTTTCTGGCTAGCATGGTCACACTCCAATACCCGCCCAAGAGGATTGTTTAAGGCATTCAGAAATAAGAAGAATTCACACCTACTAAACATTTTATGTTAGGCATTATCAACCAACACTCAATTGAGAAATATGCCATATTATGGCTAAAGTTGTCTTGATTTGGCTCTAGAGCCTGTCAATTGTTCCCCACAAAACCTTCCACCATTCTTCTTTTGGGTCAATTACGCGCTGTCACATTTGTTCTTAATGAAAAGCATCTTTTGTAAATATAAAATTTATCACATGTCAATTATGCAACTCTTCATTGTCAATATAACAATGAAAAATACTGCAAAAAGTATTTCACAAATCACGATTGTTGTTAATGAAGAGAAAATAATAGAATGAAAGAAGCAATATATATAAATTAAAACAATGCTTTTTCCTACAAAAATGTTTGTTTGACAATCAACAAACCTGATATACGATTTTCTAAAGATTGACACTGAGAATGTGTTCGAGTGAATCTTAACATGCTACAAAACCTTAAAAGGAACTTTCACTCCAAGGAAGACTTCCAAACCCTAGAAATGGCACAATTTATCACGCCTTCTCCAAAGTATATGGATTGGGACTCAAATTTAGAACCAGATGTGGGCCTTCTCAGAGAGACTTACTATAAAACAACAACCTAAAACACAAACAAACTAATTCTCTTTTAGCGAACCTTGACTTCCTAGTACTACACACACAAACATAAGCAAATGACCCCCTTCAACCTAACATACTATGATGATGTGCTTCTGTGGTGCAACAACATGGATAGACTAAATCACAGAACCTGCCAACTAAATACCAAAAGCATCAAAAGAAAATTAAATTGTTTCTGACTCCTCCAAAGGGATAAATTTGATCTTCTTTCTTCTATCTCCTGAAGGCACGATTGTTATTCTTGAAATCTCGAGCCCGTGCCAGCACCCTCTTCCCATGAGGATGGCTATTCAGGAAAGGGTAGTGTCTCAGAATGAGATCCACCAGTGTATCATGAAGTTGGCCCATGTCCTGTCAAAGAAAGATTAGCAAAATACAAGCCAACATTGCATGCCCTAGCTTGTTGAAGAAACTTCTTATGTGCATGCAAAGCATGAAGTGGAAGAATTACCATTTCTGACTAACTTTTTAATAGACTCTCTAACATAGACAGAATACTATATTTCGTTTTCTGTGTTTTCTTTTTTTACTATACGGTGTAGAATAGGGGCGAAATCAGAAATTTATATCAGATGGGGTGATATATAACATGCTAATCATAATTTTAGAGGTGGGGTTTAATTTTTAGAGGGCAGGACAAAATTCTTACAATCAAAAGCTTTAGATGTACTTGGTCTACACAGCCAAAGCAAGAGCACACAAACACAATGATGCAAAAATAATAATGTAGGGAAATATGATCTTACCTGGGACCTAAGCAGAGCAGTCTGAGCAACAAAATTCCCAAAGGGATCCTGAAGAACAGTCAAGAAATCTCTGCTAGTCATGATCTCTATAATAATGCCCTTGCTCTGATCCTTGCTCAACTCATTCAGACATTTTTCCACCACATTGCTTCCATATTTGTTCATAGAAAGAGAGACAAAGTAACCTTGGAGGTTCTGAATCAAGATTGCACAAGCATGTGGTTTCTTCCCGTCTATAACATGTTGTACAACATAGTTTCTGAAGCAAACCAACAACATTAATGTCCCCGTAAGACTCTTGCAAAATTTAGAAACTATTTTAATATCTGATTGGGATTACACTTAACTCCTACATACTTATGACAGAAACTTTAATGTTTAGTTTCTGCAACTTTAATGTTTAGTTTCTGCAATCAGATCTCCAATGAAAGTTACCACTCATAGAGGAAATAGCATTATAATCAAAAAAAAAAAAAGGAATAGATATTCATATTAGCAATCATGGGCCACTTTATTTGGGCCAGACATGGACTTCTATATCAAATTAGGGCCAATGTTTAGTATTTTTTAATATTAAACTAATATAATTAATTCTAAAGTAAGAAAAACATAGAAAATTTGAGAGATATACTGAAATATAACATAAGTTCTATAAATTTGAATTTGAATGGTTTAAAGAGACATACCCATAGGGATCTTCAGAGAGGAAGAGTGCATTAACTGCAATTTGATTGAGAAGGTGAATCTTGATCTCTCCCCGAGCAAATCTACACAACGTTGGACAACACAACACCCACATCTATCTGCTGCAATGTCGGAGAAGTTGTCTGCTATTTCACTCAAGAGTGGCTGATACAAAGAGAGAGAGAGAGAGAGAGAGAGAGATCAACAGTGTCAGAAAGGTATCCAAATTTTGGTTATTTGTTGATTAAAGATTAGAATAATTTGTTATTAAATCATTTAGCTAACAAAACATTGCATGGATAATTATAAATTTTACTCTGGTTGAAGCCCGCAAAGAGTTTTAACATGGTAAAAAAGATTGGAGGCTAGACCCTGAACACCATGCTCCAACGGAAGCTTAGCCTTTCTCATGGACAATGGATTGTCAAACAATGCGTTTTTTTTTTATTGGAAGAAAAATCTTAATTTGTGCTAAAATATGATATTTGTTATAATTGTGGACCTAATTTCTTTAATATTAGATATGTCATGTTCTAATCGATGATGTATTGCATTATAAAATATATATAAAAAAAATATATCTAATTAAAAATTATTGGATCTTGTCTCAAAACAAACTATGGTCAAAATAACTCAGATTAATAGCCTTGACAAATTCTAGGAAATTTATACCATAAACAAAAAGTAATTCTGGTCTTTATAAGAAAAATCTTTAGTTATTGGACGTTGTATTTGTTACAAAATTTAAAATTTAATATCATTAAAAAAAAACTATTAAATCTTCATGCTATTGGAATTTTTTCTTTACAAATTTTAAAATTCGATATCACTAAAATCTTCACACTATTGAAAATTCTTTCTTTAGAAATTATAAAATTTAATATACTTATAAAATCTTCAAATCTTAAAAAAAAAAGACATTAAAATATTTTCCTAAAGAGCATCGGACTGATGAATTTGTAATAGAAGTCCAAATCTTAACTATCTCGACGAGGCCTAAAACAAATCAAAACTAGTTAGCCCCTTCTCCCTTTCACTAAATCAAGAGATCAAAAATCTCAGAAGATCACTTATGAAATGAAAAGGCCTAGTCATGATAAGTATTCAAGGCATATATAACAAACTAAATCTAGTATTGCATAGAAAAATAAATAAATAAATCTAGTATTGGCAAATCTTTACCATATGCTTTCTCGTGACACTGAACATTGCCACAAAATAAAATTTTCTTTTTAAGGTGCACTTGTACATATTATGACAAAAGAATAATGAGAAAAATAAGAACAACCATAAGTTTGAAATCCATATCGGACATGAAAATAATTTCAATCAAAAATCAACCAATGAATTATCAAAATTTCGCAAAAAGGGCACAAAAAACATTTTCCTAAAGAGTATCAGCCAATAGATTTATCTTAAAATTGTGAATCTTAACTATTTAGAGAAACTCTAAAACAAATCAAAACTTGTTTGCGTCTTTTCCCTTTTACTAAATCAAGGACCAAAAATCCTAAAGATCACCCATGAATGTGAAATCATTGCCATGTTAGGGTTTGAGGACTTACATGACAAATTAAACCTAGTATTGCACAGAAGAAAATAATAAATCTAGTATTGACAAATCTTTGCTATATGCTTTCTCATGACACTGCTAAGTATTCAGTTCAGATAGATAACAAATAACAATTTTTTAACAAAAAGAATAATGAGGAGTGATACAGGAAAATGAGAACAAAAACATAAAACCCAACAAAAAAGTGAAACATTGAAGTTGACACATGCAACAAAAGGAAATTCAAAAACATAGAATTACCTTAACATCCTCATGGGAGAAAATCCGCAAACAGAACTCAATCACGCAGCGGCCATGAGTACTGCAGGTGATAGGTTTCAGAAACTTCACCAGCGTTGCCTTTAGACTAGGTGAAGTCAGATGTTCGATGAACTTCTGCACACAACGAGATCTGCAAAAACCAGAAAAAGAATTTAAAAAAATAAATAAAAATACATTAAAATAAAACATCCAAAAATTTACAAAGAAACAGAGAAAACAAACAGAGCAAAATCAGAGAAGACATGCCCATGACTTGCAGCAGATATTCAGCAATCCTCCGGGTGCATTGAAGAGCTCGAAAAGAATGAAATTCATCTGTTTCTCGTTGCAGGCAGCGAATAGCTTCTGCATTACATGGTTGCCGACTTGATCAGTCAGCAATTCTTGAACAAAAAATTTGAGTTCAGTGAAGATCAAATCGATGTCTTCCCGTTTTCCAGCTTCCAACTTAGCCTGCAGAAATTTGCTACCAGTTTGATTTCTGGCTAGAAAATTTAGTTTCCCTTTGAGTTGTTCCAATGACAAAGGACTCAATGCCGCTTTCAGCCCAGCAATCAGATTTGGCGCAGAATTCAGAAGGTTGAAATTTGAGGAATCCAAATAATTTGAATTATTTGGTTCAGAATTCAGAAACATTGGCTGACAACTTGATGTGGCATTGAATAGGTTGCGGGACCTTCTTGATCTTCGGGGACGACTATTAGTGTTGGAGTCCAAATCAGGAGCCAGATTTGAATTCCAAAAACTCAAACGAAATTCAGTTCTCAGCCTCTGCAAATTCCTTTGTATCCGCTCTGCTTCAGCCAGCACAAGATCATAAGAATATTGAAACCCCCCATTGATTTCCTCTTCACGAATTATCTCCTCTGCTTCAGCCTGTGCAAGACAATGAGGATATTGATATCCTCCGTTGATTTTCTCCAGGAGATCCAAATCTGATTGATTTGGATTTGGATCGAAACCCATCTCAAAACTTGGAAAATTGATGGGAGAACAAGGAGAAAGAACTGGGTTAGATGAAGACCCAGGAAGAACTTGACCCCCAAAGACAGAGGAATTATGATTTGAGAGGTTCAAGGAATCGAAAGAGTCAATCAACCTCGAGGGAAAATTCAAGGGCCGGGATCGGCGAGGAAGATTGAGTGGCGGGTTTGGTTGAGAACCATTGTTTTCGGTGATAAACAGATTCGGGTGATGGTTTTCTTGAGCAGATGGAACGAGGCGTTGTGGGGTTTCCTGAGGCAGAATTGTTTCTTGATTCTGTTTCTCCATTGTTTATGTTTCCTGCAACTGATAGAGAGAGAGGAGGTATGTATGGAAGAAGGGTTTATAACGGGTTTAATAGGTACAGAGGGAATATATAATAAAAGCAGGTGAGACAGAAAGAAGGAAAGGAGAGTCCCGCATGCAAAAGGAAAGGATATGGGCTGTAGTCTCTCTCTTGACTTAGAGTGGGATTGTATTTGTTTAAATATTTATTTGATTTTTTTTTTTTTTAGGTTTATCATGAATTTTATTCAACTACTAATTCTTAATACTACTAATTTGTGTGATACTAGAAGACCTTTAAAGTTTATGTTTATCTAGAAAACCAACTAACAATTGTCTTTCAAAACAAAATTCCAACTTTTTTAATTATTTTGTAACTAATATCTAGATCGAAAACTTATCGTTTTAAATCAAGTTAAAAGATTAACGTTTATTTGATTTAGTGTCTGACTAATATCCTTAAATAAAGATCTCAACTTAAAAATTTACGACTTAAAAACTTAAAGTACAATAAATAACTATTTGCTAAAAAAAAAATACGTAATTATGTCATTAATTTGATTGATTTTGGAAATTCTCTTTCAATAATTCTCGGACTCAAGAGTCCAATGTAGAGAAAACTTATTTTTTGCAATCCGAAAACTTGAAAACCAAGAGACTTTAAGCAAAATAGAAATTAGGTGTTACATTTTATATTCTAATTTCTAAATTCATTCACTAAATAGTTCTTGTGTTTTAGGGTGTCCAATAAATAAATAAAATGAGTTTATAATTCTAGTTTAGTTACAAATGTAGGAATTTTTCACATATAAAATAAAAAAAAAAATAGTGATAAATACCGTTGATCAGAAAATATGGCTTTTTTATTTTGGTTAAAATAAGACAAAATTACTTGGAAAAAGATTTGATTTATATTTACAAAATGTTATATTTTATAAAAAAATAATCATTTTGATTAAAATATTTTTAGGTAAAATAACGCAAGATTTACCTCAACTTGTCCACAACGACAAATAGTTTTGCTATTGACACATTGTCTTGGGTGTGAACTTTGAGGGGGCCACAATTTTAAAAATTCTATTAGTACCACTACAATTTAATAATAAATCATTTCAGTCCCCTTAAAGTAATCTTAAATTTTCTCCTCAAAATCTTAATAAATTGTATCTACCCTGTGAAAGAAGTTAAATTTAATAAAGTCCTACGATGCTCATGGATGTATCAACAGTTTACCATGCGGAAATCAAGTTATTTTGATTTTTCTAATATAGGATTAAAATAGCAATAAATGTTTATAAAATACATATATATATATTTGGTTGTATAAGTATATATAAACTTAGTAATAGTTACTAATAACATGGGTTTAATGAAGCCAATTTTAACCCATGCTGAATAATTAAGTACATAATATTTGGAAACAATTTTTTTTTTAATAAACCACCAATGGTATCTGATAATCATAAGACAGATTGGACCCTTATATATTTCCGATGTCTATTTTTATTATACATAAAATTTAAATATAAAATCTTACTTAACGGATATAAATATCCAATTTGAACCAACTAAACATCCGTCGCTTAGAAACATTCCAAAGTGCAAAATGAGTTCAAAAGTTTATTATCAAAGTATAGACATCACAAAAAGTTAAATGCCTAGTAATTACGATTACATTTTCTAACTTCTAAATCATAAAGTCTCAAATAGAGCAACAAATAATAGCATACTTATTTTATAGGTACAAAAAAATAATTATTAAAAATACTAAACTTAATGTGACATAAAATTGTTTTTCTTTGAATGAAAAATATGGTACAACTTCTTAATATATAAATCATCAATACTTAATTGATCTAGTGATTTAACATTGCTTCCTATTATGCAAAATTTCAAACTCGAGTTTTGTGTATAAAGGAAATAGGTATCGGAAAAGTTTTATCTCTTAAGTACCTAATTCAATTCAAACTAAATTTAATCAGACCAATGTGATTATCAAATAATAATGATTTATCCCCCGAAAATACAAATCACCACAACTAACTAATTAAAAGATGTTATCTCAAGTAAAATTAAAAATTAAAAACTAAAAATTGTTTTCAAAAGGTTTTCCATATAAAGATGTAATCAACATTGGCCAGTCGGAGAGTATAATAGAATACTATATACGAAAGAGATTTTTTGACACCAAAAGTCTCGGGTTAATTGGTTTGTTCAGGGAGATCGGAATACTCAATTCTATCGCTTGTAAATGGTTACTTGTTAGAATAAGAATCGCATAACACGGCTTAAAATCAATGGGGAATAGTGCTATAACCAACCTCAACATAATACCTATGCATTAGAATTCTTCTGGGCTCTATTTCAAGGGGTAGAGTTGGAAGCTACTCAAAATAGATGTATTTCTTGGCAGTAAAGATTATAGATGAGGATCAACGACTCTTAACAAATAAAGTAGATGGGAATGAAATCCATCATGCAGTATTCTCTATGCAAGGGCTTAAGGTTTCAGGTTCGGACGAGATTCAGCCTATCTTTTACTAGAAATTTTGGGAGGTTGTACACTCGGCATTGTGTCAGTTTGTTAGAGATGCGTTTCGAGAGATTCGGTTTTCTCAGGAGTTTGTTAAAGCATTAATTGTGTTGATTCCGAAACAACCTCAACCAGTCATTCTAAGTGATTTTCGGCCAACCAATTTCTTAACTACTAGTTATAAGATCCTTGCCAAAGTCATAGTACAACGTCTAATTCTCCAGAAAGTGGTGGGACGCTTCCACAGTAGTTTTCACCCTGGGAGTGGCACCTTGGGTAATATCATTATTACCCAAGAAATTGTTCATTTGATTCATACTTCTCGTAGTAAACATTGGAGAATGATTATGAAGATAGATCTGCAAAAGTTGTATGACAATATTAGTTGACAGTTTCTTAAGCAGACACTGGGTGACCTCAGGGTTCCTAACTAGTTGATTCGGTTGATTATGTTTGTAGTAATTCATGCACAATTGGCATTATTGTGGAATGGAAAGGTACTTCCCTATTTCAACTTTCATAGAAGATTGAGGCAGGGTGATCCACTGTCATCATACCTTTTTATTATGGTGATGGAGAAACTATTCTACATGATTTAGGTTAGGGTTATGGAGAAAAGATGGACATCTATTCACCCTTCCCATATGGGCTCAAAAATTTCGCATTTGTTTTTTGCAGATGACTTGATGTTATTTGAGAATCCTAAAACTTAAGACATGGAGTGTATTTTAAGTTGTTTGAGGGAATTTCAAAAAATAAGAGTTTAGTCTTAAATTCTCATAAGTCTAGACTTTTGGTTTCTCTCGAACCGCATTTGTCCCTCAAGCGTTGTTTGGAGGAACAACATCAATTTCCATTAACTTAGAATCTTGGAATGTATTTGGAAGTGCCATTAATTCATAATCGGAAGAATTGGGAGAAATATTAGTATTTAGTTGAGCGGGTTCAGAAGAGGTTGTTAACTATATATTTGAGTTTAGTCGGACACCATACTTTGGTTCAAGCAGTTATATCTAATATCTCATCTTATGTTATGCAGACTATATGGCTTCCAATGTGGATTTATAATCAATTGGGTGGGGTGAACCGCCAGTTTCTACAAGGGGAATCAGAAGGTTCTTGTTAGATTCATGTAGTTTGATGGGATATAGTTTGTCAGCCTAAAGGACAAAGGGGCCTGGGTATTCATAACTTCTGAAACATCAATCAAGCACTCTTGGTGAAGTTGGGTTGGCATTTAATTGTGGAAGATTCACCTTTATGGTGTAAGGTCTTAAGGAAAAATACTTGCGACATGATGAATTTATGCACAACCCCAAAATCTCCAGATGCACAACTTTATTATGTGGTTTACTGAAGATATGGGATGGCTTGATGGAGGGGTTGAGGTGAAGACTTGGAAATAGGTTAAAAATCGAATTTTGGGAGGACCTATGGGTCAGATCAAGTCATTTATAAAATCGGCTCCTGGAGTCAGTTGATAATATAACTGTCCTTGATGATGTTAGAGTGGATCGGTTCATCACTTGGGATAGGCAATAGAATGTGTTGTGGCTAGTAGGGGTGCTTCCCATGGAGGTAGTGGAGGAGGTTCGCGCTATCCAAAATCCCCATTATCTAAGTGTCACTGACTCAGTTTGTTAGGCTAAGAGTCATCAGGCAATTTTACAACCAAATTTACATATGAATTATTTCGAAACCTTGACTTCCGAGAAGGTACAAAGACTGAGGATTATCATTTGGTTTGGTGACTAATGTACCAGGAAAGAGTCAGATTTCTAGTTTGGTTTATATTGAGGGAGACATTGATGACTAATGCCACATGTGCCCATTGCAGTTTCATTCGAATTCACTATGTCCTTTATGTGGTGAAGTTCCAGAGCCGTTGACCAATCTTTTGTAAGATTGCAAGAAGGTGCAAGGAGTCTGGCTTTCTATTCTTAGAAAATCTTCATTGAAACGAATAGTTATCATGTAGAATTAGACGAAAGAGTAGCCTTTATAGAATTGTAAATTGCACGTCATTCATATAGGTATGTCGTGGTCCTCGTTTTTTGTTTACATATTGTGGGCAATTTGAAAAGCACATTGCAAGTTGGTTTTTGAGAATATTCCATTCTCTTTTGAGATGGTTGGAGCCATAGCTTTCTCCTACACTAAAGAGGGATGGTACGCAGTTGTGAGGTCTTCAAAAACTCCTCTTGCAGTAGGTATTTGGATAAAATGGTGCCCTTCGCCCATGAGGTTCTATAAACTTAATACAGATGGGTTGTCAAGTTTAGAATCTTGGGTAGTAGGAGCGAGGGGTCTAATCTGGGATGAGTTTGGCCTTTGGATGGATGGTTTCACAATGAATTTGGGTATGACTAATGCATTTATGGCTGAAATGTGGGGTGTCCGAGAAGGGTTATACTTCTTGATTAGAATGAAGTTATTACTTGTGATTTTGGAGCTTGACTCAGAGAGTTTGGTTGAGACATTATCTTCTACAATTGATTTCATGCACCCTCATGGAATTATTTTGAGAGAATGTCAGAAGTTGATGCAGAAAACTCTTATGCATGAAGTTTTGTTTGTTCCTAGAGAGGGTAATAGATGTGCCGATATATTAGCTAAACTTGGTCCTTCAGTTCCTTCTAGGGTCCATGATTATGGTGCTCCTCCTAGTGAGGCGTACCATTGTCTTCTTAGTGATATTCAGAGTTTAACCTTATTTCAAAGTTAGTAGCTGTAATCATACTCTACATTGCCCATCAACCTTCACATTGCCCATTAACCTAATCTCGATCAGGGAAAAACATATAAAGCTTGGTGAGAGAAAGTCTTATGTGGATGATTTGCTTCCATACTCCCCTTTTTCACCCTTAATTGAAGCGCTTTTGAGTCGTTTCTCTCCCTTTGGATTTTATTTTTTTTCTCTATAGCAAAGCAATACTTATCTTCACAGCTTCTAGGTTAGAGTCTTAAGACAAGCTCTAACTAAGATAGCTTCTAGTTTTAGGGCTTGAACTCTAAGAATCTTCTGATGTGATTATCGAGAGAGATAAGACCACCAAGGTATGATTTTCATCATCAATACATACTATATTGTCTCTAAAGTTGACTCTTCAGTTCCTCTTAAGGGGTTTCATCACTTTATGAGCACCTACATCTATTGCTCCAAAAGTCATAAATGCATTTTCTTGTGCCTCCATTTTTTTCTTTTCATTATTCTCTTCCACCATCATTTCAGAACCTAGATCTCATAGGTCCTAGAATCCCTATAATCATTGAAAAAACTAATTCCTTCTGAACTAGCAAGTGAATACCCTTCGAACTCACACAAAACTAGTTTTTTTTTTTTTTTACTCAACCCTTTCCTCAAGCAAATTTAGCTCAACTTTTTTAACTTAGTTTCTGTCATCCACTCCCACTCTTTGTTGCCTTCCTTACCTTTCTCTTCGCAATCAACCACAAACTCAAGACTCCAACGTTAGGATCCAATCCTTCTTCTCCCTTTTTTGCTCCCTCTCCCACGTCAACTTTGTCTCTCCCTTCTGCTCCAATATTTCCCTTTAAACATTCTTTCCTTACAGTAATTGAATTTTTTGCACTTGAAGTGGATCTGCTACAACTTCTCATAGATGATCAGCCGCCAAAATCGCCTATTCAAATTCTTGGAAACTAACAGTTCTAAAATATCTAGCTCTTTCGCCAAATATTCTATTAGTAGCTCCGATAACCTTATCAAGAGTGGTAAAGGCAAGAAGGAAAAGAGAGAAATCCAAAAACCTAGCAACCATCTTCTGACCAATAATAGGATACCATGCAATTATCCAAGGATCATTATTTACGAGTCATCTACTACTAATCTTTTAGCTTTATAGGAAACTAACATTTGTTGATGTATATAATATCTTGATTTTTCACAGTAACTTAAACTTTGTCCTCAATTGATTGCATACTATATCTTTTCCTACCACCTTCACAATTAATGAGTATTTCCTTAGTTTTTTAAGTAAGGGTCTTAAAACCTTCAAGAAAAATGAACTATCGGCTATAGGGATTCTCTAGAATTACATTTTCCTCTTCTAGAATTTCTTCTTGTTCTAATTTCATTTCTATAGGATCTCTAAAGAAATGCAACCCCCACAATTTATCCTTTAAAACTACCTTGGTTGTTGCATCTTTGAATTTGAGATTGCTAGGTCTACAAGGATCCGTGTCAATGAGGGTTAACTAATGGTCATGTCCTAGGAAGGCCATGCATCATGTATGCCTTCAAGAAATTTATTCATTGTGTTTCCTTATTATAAATCGTTTAACAACCTTGGTTTTCTACTTGGGTTTCACTGCTTCCCTTGATTTCAGATTATAAGATTACAACCGTAGTTCTTTCCATATACCACTGATTTAATCATACGCCTAAAAATTTGCTATCAATGTACCTTACACTCATACTTTCTAAATGCTGGATAGTCAACTTGTGAGTTCAAAACTTGAGAATAAAAAAAACAGAAAAAAAACTATCTTGGGAGAGCTGCAGATGAAGAAGAGATAAGACAGATTGTTTTCTCCATGCAAGAGCTTAAGCCTCTTGGTCCGGATGGACTTCAGTCCATTTTCTATCAAAATCAATGGACAGTGGTCAAAAATTCCCTCTGTAGGTTCATGAATTCAACTCTGAATGATGGCTATTTCTCTTCTAAAATAGCTAATGCTTACATGGTTCTAATTCCCCATCAAAGTAGCTTTCTACCATGAAGAGGCACTATAGGTAACATACTGGTGGTGCAAGAAATCATTCACTCTCTTTGTAGGTCTAAGAGTAAGAACCATGGCATGATTCTTAAAGTGGACTTAAGGAAAGCTAATGATAACGTGAGTTAAAACTACCTGGGAAAAGTCTTGGTTGATTATAATTTCCCTTTGCCCCTTGTGAGACTAATAATGTATGTGGTCACTTGTGAAAATTTTTCTTTAATTTGGAATGGTAAAGTATATCAGCCATGAAGATTAGTTATGCGCTAAAACAAGAGGACCCCTTACCACCATACCTGTTCATTTTCGTCATAGAAAGATTGTCCTATATGATATAAGAGAATGTTAGAAAGGGAAGATGGAAACAAATCAAGATTACTAGAATAGCCATCCAATCTCTCACGTTTTTTTTTTCTTTTTTACGATTTGTTGTGCTTGCTGAACCTGAGTAGCTAAATTTGAGTACCATTCTTAAGTGTCTCAAAGAGTTCTTAGAGAAAAGTGATTTAGAAGATAATTCAGCCAAGTCTAGGATTTAGTTCTCTCCAAATACCCCTTGGATTACCAAGAATTCCTTGACTACTATGAGTAAGTTTGCCCTTTCAATAGACTCAGGGAGATACCAGGGGTTCCAACTACTCACAAAGGGTCAGGAGGGATTTTTACAACCATCTAGTGGAAAGAGTTCAAAACAAGCTCAGTGGATGAAAGACCAAAGTGCTTAGTACAGCAGGAAGAAGGGTTCTTATTCGGACTATAACCTCTGTCATCCCTTGTATAGCATGCAAACTACTTGGCTTTCAAGAGAGACTTGTAACAAATTGGACAAGCTAAACAGAGATTTATTGTAGGGGAAGCAAGGAGGGTGGTAGGAAAACTCAAATAGTTAATCGGAATTTGGTTTGCAAACACAAAAAGATTGGGAGTCTAGGGGTGCGTAAGATAAGAGAAAATAATGTAACTATGTTTGCTAAGTTAGCATGGATGCTGGTTAAGGGAGAAAAGCCTCTTTGGTACCAAATCCTAAAGGTGAAATACATTAAAAGGGAAGGTTCGTCAGTTGCAAAAAGAAGAGTGAGTAGTTCAAGTGTGGAAAGGAATCATGAATAACAGGCATTATCTAATGGAAGGCACCAAATAGAGAGTTGAGAATGGGAGAGATATTGACTTTTGGAGGGATAGGTGGGGGGAGGAGAGACTTTTAGATTATGTCATTCCCCCTCAACCAAGAGACCTTCTAGAATTTAAGGTGCAAGACTTCATTGATAATAAAGGTAGGTGAAGGATCAAGATCTTAGGGAATGAGTGGTGGCAAATAAAGTAGAGGAAATTAAGGGATTATCATCCCTAAAAGGGAGGAGATAAAGGATTATTGTTTTTGGAAAGCCTCTAATAGTGGTACCTTTTCAATAGCCAACGCTTATTGGCTTATGCAGGGATTGCAAGGTAACGGGAATGATGATTTAGAAGATTGGAAATTGAAATGGAGAGGTAAGAGTCCCAAAAGGATGAATTTTTTTTGTGTGGACTGTTGGGATGGGAAGACAGATGACTTACACATAAAGGAGGAGATGTTTCAACAGCAATGAGTCATGTCCCCAGTGCAGAGACCATCCAAAATCTCTGATGCATGCCCTCAGAGATTGTTCAAAAACTAAGACTTTTGAGGTTGGTTTGTCCAGGCATTGAGGAGAGGGAAGAGTTATAGAGGGGGAACTTTCAAACTTGGTTGAGAAAGGGCATGGAGAACAAGTTTAGTGATCTCAATTTACACGACTGTTGCTTCTTCAGAACAACAATTTGGTCTTTGTTGAAGAAAAGGTGCAAGTTGTCCATAGAAGGTAAGAAAGAAGACAACTTGGAGCTTACTAGAAAGGTTAGTAGCTTGAGCTGAGAGTAAAATGAGATTGTTGAGGACAGCTGCAGGGAGAGAGTGGAACAGGTTTCTTGGGTGAAATGGCATCCTCATAATAAAGGGTGAGTGAAGCTCATTTTTTATGGTGCAGTTTTGTCGGGCTCTAAAAAAGCAAGCGCAAGCTAAGTCTTGAGGAGGGAGGATGGGAGTTGGTTGAGAGGATACAACATCAACATTGGCAAGACTGATGTTTTAATAATTGAACTTTGGGGGTTGAGAAAGGGTCTGAGGTTGGCTAAGTTAATGCATGTTCATCGGCTTCAAGTGGAAGTTGACCACCTATCTTTAGTCCATCTTTGTTAGGGAGAGAAGAAGGAAGACTTATCCTCTCCATCTTATTGTTTTAGAGTGCAAAGACCTAATAATGGAATTGGAAGTGCACCGAGTGACCCATGTCTTCAGAGAGACAAATAACATCGCTGATTTCCTGACTAAAACAGGTGCTTCTGCCCCTCTGGGGTCGCCATTCTGGACCACCCCCTCAGTCCTTGAGCAAGCTACAAGAAGATAGTGTGGGCCTGGGGTCCCTTTGAAATTTCAATCCTAGTTTCCTCACATCTAGGCCTACATGATGGTTTCCCTTGTTCCTAGGTGTTGTTTACTTTCCCTTGGTGTTCCCTAAAGAAGAAGAAGAAGAAAAAAGAGTAAGTCTATATTATAAGAACTCCCTCTTAAATTGAAGTTGATAATATTCAAACCAAATTAGTCAAAATATAATTTTGGATATCGATTGATTATAAAAGATAAAAATAAAAATAAAAATCTGAACACCTATCATGTAATTGCTTAACTTGCTTAACCCAACTGCTTGCAACATGAGCATTTGGTGGCTTAACCAGTTTGGGTTTGGTATAGTCTCTGTTGAGCCATGATTTTTTTATTATTATTTTTTTAAGAAAATACAATCAAATGAAATTAAATCGAGAAAA